>MEHQ01002596.1:425896-518713 GCA_008828725.1 Saccharina japonica | reverse complement strand
CTGCGGTCTCTACTCCAAACACCAACGGGACCTGTGCCGTGGACCCCTTGGAGGCTTGAAACACCTTGAGGTCTTCAGCAAGGCATTTCTGCCAGGACTTTGGTTGTCCGCCCGGTCTGCGTCCCTCCCCACCCGTCATGGTCCCGAACATAATCCGACTGGGTAGTCGCCCCTTGGGTTGCCGTGCCACGGCTCCCGCAAAGAACAGACGCCGTTTACGGATTGTCGTTTCGATGCTCTCGCATCGTGTCTGCTTGAGAGCCTTTGCGTACGAGAGGGTCCTATAGTCGCCACGCTGCCGACGCTGGAAGCCAATGACACGCAGGAGGATTTGGAAATGTACCAAACGGAGTCTGGCGAAGTGTTGTGCACCGAGGGTCCACGTGTACAAAAGTGTGACACTCCCCAATGCAGTAAACACAAAGTAGTCATCCTAGAGAGATACAAGTTATACGTGGTACGTGGTACCAAAACCGCTCAGAGATAAAACTTTGCAATGCAGTAAAGCAGAGAAGACAATGCCATGTACGACAGACATGACTTTACCCTGCTAGCAATACAGATACGCTGAAATAAACTAAAAAACGAAAGACGACAACGTACAAAAGTGTGACAACTTCTCGTATAACTCAAAATCGAGATTTATCCCGGCATGTTTCAGTTCATTGTTTTTGTTTTCTTCATCCCATTTATTACCTTTGCCCTTATTTCTCAATCAGACGATGCGATGCCATCGCACATACCTGGTACGACAAGCACGGCAGCAGTCACATATCATACCAGCAATGAAAAATCACTGAGAGAGGAACACAAAACAAAGAAGAGGCAGCAAAGGAACACAGAATAAAAGTAACTCACATTTCAAAACCCGGGGGGGGGGGGGGGGCGTGTAACACACGAGAGTCCCGGAAAGAGAACGGGGAATGACAAAACCAAAATGAATACGTACGTAGCTAAGCCACCAAAGAAAGTCCTAGGACAAATACGGAAGGCGGAGAAACAAAGGCAAAAGCGATCACGGTAACATAAATAAGTGAAACAAAGTAAACGAAGCAAATGATGCGAGGGGTTGTAGCATCGCTGTCGTGCCCCCCTTGAGAAGCAACAACAGGCAATACAACAAGCAAAAAGAAAAATGAAAAAAAGAAAAATAAGAAAAAAAATCAAACAAACAAACAAACAAAGGGAAAGAAAGACCACCAGAAACAGTGCCGCGTTCGAAGCGGCTACAGAGGTGCGCGGCACGGGTAGTCTAGGTGGGACTTACTAGTCAGCCTGGTACCTTGCTACCCTGTCGGCTGTTTCCCTCCTGCTCTCATCAGCCGCGGTTTCCGTACGACTGTTGCCCCCCCCCTTCCCATTCCCTTTTGCACCCCCCGCAACGGATGCGTGGCGCTGTCTACTCAGTTCCGCCTCTACCTTGTGCCACCGGATCATGAACTGTTCAGCCGCTTCGAGGACCCCCCTGTGCCACTTGCCCACTTTAGTTGCTGCAATGGTCCATACTGCGGTCTCTACTCCAAACACCAACGGGACCTGTGCCGTGGACCCCTTGGAGGCTTGAAACACCTTGAGGTCTTCAGCAAGGCATTTCTGCCAGGACTTTGGTTGTCCGCCCGGTCTGCGTCCCTCCCCACCCGTCATGGTCCCGAACATAATCCGACTGGGTAGTCGCCCCTTGGGTTGCCGTGCCACGGCTCCCGCAAAGAACAGACGCCGTTTACGGATTGTCGTTTCGATGCTCTCGCATCGTGTCTGCTTGAGAGCCTTTGCGTACGAGAGGGTCCTATAGTCGCCACGCTGCCGACGCTGGAAGCCAATGACACGCAGGAGGATTTGGTGGTGTGCCGAGCGGAGTCTGGCGAAGTGTTGTGCACCGAGGGTCCACGTGTACAAAAGTGTGACACTCTCCCAATGCAGTTAAAACACAAGTAGTTCATCCTTTAGAGAGATACAAGTTATACCGTGGTACGTAGGTACCAAAAAACCGCTCAGAGATAAAACTTTGCAATGCAGTTAAAGCAGAGAAGACAATTGCCAATGTACGACAGACATGACTTTAAACCCTGCATAAGCACATACAGATACGCTGAAATAACACTAAAAAAACGAAAAACTACAACGTACAAAAGATGTGTGACAAACTTTCGTTATAACTCAAAAGTCGAGATTTATCCGCATGTTTCCAGTTCATTGTTTTTTGTTTTCTTCAATTCCCATTTATTTACCTTTGCCCCTTATTTCTCAATCAGACGATGCGATGCCATCGCACATTACCTGTACGACAAGCACGGCTTAGCAGTCACATATCATCCAGCAATGAAAAATCACTGAGAGAAGGAAACAAAACAAAGAAGAGGCAGCAAAGGAACACAGAATAAAAGTAACTCACATTTCAAAACCCGGGGGGGGGGGGGGGATCTAGAGGTTGCACACCCGACCTCCAAAAAATCAGGGCCTTCCTCGGGAAAATTCCCGCAGGATTTCACGGGAATTGGGCTTTTTTCCCGTTCCCGTGCAAATCTCGTTTCCGTGATCCCATCCAACAAACAGTTCCCGAAGAAATATTGATAATCCCGTTCCCACCCAAACAGATTTCGTGGAAATAGCTGATTTCCCGTGGATTCCCGTTCCCGTGCAGGGAAATTCCCGTGGAAATCTCGACTTCCCAATTCCCGCGGGAACTATTCCTGCGTCTTCAGCGTGCACGGGGTAACCAAGACGGCGATCAGCACGTACGCCGAACGACGCCTCTAGACTCGTATATACATATCTATATACCAGGTACTTATATAGTATGATATTACGTATGATTAATTCAAGATGAAATACTCGTATTCATGTTGAGCCGCCTTTACCGCAATCTCTGAATTATTATCTAGGATAAAGTATAGAAATCGGGGACTTGGTTGTTGGCCCGCGTGTGGTTCCAGTGTTTGACAAGAATATTTCGAAAAACGCCGAAAACACTTCTTTAGACCCTACCTAACCCTAACCCCAACCCCGACCCCGCCCCGACCCTTATCGAGCTTGTCTCGAAAAAATCAGGCGTTTTTTTGTTTGTTTTGAAAATTTGTCGACCACCACTAAAAGGCATATAATAAAATATTCCCCGATTTCCATACTTTATCCTAGATAATTAAACAAAAAAAACGCCTGATTTTCTCGAGACAAAGCTCAAGGGTCGGGGCGGGGACGGRGTTGGGGTTAGGGTTGAGTTGGTCTAAAGTAGTGTTTTCGGCGTTTTTCGAAATATTCGGTCTCTAACACTGGAACCACACGCGGGCCACAACCAAGTCCCCGATTTCTATACTGTATCCTATATAATAATTCAGAATTGCGGTAAAGGCGACTCTGTTCATAATGATATATCAGTATATACCAGGTACCAGGTAGATTGTAGATTGTTAGGTGTGTGTGGTTTTTTTTGCCAGTATTTTTTTTAATGTTTACAACGTTTAAACACTTCGTGCAGTTCAATCACGCACCAACACTCGGAAAAAAAAGAACGAAAAACCGGGGCTGTATCCGGATCCCCTGGGCATCCCCGGAAATGTTCCAGATGGATCCCTGTGCGTCATGTATAACGTATTTACATTTCTTGGACGCTGTTATTTGAATGTGTCTGCGCATATATGATGTGATTATTGTATATTATATGTGTACGTATGATTATGAATTACTTCCAAGCATGAAATACTCGTATATTCATGTGAGTCGCCTTTACCTCAATTATTCTGAATTTATATCAGTAGGATAACAGTATAGAAATCGGGGACTTGGTTGTGGCCCGCGTGTGGTTCCAGTGTTATGATACCGAATATTTCAGAAAAATGCCGAAAACACTACTTTAGACCCTAKCCCTAACCCTAACCCCAACCCCGTCCCCGCCCCGACCCTTGATGAGCGTTTGTCCCGAAAAAATCAGGCGTTTTTTTTTTTTTGAAATTGGTCGACCACCACTAAAAGGTATATAATAAAATATTCCCCGATTTCCATACTTTATCCTAGATTATTATAAAAAAAAAAAACAGCCTTATTTTTTCGAGACAAAGCTCGGAAAGGGTCGCGGGGACGGGGGTTAGGGTTAGGGTAGTTAGCGAAGTCTAAAGTAGTGTTTTCGGCGTTTTTCGTAAATTTCGGTCTCATAACACTGGAACCACACGCGGGCCACAACCAAGTCCCCGATTTCTATACTTGTATCCTATATAATAATTCAGAATTGCGGTAAAGGCGACTATGTTCATATGATTATATAGTATATACCAGGTACCAGGTAGATTGTAGATTGTTGTGTGTGTGGTTTTTTTTGCAGTTTTTTTTAATGTTTACAACGTTTAAACACTTCGTGCAGTTCAATCACGCACCAACACTCGCGAAAAAAAAGAACGAAAAACCGGGGCTGTTATCCGGTATCCCCTGGGCATCCCCGGAAATGTTCCAGATGGATCCCTGTGCGTCATGTATAACGTTTTACATTCTCTTGGACGCTGTTATTTAATGTGTCTGCGCATATATGTAGTCGTGATATTGATATTATATGGTACGTATGATTTATGATTTCTTCCAAGATGAAATACTCGTATTCATGTGAGTCGCCTTTACCGCAATTCTGAATTATTATATAGGATACAGTATAGAAATCGGGGACTTGGTTGTGGCCCGCGTGTGGTTCCAGTGTTATGAACCGAAATTTAGAAAAACGCCGAAAACACTACTTTAGACCCTACCCTAACCCTAACCCTAACCCTAACCCCAACCCCAACCCCGACCCCGCCCCGACCCTTATGAGCTTTGTCTCGAAAAAATCAGGCGTTTTTTTGTTTGTTTGAAAAATTGGTCGACCCTGCGACAACACTAAAAGGTATATAATAAAATATTCCCCGATTTCCATACTTTTATCCTTGATAATTAAAAAAAAAAAAAAACTCTTGATTTTTTCGAGACAAAATTCATAAGGGTCGGAGCGGGGTCGGGGTTGGGGTTAGGGTTAGGGCCTAAAGTAGTGTTTTCGGCGTTTTCCGAAATATTCGGTCTCATAACACTGGAACCACACGCGGGCCACAACCAAGTCCCCGATTTCTATGCTTTATCCTGTATAATAATTCAGAATTGCGGTAAAGGCGACTCTGTTCATATGATATATGATATATACCAGGTAGATAGTAGATTGTAGATTGTCGGTGTGTGTGGTTTCTTAAGCTGTTTTTTTTTTTAATGTTTAAACGTTCAAACACTTCGTGCAGTTCAATCACGCACCAACACTCGGAAAAATAAACGAACGAAAAACCGGGGCTGTTATCGGGCATCCCCGGAATTTTTCCAGATGGATCCCTGTGCGTCATGTACGAGTATAACGTTTTTACATTTCTCTTGGACACTGTTATCTAATGTGTCTGCGCATATATGTATGTGATATTGTATATTATATGGTACGTATGATTATGATTACTTCCAAGATGAAATACTCGTATTCATGTGAGTCGTCTTTACCGCAATTCTGAATTATTATATAGGATACAGTATAGAAATCGGGGACTTGGTTGTGGCCCGCGTGTGGTTCCAGTGTTATCATTTTTCCACATGATGATCTGTAGGATTTGCATGATATGAGACCTAATATTTCGAAAAACGCCGAAAACACTACTTTAGACCCTAACCCTAACCCCAACCCCAACCCCGACCCCGCCCCGACCCTTATGAGCTTTGTCTCGAAAAAATCAGGCGTTTTTTTGTTTGTTTGAAAAATTGGTCGACCCTGCGACAACACTAAAAGGTATATAATAAAATATTCCCCGATTTCCATACTTTTATCCTTGATAATAAAAAAAAAAAAAAAACTCTTGATTTTTTCGAGACAAAATTCATAAGGGTCGGAGCGGGGTCGGGGTTGGGGTTAGGGTTAGGGCCTAAAGTAGTGTTTTCGGCGTTTTCCGAAATATTCGGTCTCATAACACTGGAACCACACGCGGGCCACAACCAAGTCCCCGATTTCTATGCTTTATCCTGTATAATAATTCAGAATTGCGGTAAAGGCGACTCTGTTCATATGATATATGATATATACCAGGTAGATAGTAGATTGTAGATTGTCGGTGTGTGTGGTTTCTTAAGCTGTTTTTTTTTTTAATGTTTAAACGTTCAAACACTTCGTGCAGTTCAATCACGCACCAACACTCGGAAAAATAAACGAACGAAAAACCGGGGCTGTTATCGGGCATCCCCGGAATTTTTCCAGATGGATCCCTGTGCGTCATGTACGAGTATAACGTTTTTACATTTCTCTTGGACACTGTTATCTAATGTGTCTGCGCATCATGCAATGTCCCACGACACCTTCAACAGTCACGGTGGCTCATGCACGTCTCGTGAATTCCCGTGGGGGGTGCTTACAAAAGTCCCGTGAATTCCCGTGGTGGCTTATTACTGCGGGAAGAATTCCCGTGGTGGCCGGTTCCCGCGGGAATAATTCCCGTAGTGGTCGGTTCCCGCGGGAATAATTCCCGTGGTGGTCGGTTCCCGTACAAAAAATCCCGTGAGTTCCCTTGGTGGCTAGTTCTCGCGGGAAGGGTTCCCGTGGAGGTCAGTTCCCGTCCAAAACAACCCGTACATTCCCGTGGTGGCTAGTTCCCGCGGGAAAAAATCCCGAGATTAAAAGCCGTTCCCGAGGAAGGCCCTGAAAATTTGGACCCGGACCCGGGTACCCGACCCGGCTGGGGGGGGGGTGGACACGGACCCGGACCCGGGTACCCGGGCCCCCGGCTGAGACGGGTACCCGGGTACCCGGGTTATATATACATATTTGCTCCCCCTTTTAGCGTTTCGAGCGGCCTGAACATCTCCTCAGGCGGCATGGTAAGGCGTAATGTGGGAGATGGGAGGGCATGACTTCATTTCGTCTCTCGACGAATCATGCCAATAGAAAAAGGGCAGAGGGCAAGTAGCCTAGGGGTATTCTCTTCGGCACCGAGGAGAGGCGTGGGGAGTTTCTTGTGTGGGGTGTTGAAACCACCTCTTCGATGCTGGGTTGACTGCTCTAACTGCTCTACTGCTGCTGCTGGTGCTCTACTGCTGTTGCTTCCGCTGCTCACAGTGTCCTTGGTACCGCCGTAGTACTGCTGTAGAGCCCAGGTATTGGTTTCGCGTTCGAATTGTACATGCGAGTTAACAGGGGGGGGGTGACGGGGTTTCAACCGCTAGAATACTTCTGTAAAAATCCGTGCAGGGGGGATCATTATTTATTTTCCGGATTCGGGGAGACGAAATAAAAGCAATCACCATAAACATTTCCTTCTACGAGTACCCTTTTTTCGCTCGCCACGACGCCAAGTCACCAGGAAAACCCTTCGAAGATACTTGCTTGCATCAAACAAATCATGCGACGAACACCCTGCGAAGTAAGAAATGCTGAGAAACCTTCGCCCACACTACTGCAACAAAAAAACTCCGTAGCACATATAAACAAAACAGATCTCGCGGTAACATCCCAACATCAACCCCGCTGGAAGTGTTTGATCTCATTTCCGCAATGACATACATTGGTCTCTCTGCGAACAGCAACATCGACGTTTGCACTTCTGAATACCGGGAAAAAGTCCATCTCCGCTCATGGTCAAGTAGGTCCGCTTCCGCTGGTAGGGGTATTGTGTGTGTGTCGCGTGTTGTGCGGAGGGAAGGGTATCGCTCTGCTCTCTGCTCCCTGCTCCAGCCCTGTAGGGGCACAGCAATGTATGTATACCGTATACCCCAGTCCTGGGGGCTCCGTATAGAACAAATATCGGGTACCTGGGTACCCGGGTACTCGGGTTCGAAATACCCGCGGGTCCGTGAACGGACCCGGGTCCATTCCGGGTCCGACGATTCCGGGTACCCGCCACCGGGTACCCGGGTCTCAAGTCAGACGGGGTGCAACTCTAGGGGGGTCACACATGCACTTGACCGAGCGCATTAAACGCGCGACGCGTGCTTCGATAGAGGTAGCACGTTTTGGACTAAACGTTTTCTGAATGCACGCATGCTACGATGGAGGTGCACCATGTTTTTTCTGAGCTCCTCACTTAAGGAGCGTCATACCTTACCGAAACAATGAGTTTGGAGGAAAATACAAGTGCCGCCGGATTAGAAGTCTCACGACCAAAGTATACTCTGAAACTTATTTCGTCACAAGAACGAAAGTCCGACGAATTTGGGTTGAAGGAGCCCGATCGTTAAGAAAACGATTCAGGCAAAAAGTGCTACCTCTACCGTAGCACGCGTCAATGGCGGGGCTCCTCAGCCCAAACACGTCGTCGGAATTTCATTATTGGATTGCAATACGAAGTATGAATATTGTTCATTTTGTACTCAGGCCATGGAATTCTTCACTGGGTAGCCCTTTTATTTCCCTGCAAATCAGTGTTGGGGTGAGGCATAGTGCTCCTCAAGTGATCACCCCCAGAAACAATATGGCGCAGAGCAATCCCACGGTAGGGGTACCACTTTTTAGCTCCACGTTTTCTGACCGGTTGAGCTCCTCACGCGAGTAACCACCGGTTACTATTATTATTTGACTGGTACGTTTGTTTTTGGACTACCGCATTAGAAGGTTTGGTCGGGTTGCTCGAACGAATGCTTCCGAAGTCATGTTTGGGGTGAGATATTGAGCTCCTCGTGTGAGGAGCTCAGACAATTCTGCTGCGTCCCTAGCGTGAGATGGGTGGAACCTTTACCGTAGCGTGCATCACGCGTTCGAACTTCCCCGTGCTGTGCTTATTTATTCGCATACTGCAGGTAAACCTTCACCGGGGAGGGCCTTCGGGTGGAACCATGAAGCTGTCTTCGTCGACAGTGGCATTTTTCTTCTGGGGTTTCCGCAGCCACATGAATGCTGAAGCTCTGCCATCCAGCTTGGTGGGTGTCAATATTTTGGAGAAACCTGGAACAATACCGTATATAGAATGGGATGCAAGTTGGACGCTGGACATTAACATCTAGTACTACTGGCATTCGGCTGACATTTCAAAAGCATTAGTATTCAGTTAAAAGGAAGTACGAAATTATATGTTCTCTAAAAGAACACGTGGTATGCTAACTTGCGTTAAACGTAATGTAGCTAAACTGATGGCCTGTTCGTTTTACTTCTGTACTGCACGGTTGGTTGCAAATGACACAGGCCAGGTACCGGATAAGCAGAAAACAATAGTCCAGCGAAGAGCCACGTTTGACAGCAGTGGGGCTATTAACATACTTGTATGATTGGGTATTGCTGTTGGCATGGTTATCAATCGGCCCTCTGGCCCTACGGCGGAAACCACGGGTTTTTCCGGGCGTCGGCTGCGGAATAATGACAATGCGGCGGATGACGTAGTTTTTTTGTTTCTAACGGCCCGAGTCGCGTCTGTTTTCACTATGACGGGGGATTATAGCTAATCAGGACCTATCAATTTTACAAAAACCTACATGTTCAAGTATTTTTACATAGCGTATTGGGTCCTGCTTCCCCGTAATATATGTTCGCCTGCTCCCTCTTCCGCTCTTTTTCTCGTTGCCCTAGTCTTCCACCGTAATTACTGTGTCTCACTTGTGCTGTCTTTACGTCTCTGCGCATGCTGGGTTATGTTTTGTTGTGGACGATAGGTCAGCAATGCCGGAGGAGACGTGGAAAGATACGGTGTTGAGGCCGTAGCCGTGAGACACGGTGTTCTATTTCAGGCAAGAGTCCTCCTATGCTGCACCAGTGCGGTACAGGAACCATAATGCTCGAGATACATGACCGAAATATCGTAAAAACTCAGCGCTTGAAACGACCCGATTGGTTTGGACTATACCCCATTTATTGAACGATGATATTTTATTGAGGCAACGTTGTCCCATTGGCGCGACATTAACACATGGTCGGCTTGCCCCCTGTTGCCATGCTCACCCATCCCTTCGCAATCCCTGAGCTGCGACATCCGGCGAAGGCTCGGCGCCACACCGGCGTACCTAGAGGTATTACCGTCCCTTGTGAACCAAACCGCAAACGTCTGCTTGTCCCCTGCCACTTGGTGTTCTAGTGAACCGCCCAGTTCGGAAGCGTTTACTTGCAGCAGTACTACAGTACGTGCCATAACTTAGTCCAGACATTCAGCGTTAGGTCCAACTGCCCACTTGACGTAATTAATCGACGCCTCTCTGTGATAATATTATACGATGCCCATGGAAACAAGTGCTTTATGTTTCATGTCTTTGGAACCGAATCTCCGTAAGCACACTTTGGATGCACAGAATGCGGCCGGGGTACTGCTTCACGATTGGGGACGCGATGGGGTTGATGCATACGTGACTGAAAAGTTCGTGCCCTAGACGTCAGCGTGTTTCATGCTGCGACCTTTCCTGTTGTTTGATTCGATTCAAAGTGAAATTATGTGTGGATGTTCACATCCTCCTGTCGACGAACGCCATATGCTTCGTCATTCTTCGGCGCTCGTGATACTAAAGAGGACAGCTGCTGTGTACGATCCCGAACGGTGTCGGTAATTTATATGTCGATGAAGGGAAATCACGCACACCTAGAACGTGGCCGTGGCACCGAGCCTCTTTCCAATCCATATGTATATGCCACGTTAGACCCGTACGATAAACGAACGTTACTTTATTCGTTCTACAGTTCGTGTTGGGCCTACTGTAGATTTTGGGTAGGTTGTGAGTTATAGGGCCTGACTTCGATGAGCAGTTGTCTTTGTACTCGACTCGGGCTCCGCGCCAGACTGGCGGTTGCCCCCAGGCTCTCACTCCCGAGGACGCGCAAGACCACGCCGCCAATGGTATACCTTCTGGGGGCAACACAATAATTCTTGCGTCACAAACCCAAGGTGAGGAAACTATTATTACTGTTATATTTACGAATTTCAAGTTAGGACGGCGGCAAAAAATCGTCGCCCCTTTCGAGATGGCCTTAAGCAGCCCAACTATACTTTTGTATTGTAGTTAATATTGTCGGTAGTTTACACAAACGTTCTCAACATTGTTTGTTGTGACGGGAAATACCGTGTACCTTCCACCAACGCACACATTGTGACTTCAGTGACGAATGTTGGTTGGCCCCGAGCGAGATTGGTTTAAAAGTATTTTATTACTATTATATTGGTCCTTTAGCAGTACCACAGGCAAGCGCAAGCACCAGCGCAAGCGAGTGTGTGTGTGTGTGTGTTCTTCACATTAAACCTTCCTTTCTACCCGTCGACATCCAGCACACCCAGTGTCCGTGCCGATTCTTCATCCTAAAAAGGTACCAGTTCTGTGGTCACAAAACTACGACACAGAGATACTACACTCAGTGCAGTAAGCAGAGCAGACAATGCAACGCCATATACGACAGGCAAGACCTACCCTGCTAGCAATCCAGGTGCATGCAAGAGAAAAAAAGAGAAAAAAGAAAAAAGCGAAAAGAAAAAATAATAAAAAGTAAATATACTGAAGCAAATCAATAATCAAGCAACCAAATAAAAAGCATGACAAAAAAAGAAAGAAAGTGTCGTGCTTCTCCCAGAGGAGATGCGACCTCCAATAAAAAACCAAATGAAATGAAAGAAAATAAAATGGACCGAAACAGCGCCAACAGAGCAAGACTGAGAACGACAGGATGGGACAGCCAGCCGGAGCACACCGAAGGCCAGCCGAGGCAGGTTTGTGCCCATAGTACAGGCAGGTTCTACCAGCTAGTCGGTCTGGCACCTACTCTGTTTGCCGTCTCTTTCCTGCTTTCGTCCGTCCTGGTTTCCCTATGACCCCCCCCACCCTCCGTCTCCCTTCCCTTGGGCGCCACCAGAGAGTGTCTTCACGAGCCCGCAAGCCCATTAGGACAAACCACAAAATATCGTATCGCATGCCAATAGCCCGAACCGACACAAAAGCCTGACACGCAACTGTCATATACAGGATCTCCAACGAACACCCTCCTGAATTCTTTACATGACAGTAATTTCGCCCATGTCGACATAAGTAGACTCAAAACCCTCACCACAAAAAAAAACAAATGGCAAGAGGAAACCCATCTGCATGGGCGAAGACCTCTTCCATACTTCCACTTCCAACCGTTGCAATCAATTGAAACTACAACAGCCGCGTCACAACATAAATTTTTGCTGCCATAAATCGCGAGGTCTCTCGTACAAAAAACACTCTTCGTCCCCTGCGTTAGTGCAGAACCACTCAGTTGTGAATCAATCAAAATATAATTTCATTTCATTTTCTGAATCATCGAATAAGTCAATCAACCATCAAGTTCCAGAAAAAATAGCATTTTGTTTTTCTCCCACGCGAATAACTACTACTTCTGTATTCGCAAACTTATACGTTTGGTAGAACAGCCAATTGCATAAGAGCAATCCCGCGGTAGGGGTACCACTTTTAGGCTCAATACTTTCCACACCCTGGACAATTCCTATTTCCATAGGCTATTGTCTCTTTTCATTAGTTTGGGTGTAGTCTATCAATTGGATATTCCCAACCAAATGGTTTTGATTGAAGTATATTCATTTGAATTGTTCGGGTGACTAATTTTGGATGCTGTCTACCAATTGGAATTGTCCAGACAATTGATTTTGGGTGCTGTCAACTAATTGGAATTCCCTGCACAATTATTTAGACCCTTCCTGTATTACAATAGTCTACTGTGGCTACAACTGATTTCGGATGCTGTCTATTAATTGGATTTGCCCAACCAAATGATTTCGATTGAAGGATACCATTTTCAATTGTCCGGGCAACTAATTTTGGGTGCTGCCTACTGGTTGGAGTTGTGCCTACAATTGAGTTCGGGTGCTGGCTATTAATTGGAATTGCCGAGGCACTTACTTGATGTCAAATGCTATCTATTAAATGCAATTGTCCAACTAAATGATTTCGAGTGATTTATATTAGTTGGAATTGCCCATTCAAATTATTCCGAGTGACATCCATCACTCGGACTTGTATAGCCAATTTGTTTCGAGTGTTGTCTACCAATTGAAACTGTCCAAGCAAATTATTTCAAGTACGGTCTATAAATTGGAATTGTCGAGGTCAGAAAAAAATCGAACACTAACAGTTGGAAGGTCGGGACAAAGCCTATTGACCCAACCAACAATATAATTTGGAAAGTCAGCACAGGAACCTATTGACCAGACCACTCCTATTGATAGGCATGGCCTGAAACTAATTGTTGAAACAATTTCAATTGGAAGGTCAGGGCAGAAACCTATTGATCCGATCATTCCTATTAATAGAAAGGAACAGAACGAAATTGTTGAAACAATTCCAATTGGAAAAGGTGAGAGCAGAAACGGTTTGATTGAACCATTGCAATTGTGAGACAAGACCAAAATGTTTTTGCTGAAACAATATCTATTGAAAGGTCAGGACAACAACCTATTGGCCGAACCATTCCTATCAATAGATGCACCACGAAAGCAGTATCTTGACCAATTCCATTTAAATGCACTTCCCGAAGATCTACTGTGAAAGCAATAGTCCATTGTGGGTAGGTCTCATATCCTATTGAAGAAGTAGACTCCGAAGCGAAAGCAATGCAGGAAACAATTCCAGTTAAATAACAGAGCTCTAAAACAATTGCCTAAGCAATTCCAAATAGTAGGTGGACTACAATATGTTGTTGTCTTTGTAATTCCAATTGCGGCAATCCAGTAAGAATCAATTGCCCACCTCATTTAATTTAATAGACTTTTCGGTGGGTCTATTGTCGGCGCAATAGTCTATTGCGATGCCTATTGTCCAAGGCTTAAGCAGAAAAGGGAATGTAAAAACATTTTCCTAATGATTAATCGGCCGCCAAACATTTTGTCCGATATATTAAATTTAATGGGCATCCTCCGCAAGATGTTGTCCGGTCGATTCCAATTAATAAACTGCTTCATTGAATCAAATGGTCCGGCAATTCCAATCGCTAGACAGCCTCACGAATCGTTTGGCTTTGCGACTTCAAGAAATAGCTTCCTCATGCATACATACATTGATGTGTAAATTCCAATTGCAGCGTCCGGAATCAATTGACCGGTACCATAGTATTGTCTATTAAATGGAAATGACCTGATTGTCTGGACAATTTATTTCGAAGCCTGCCAAATAAATGAAATTGACAGGACAATTATTTAGAAATATGCCTATTGAATGGAATTGCCCGCGCGATTAATTTAGAAGGATGCCAATTTTAATCGAATTGCCAGCACAATTGCAATTACATTTACGCCAATTAAATGGAATTGCCAGCACAGTTTATTTGGGAGGATGCCAATTAAATGGAATTGCCAGCACAACTTATTTGGGAGGATGTCAATTGAACGGAATTGCCAGCACCATTTATGTAGAGGGGTGTCAATTAAATAGAATTGCCAGCACAATTTATTTAGAAGATAAATTAACAGGAATTGCCAGCACCATTGGCACCGAAAACATTCTGCAATTGTTCATTAGCGTTACAATAGAATGGGATATTATATTTCAATAGACTTAAGGGTTCACCAATGGGATTTCGTTTGGAGCTGTTAATAGCAATTACTTCAGCCATTAATGTAGATGGGTGTATATTAGCATAAATTGGGTGGACGATAGGGCCTGGTGGGTGTCTGTTAATATAAATTGTCTGTACCATAGAGCTCGATGCGTCCGAACTACTTGAGATTAGCGACCACAATTGCCGGTCAATTGTAATAGGAAACTACTAATATATATATATATATTTAGCCTATTATCTATTGTCCAAGCTGTGAATACTTTGTGATCGTTTGTGCTCCTCACGTGAGTAACCACCGGAAACTATCATTATTTTACTGGTATTTTTGTTGTGAACTACCGCATTGGAAGGTCTGGTCGGGTTGCGCGAGGGAATGTTTCCGAAGTCATGTTTTGGGTGAGATATTGAGCTCCTCATGTGAGGAGCTCAGATTTGTTTGCGGCGCCCCTACCGTGGGATGACTCATAAATTGAATAAGCTTACCCTCCTAAGGGCCCGTATTAACGAAGACAGTAAAACATTCATTTTGGAAAATAAAATCTTATTTGGATGTGATTTCGCAAACAAAACTGGTTTGCGTCCTATGGGGAATATTGTATTGCTTGTTCATATATTTCTGAAATCGAAAAAAACGCAGCATGCGTCACAACGCCCAGGTGAAAAAAATCGACGAGAGGAGACGAGAGGGAAGGCATGCGTCGGCGTGTGCGCGCCGCCGCCAGTATACGTTTGCTTTCGGCGGCCCAAGCTAGAAAGCTATCGCTCTCAGGGTATCTTGGGTGGGCGTAGGGACCCCTGAAACGCCACGGGCGAGACAGGGACGGCGATGGTGTTATCGAAGTCTTGAGCGTATCATGCTGTTTTTGGGTCGATCGCTCGGTTTTTGATCGGGTTGGAGCATCGAGCTGGCTGAAAAATTGGGATTGCGACCGCCATGATGGGTTTTGAGGCGCCACCGCCGGGGTACGCTGTGCTATGGTCTTGTGGGTGTGGGCGCGGCTGTTGTCCCGGTGGCCTCGGGTTGTGGTTCACGTGTTGTCGCCTCGGTCGTGGTCATCGACGCGACCAAGAAATTACCACATTGTACCGGGGGCGTTTGCCCACCGTGGACATGCCGGTCCAGGTCGGGCCAACTCCTCAATTAGATTTGAATTCTGCCCCAAAAAAGGTCCTGGGACCTTCTTGGTTTTTTCGTCTGATTCAAATTGATTATACCCCAAGATCCTAACCTTTGGTGCTGGTGCGTGTATTGACCAATGAAACGCGAATTTGAATTTTATTTTTTCCAAATTGAATTTGTTTTAAATTCGTTAATATGGGCCCTAACGAAAGACACCCGCAAAAATAAGTATACTCAGTTGCTACCATCAATATCACACACCATAGCAATGCACAAACTCCCAAGGTGCACCTAAGTACCGATATCCCCATTAATTCCCGCATGAACACAGAATGTCAGAATCATTCCTCAGCGCCCTGTAACCCGCTCCATTCGACACAGTAGTAAGTAGCAGCCACACACAACAATAATACCGCGTACCTATCACGCAGAGTACTCAGTGCTGGCCAAGCTACTGCAGTTCGTCTTCTCAGAAGACGTAGTGCCTATGTCAACAATGTATTCAATCATACGGATAAGTGTATTTCTCGCGAAGGAAACCAAACCCTCTCTGCGAGATACCTACCCCTTCAAATATGCCCCTCGTCACTCCGCGTAATACTGGGTGCAATTCCCCAGCCGACGATACTCACATCTGTGCTTTCCACGGCACCCCCCCCCCCCCCTGAACTCGTCGATAGGAGTAGGAATAGGTGTCCGCAGCCGTGTCGCGTCAGGTGGAGACATGCGTTGCCCCCCCCCCCCCCCCTCTGCTGCTGCTGTCTCTGCTGCTATCGCTGCTCGCTGTTGCTGTCGCTGCTGCTGTCGCTGCTGCTGCCGTGAAGCGAGCCCAGTCCCGCCGAGCGCTAGCTAGGCAGGCTCTATTCTCCTCATGTATAATGCTGCAGACGTCACGAACGCCCCCGGCGCCCGCCAACCCCACCACACCCCCTCTCCGTAGCAGGGTGCACGCGGTACTTCCACGCGACTCATCCCCTCACCGCCTGTACTGTAGACGTCAAGGGGACGCATGGCCCAGCTTCGACCATGCGTCTTCTCGCGGAATGGACAGACACGTATGCTCCCCACGTCTGCCCCTCTCCTCCACAAACTCCTGTCAAGTGACCCTCACCAACCATACGGCGGGGGTGCCCACGCTTCTTCACCGCAGAACTGTTTAGCTACTGCTGTGAGGCAGTAACGACTCCATTTCAAAACGCCGTTCCAACCATCGCGAGCACAGTTTCTTCGGACGTTTCGGTCTCCGCCAGCGATGAGCACTTGCTGCTATCGTGTCCCCGGCCTCCACACCTTTCGCAGATCTTGGTGGTGCAGCTTTCGCTGTAGTTGCCTGTAGCCCTGCACCGCCAACAGGTCACCACCTTCCCCTTGCCGGCCTTGTCGCCTTCCTTTTTCTTCCCCCTTTTCTTCCGCTCCCTGCCCTTCCCCTTTCCGGCTTCGTGCGACTCTTTTCCAACGAACGCATGGGAGTCGGATGACCCTTTCGTTTTACCGAAGGATGGCAAGAGTGTTTCGTACGGGCTGCGTACAAGGTTGATAATCTCCTCCCGGTCATAAACCTGCTTTAGGTTTAAGTCCCGGATCTCGAGGGCGTATTCTGTAGCAGGGAGATCATTGATGAAGCACGAGTATAGCGTAGTGTCATCAACGCCCATTCCCGCGTTGTCCAGCTTTACCCGTAAGTCCCCAATCTCGTGCAACTTCGCCACCGGGCCATCTTGTTTCCCGATCTTGAAATTGTGGAATTGCCTTATAAACACCCCCTTCTGGCGGTTGGTCTTTGTGTCGTACCAGTCGAGGGTCTCCTCCCAGCACTTCCTCGGAGATACGCTCCTGTGAAACCTCGCCACATCAACGTCAGCCTTCATGGCTTGATAGAGGAAGACCGATGCTCGCAGTTGTCTCTCGTGTATAGCCTCAGGTACCCCCTCGGCCATGAGGGACTGCTTACTGCTTCCATCGGGCCCAACGTCAATGTACGGGTCAGTCTCGAAGACCGACTCGAAACGGTAAAGCTTTGCGTAAACTTTCATCTTACGTGATAAAGTCTCAAAAGTTTCCCGTCCCTCGAGTACAGGTACCTGCATCTTTGGTTGACCAAAGAACCGCCCCCGGTAATCATCTGAATCATGGATCAGCTCACTTCCGGGATAGCCCTCCTCACTTCCTGCGCCGCCTTCGAAGTGCCGCTGCAGGGGCGTTGATACAGATTCGCTCCTCGCTGCATCTACGGCGGTAAGCTGTTGCTTCCCACGGGACTCCGGCTGCTTGCTCTCGAGTTTGGTCGCCATGAGCGTCTGCATCATCCCAAGAAATTCTTCGTGATATGCTTTTTGACGCTTCTCGGCGTCCGCCGCTTTCTTCCGCAGCTCCTCGAGGGCATGGCTCTGCTCCAACACTTTCTCCCGTAGACCTACAATTTCGTCGTCCACGAGGCCACCGAATCGCGGCTCTAGAGTGTTGGTTTGACCCGAGCGAGATTGGTTTAAAAGTCTCTTATTAGTATTGGTCCCTTAGCAGTACCATAGGCAAGCGCAAGCACCAGCGGAACCGAGTAGCAGAGAGTGTCTTCACGAGCCCGCGAGCCCATCAAGACAAAACACAAAATATCGTATCGCATACCAATAGCCCGA
Organism: Saccharina japonica; assembly: GCA_008828725.1. Lineage (NCBI taxonomy): Eukaryota > Phaeophyceae > Laminariales > Laminariaceae > Saccharina > Saccharina japonica. Next base: position 500,490 of record MEHQ01002596.1, on the reverse strand, counting down.
ACCGACACAAAGTCCGACACGTAACTGTCATATACAGGGTCTCCAACGAACAACGAGTACCCTTCTGCGCGAATTATTAGCGACAGCTACATGATCTTTAGCAGTAGTCATTGCGAAACTTCCAGCATCGTGATCGATTGGAAGGGTCGCACTAGGCTACCCACCACTTTTTTATTCTAAGAACACCGAAAGCAATAAACATGGCCCAACACTCAAGAACAAGGTATAACTCAATGCAGTGTACCTCGGCATCACAATTTGGCATGCTGGAAGTTGGACAGCGGAGAAAACGTTGGTGTTGGTCATGCTTCGTGGCCAACAGGCTAAATAACGCTGACAACATTGTATCGTGATTGCCAGTTCTTAGTGTTCATAGTGTATCGTGTACTAACTTGCACGGCATGCCCTTCCGGGCGGATTGGCCTGTCGGTGTGACGGACCGGCCGTACTTGCAGTCCGATTGGCATATATTGCATGTGTCCGAGGCACAGCATCACGTCAAACCCTGTAAACACTGATGTTGCTATCGAGCTGTCGACTGACCTCACATCATATCAAGAAGGCCGTCTTATTTGATCTGTCACGTCCATCTCGTGATGCGCCTGCATGCTGTTTTTTTTCGGTTCGCCGCAGGACGCGCCGGAAACCATTTCGAAGATTTATCGCAACACTTTTCGATGGCGTACTGCTGCAGGTCTAGTTTGGTGAGTCACCGGAAGAAACATAGTATACCGGCCTGATCAACTCTGTTGATATATATTCTACGTACGTGTATACATTGACGTTTTCGTATACGTACTGGGTTAGTGAATCGCATGCAATGATTGTTCGGTCGACCGATGATGAGACATATTCGCTGTTTGCCCCCTTGATTGATCGTTTCTCGCTACTGTTTCCTTGCGCATACGAACGCGCCTCTAAACTTGTCCGAAATAACGTTAATTTCTTTATGTTTTTCGCGGTGCTCACATTCAGGCGGCTGCGATCCAAAACTGGATACAATACATCCTAAAGTGGCGACTTGTCGCCGCCGACTTGCGCGTCTGAATCTATCGCAGACAACGAGCACCAAATTGTCCAGAAATGCAAAGGCAGCTTGGATATACGTTTGTTGCAAATAGAATGATTTTTGCATTTGCGCACAGAGGGATAGTCCAGAACGACCAAGCACGTTCTTATCTTGTCCAACGGTTGGACTTTCGCAACAAACTCCATAGCACACCAACTCCTTCCCTACACTCGACCCGACCACCTGACAGCTGGTATTGCCTGAGGGCGACAAACAGATTCCCACGATGGGCAAAGGAAATCGGAAATCCAAGCACCGATGGTACGACTTTTCAAACGCCAAGATGGACTTGTTGCCGCAGTTTGCCGACTTATCCAGCCGCCCCGACGTGTGCATACCCGAGCGATCACAAGCGGGATTACGCGGCTATGGCCTCGGTGGTGAGACTGTGTTGATGCCTTGAAATACATTGGGGGAAGGCGGTGATAGGCATGCTTCAGACAGCGGCATGGGTTCGAAGTGTGATGGGCAGACTAGGGATGTCTGCCATTTCTTTTCTTGTTGGACAGTGACCATCGTGTGGCGCCTCCGATCGGTGTTCTTCCTTCTTTTTCCGTGATAAACGAGTCTCGAACGACGTCAGCGAGAGAGTGAAGGGTGTGTAGCAGGGGGGCTGACAGCAAGTACTTACACTGCCTCGTAAGTGGACGTGATTGTACGGAATAGCGACAACATGGCTACAACCACGGTGGCGATACTTCGTGGACACAATACGGGAATCTGGGGGGGGGGGGACGGTATCACACAGTTAGTTGCATGGGTCGTCTGAATCTGTCCGTTGGACGCAATAGTACCATCGCGCGGGGCAGCTGACCGATGTACTCCGCTGCTATTTTCATAGCGAAACAGCCTTTCGAGGAGTTGGCGGTATAGTTGAGGGTGGATAGAAGCGGGACAGTAACGGGCACACTGGTAGAAGACATACAGGCTGCCTCGTGTGCAACAAACTACCTGTATTGGTGCGCCACATAGCGGTTATTGGATCGATTGCTTTGGGAAAGCGCCCAGTGATAACATCAGTTTGGTGTCGGAGGCCCCTAAGGGCTTATGTCCGTAGTCACGGTCTGTGTACCTAGCATCTGGGTAGAGCTTATAGCTCCGATCGATTATGCCCAAGGCCCCGTGCAGCTGACAAGACTGCTCGCAGGCGTAAACTATCGCCGTGGTGCTACTGGCCGTGTTAGGTTTACGGTCGGCAGTGTGTGTTTTCTCACCGGTTCCGCGCTGTAATAACGAATGCAGAATCATGATTAACGATCAGCGAGGCTGCAGCGTCACTGGAGACCGATTTCAATACTGCTGTGCGGAGCTTCCACTTCTGACCTTGAACACGTACACAACTTTCTTTTTTTTTATGGGGTAGTGATACTGTCTGGGTTGATTTGAACCGCTTCGTGGGTGTCGCGCCCACTTGCTCATCATAGTCCTCCGCGCGCTAAAATTCGTGTCGCGTATTGTGTGGCGTTACATCCATTTATTGTGTTTTAAAGCTAAGGATCCCGAGAGGCTTCCTTACATTTATTAGAAGACGTGATCACTCGCTCGATGGTATCGCTGCAGTACCACTGCCTCTCTTTCACAGCACCAACGTCATCAAACGCGATGATAGACCGTCCTCAAGACAGGGCTTGGCGTTCAAACCAAAAGCGTGCATACTGTTGCCATATGGTCATCATTCACGGATATTCACAAGGCTACAAGTAATTGAATGCATCGGTGGATGAAAAGGTAAGGACAAACTTAGGCTTTTACGTTATCACCAGATGTTCCCTACACCTTTTCCCAGAGGAGTATGCAGCAGTGAGCACGCAGACACTGACTCCATTGCTTAAATCGCACGTTTCTTCTCTTTTTCAGGTGTTCATCCAGACCTCTTGCGCTGCCTGAACCACGTCTTTGTCAGGGGCTGTGAGGCTGATTATATGGGTCCTGTGGTCGATACAACCGCGTTTTGTCCTGCAAAGGGCGTTGAAGGAAACGCAATCGATGCATCTGACACCCACCAAAGGCGAAGGAAGAGCCGCACCTTAGACGTGCTTCAGTCGCCCGCTACGACCCGGGAGCTTGCCCCCCAGCATACCGGTGCGGGATCCCTCGTAGTCCACATTCGATCGGGTGACATTTTCAATCCTGAAGGGGAGGGAGCGAAACGCCCGGATTTTGGCCAGGTGGGCTTGCACTGATTACTATATGCCGGTCGAACACTCGTTTGCCTTTTTCCATGACGTACGATTGCGATTAACGCTGCCCAGACTGTGCGTATTACAGTATTGCTCACGGCACTGCCGGAGATACCGAGAATTTGAGGTGATATCCTCGAGAGCAACTGGCGCACGCATGTTGGCACACCGCGGTCGGAGAAATGTGAAGCTGTAGCCACGTTTGTGCTGCGCTGCACTTATGATCTACTGTAGAATGACACGACGCGTTTTCTGTTTTATCACATCCGTCTTCATGAATGTCGACGCGTGCAGAGACAATGGACGCACGCCACAGTAGGAATAGCAACTAACAAGGTTTCTGAGGCTCTTTTTCACTTGGGGGTATCTCAACCTCGCACTCCACCACCGTCCCTTGAGTGAAATTGCAACCCAAGACCGGCTCCATGGTATAACGGTAGCGATCTCTCACCGATCATATTGTAAACATGTATCGAACCCAGAAAACAATTGGGTATATGCCTTGTCAATTTAGGAGCCCAGTCCGTGATAAAGGATTCGACGCAAAAGTGTTACCCCTTCCGTGGCGCTCCTCTCCATGCTGGGGCGTGAGTCGGCTGGAGGAGGCAACATTATTTCGGGCAAGTCTCGGCTGCTGTTCAAGCCTAGGAAAGCATGAATCGGCGCTTATTCGTTTGGGGTTTTTAAGGAGTTCGCGGCTGCATTATTTTCCTTTCACCCTTCTAGTAGCTGCCGCATGCGTCGTACTGGAATACGGACCGGGGATTTGCGAAAGCTGACTGGGTGGAGTATCCCATTGGGCGTGTACGTAATGGCGCGGGGCGAAACCCTTCCAAACATGTATACCGGTATACGGGTCATGATATTTGCGCCCGATATGGCCCGTATAAGGCTGCCGCACTGCACTGCATCATTAAACGGGAGTACTTGTGCTACGGTAGAGGTACGTAGCGCACCTATTCTGTTGAAGTTGTGATACCCACTTGAGCAGGTCTGTAGCTTCCCCGAAACCTGATTTCAAAGAAAACACGGGCGGCCTGTCATATCGTTGATAATTTTTGAACTACATTGTAGGACAAAAATGGTCACCATATGATGTCGTTGATCGCATTTTTCGGATACTGTCTCAGTTTAGGAACCCCCATCGGTCGGTACCGTTTCGGCTAAAAATAATTCAGCTCCGTACCGCGCGTGAGATAGGTGATGCGTGTTGACCACATCGCATGGGAATGTACGTGTTCAGGCTCGACAACCGGTTTAGTACATGAACAATGCGCATCCAGGATTCGTCGGCCGAGCTTTCACCTGTGTAGGTGCGGGAGGAGTCGTTGCCAGGGTGCCCCTCGCGTTTGTGTCCACCGCGCATGTCCTGAATTCCTCCCGTTACCCACGCCCCCACGGGTGGATTTTCGACCTCCTCCGTGCCCCGCCATAGACCTCCTTTGTCGAAGTCGTTTGTTTGAGGTTGAAACACGTCCCAAAGTATGCGTCGCTATCATAGCTAGGTTGTCTATCGAGGAGTGCCTAGCACGTGCCGTAATGGATAAGATTGTTGACTTGCCCCTGTGTACGAGACGCATATAAACTATAACTCTAAATGTAAGCCAATCAGACCCAATCAACAATTGGCTATCGTTGTTTCCTTTGTCTCGTGCAGTGTACCTCAAACATTGCCCTTTTTCTCGAATACGCAGGGGTACGTATTCCCTCACCCGGAATCCACTTTATTCCGAGAAACAACCCTTTCCAGCGTTTCCGAAATATTCGCCAATTCCCTCCCATTTCAGGATAAAAGGCGTCTTGTTAGGAGGGGACAACAAATATCATCCCCGGGTGGCCCACATTAAACACAAGTTGACGATTTGTTCAGGCTCCTGGGCAGCCATTTTCCGTCATTTTCATTATTTACAGCAATAGCAGTGGCGCAGAATGCGAGTACCTAAGTAATGCCTCTCGGTTTCAGTTAGTTGATGTTTCACTTATCCATGCCCTCGTTGGGTTCGTCCTGATGCCGTCCACCCAATGTTGGAAAAAGCACTCGAGTGTGCGGATGACGTTGTGTGATGTACATAACATACTTGGGATGTGTTCGGCAAATATCAGCCACACGCAGCAGTCAGCTGCTCGTAAGTGTGCAGCGATCGCGACCTCGCCCGCGACTTGTCAATATGAGCACCTCACCGAAATTCCAACGTCGCAGCTCCATCGGCGTAGAATTCACCTGTTCCATTTGAATGTGGAGAGTGCCCGCCCGAAGATAAATCCGCTACGGCGGCACTCCTGAACGCCACAATAGTGTGCCACTCTGTCAAACCGCCATGCAGCTGTTGTATCCTACGTGTGGCGCAGCCCTCGGTTGTCTGTGGGTGCCTAGCGTGTTGCTGCTCTGCTGGAACCGCAGCATTTCGAAAACAAAACAGAGGTTTCCACTCTTTACGCAGGCGGTTTGTGGCCGGGGATCGGGGACGTAATCTATTTCCGGAAAACATGTACTGTCGAGCCCTAATACGACCGGTATTCATTTCGGGTAGATTACCGCTACAACCGAGAAATACGCATCCCTGCGAACAAGGAGTATGCTCTACGATCTGAATCAGCCGTAAAACAGATTTTGACTCGATTGACATTTGGGCACCCGTTGTGAACTATTAGGACTCAAACTTAGACACCAGCAGTGTTCTCGAGCGTGCAGCGCAATTATTTGCAGGCGTTAGAATGTTTCGAATCTGAGTTGGTTTCGACGAAAAAAGTCCTATAGAGTAAATTCCTAATATATCATTACTGAAGTCTAAACGAAAGTCCAAAATATATACATGGCTGGTGACGCTGTTTCTCGGTGTGCGCATTCCTCGAGGCATGACGAAATTATAATTGTCGATATCCCCACCATCGTCTAATTCGAAATGTGACGTGTCTGCTATCCGCCATAATACCTGAGCAAACCGAAACGATTACGTATTACCAAAGTTAGAATATTACGATGAGCGACACAAAACTCTGATTTCCAAACCCACTCAGAATCACTTTTATGTTTTTTTCTCTGATCAAATGCTTACGCACGATTCGCACAATGTTCTCGCCTACACGTAGTCTGTGGCATTTGTGTATTTCGACTTCGTTTTTCGTGGTGCTTGTTGCCGTAATGTCGAGAAGGTTTTTCTTGAAATGGTCGTAAGTTCCCCCACCCCTGAAAACAGTAAAAGATGCCACAGGTACGACGTAATCGTTTCGGTTTGCTCTGAGGAAGGTCCAGACATGTGTTCAATTGGAAAGTCGCGAAACTGAGTTGAGAAAGCGCCGGCAAGTACCGCCTTGATATTAAATAAAGCTGGACCAGCGCGTGCTATGTCTATCCCTGACACCACCCTCTTGCGTTACTGTGCTTTACTATCGTGATGAATGAAGCCCCCGCTGCGGTTCTTCCTGGATGTTATTGCGAGCAAGGCCTGGTCTGACGTCATGGTCTTGACCTTTGCGCCACCAAAGTTCACCAATCCAACGTTCACTGCGCTACGGGTGCTGAATAGCTCGGGGATCCTGGGGCCCAACGTCATTCTACACAATGTACGTGCCGATCTTCAGCGTGAACTACTGTAGTGATACTTTATTTGTGTGAATGGCAACTTTAATTTCAGCGTGTAGAAGTTGACATCAGTATGTTGATATCACTATGTTGAGGTCAGTATGGTGATATCATTCAGCATGTTGAGAGCGTGTGCCCCGAAAGTTGAAACTACAGTAGCTAAACTTCTTGAAATTACTGTAGTACAGTATACCTAAATTTCATTTTATGCAAACACCCTCTGCCGGTTGTTACACAGATTATCAAACTGTGCTGCTGCTTCACAATTGCCTGAATGTGTTATACTACCCCCCGTAGAAGGCTCCATGGTGTAGGCAGTGGCGGCAGTTGAATTCTCCACGTTATAAACCCTTTTCTACAAGTCCAGATTTAAAACATTGGTCGCCGTCCCTCATCGACACAACAGAGCGGAGAGCGTATTACCACTGCTTGACTAGCCTAAGTATGCGCAATCTAAATAGTGTCGACACGCGATAGAAGTTCAAACCCTGCAGCACGACAAACCCAAAAGTCGTGTTTGGTGTACCTAGGAGTGGGGTAGCAGGGCTGCGTTGAAGTAACGGATCTTCACTTACAAACCGAGCATGGAGCAGACCGCACACCCAAACCAGGGCTCTCATGTGATCCGAGGACGGAGCTGATTAGCAGTAGACAATCTTCACATGTAGGCCGCCCCTCCTCCCAGTACGCCTCCCGTCTTATTTCGGGTCTATCACTCACATCCGCCTTGCGCTTAAAATATGTGTATATACGAGCGCGTGGTTTGGTCTCCATCGGATCCTGTTGGGGTCGTCTGTCGTTGTTCTTATTTGCGCGTCGTTACCTCTGTATGCATGTGATTAGTACGCACTCAAATGGCTGGGCGATGACGGTCTTGGGAAGCTATGACAGAGTTGTTGTGAAACGAGCTCGAGCAGCACTGGTGATGCTTTACAATCTATTTGTTGAAACGCGCACTTATTCCGTCAATAAACGCTTACGGTACGATGAACTGTAGATAATTCAGACGCGGGTGTGAGGAGTGCACAAAGCGGTCACTCCTTCGCAACCTTTGCTGCTTACCGTAATATTTATCTCGTACAGTAGCTTGCACCCATACCCACGCTACCTCAGTCACACGTGCACTAACCTTATTATGAACGCACGTTACCTCAGGCGACAAGTTGCTTGGTGAAATATCGTTCCAAAGGGTAATCTTTTACCTACAGTACGTACAAAAAGTACAGTTATTCTGCATGCTTAACGTACACTACTGTCGTCTCAAGTACGACGGCATCGACGGCATGCCCAATCTTGCGAAGGACGACAGCTTAGTCAGAGTGATGAACATATACAATGCAGTGGATCTCTCGAGGACCCTACATTTCATTTACACCCTATGCCCACAATTGCGGACCCTTGCGGCAGATGAGGAAACACCTTTTACTGTTTGGGCCCAAACTTTCAGACCGATGGGACTCCCCAACCACATACATAAATATATACATACATACAGTCCGCTTGTGGTATTGTGGGGGACGTACTGCAGTAGTCCAGAGGTTTGGCGACAGCTGCCGCTAGGCGTTCCCTTCAGCTTCTCTCGGAAGAAATGTACGATGTTTCAAAGAGTCTCTCTCTGGGCCAAGATGAAAGACAAAACAAAATACCAGGCAGAGCTGAGAAGATTGGTTGTGAGCTTGGTGGACGCAACCAACCTCGACACGCTGGGCTCTACGTCTCGATTTACCCTGCCGGCCGGTTCTACTGACCGACCCACAGCAACGTTCCTCGGATGCTTGCTCGTGGCCGTTCCACGTGCTAGTGCTGTTTTCAAGAACGCTATGCTTCCAGATGTTCAACGTCGAAAAGCTTATGGATGCCCCGCATAATTTCTGATTTTTTTCCCACTCGTATTTCACCCCGTATCCATGGCTGTACTGATAAACATCATTATTTGTATCATATGTACATGACTGAGAACACCCTTGCTTCAATAATACTTTATATGGTACTACTGAGTATAGACTATATATATTTGCTGGCAAATACATGTTCCTGATCAGCGACCCAGTAGACTACTGCTGTAGCAAAGTACCTACATCAACACGACCCCACGATGGAGGTAATTCAGTCAAAACTACGGCTAACCATCGAATCTGGTCACTCAAGCCAACTTGGTCTAACGTAACGTACTCGTGCTTGATACGTTTGGCAACATACTACGCCATGTAATACAGCACACTTCCTATATTATCTCGACAAATCCAACAGTTGTTGCCTTGTGCACTTCACTTTGTATATTTACGTGTGAAATCCGTTGAAACCTCGCAATGGGGACTCATTGCTTCTTTGCCGCGTCGCATCAACATCAACCGTTCTTGTTTCGATTACGACGGGTGATACTCCTTCTACAGCTAACGCAATAGCTAGTACACCTAACCTGGCAACGTAAAGGCATACTGATGAAACAGGTTTGGAGCAAGGGGGGGGGATAGAAAAACGGCACACATATCACATAGAGATCTTGGAACCCGCGCGGGTCTCTGTATATATACCAGGCAGGCATACTCGATACGACAATACTCCGTACGCTTAATACTACGACATTGCCATCTGCCGTATGCTTTACTTGTGAAAGGATGCCCATCGAACAGCAGTCTTAACTTCCACACTTTGGTTATTAACCACGTTCAAGACTGTCATGGTGTACTGTGCATGAACAGTTGAAGGCAGCTTTGCGTCAGAGAGAGGCAACATGTATTACAGCAAAACTTTCCAACTGCATGTCAAGCAAACAAACAGCATCTCCACGATCAGTTTGTTGACCAGGAAATATTACGAACAGGCTACTACATTTCTGCCCATCCCGTACTGAGAAGACATGTGACACGGCTGGCACTGCTTCAAAAGCATTCTTGCCATTCAGCTGGTGTAACCCAAGGCGATAAATATGTTTTCGTCCCGGCGATCCAGATTATGATGTTGCAGCTGACCCAGAAACGATGTCCCAGCAGCCCCCACCGATGACGATGTGCAGCAACTCCACAAACGCTATTCCAGTAGCCCTGGATTAATCATGATGTCCAGCGACTCCGGAAGTCATATCCCAGAAGCTCTTGATCAATGGTGATGCCGTAGTCCCAGAAGACGTTCTCCCCCGGTGATGAACATAATGTATTGGTATTCTGAACCGATCCCAAAAGCCAATTCGGTGACGGCAGGATGATAGTAATGCAGTGACTCCGGAAGCTTCGCCAATCCCATTGAACAGTAGTGCTGTAGTAGCGACTCCAAAGTTGTATTTTCGTCAAGCCCACAGCCTTACGTTCGCAACAGTCCCGAAAACGTCTCCCCGCCGACCCCAAGTTAAGGAAGCTCCTGGCGGTGATGATACCCTGGCGACTCCTGTTGTAGAGGATACTGCTGTGGCCTGATCTCGGAGGACGTTTCTCAGGCGACCCCACTACAAGTATATGCCCCGATTCACGGCGGCATTCCGGAAAGCCGACGATGAACGGCCCTGGGCGATACAAAGCTCCAGCGGTCCACGCGACAATGCCATGATGACGATCCCAGGCAATGATGTTGCTCCAGCGACCCCAATGGGTAATCGCGCCTGAGATCAATGTGCTCTTAGACCGGAAGACACCGTCGGAGCTGTCGTCGACCTTGGAGCCCTGCTCCTCGTCGTTAAATGCGCAGCTTCTTCTTGTTCTTGACAAGCATGTCGAAGCCTTTGTTGTACTACATATTTCTCTTGCACTTCCCGTATACTCGGTTTGCCTAGGCTCGATTTCCTTCACTGAAAAGCTCCTTATGGCGTCCATGGTGTTGCCGGTGAAGTTGGACCTTCGTATTCCTCGTACTTGAAAATCGAATGCTATGTCTGGTGCGGCAGAACAACGCACCGGTGTAGTCGTACTAGCGGCGGTCCTGGAAAAATTGGAGCAGGCTCCTGTAAAAGTACAAGTAGGTTGCAGCAGAGCAGCAGCCCCAGGCGATGGCAACCTTGGCAGCCCTGCGGGGAGGTAGACTTTGTTCTTCCTAGCAGCAGTTCCTCGTAGACAACGATGACCAATGAAGATCTGCGGAGCAATTTACAGCAGAACCTGGTCTCTGCTGTATGTACGAGTACGTATGTCGCAGCTCGGAACTCAGGCGTAGTAATTTTACTGGATGTACCCGATGAACCGCAGCTCTACGCGAAGCGTCAGACACACCGAGGCTCAATTACCCGTTGGCGGACGGCGTCCGCTTGTGGCATTGTTGTGAACGTACCAGTCCAGAGGCTTGGCGCGAGGCGCCGTTTGGCACGCTCTTCAGCTTCTCTTATTAGAAGAAATGTATTATATTTCAAAGGCTCTCTACTCGTATGCGTCACGATGGAAGACGAAACAAAACATCAGACAGAGCTGAAAATATTGGTTGTGAGCGTGGTTGGTGCAACCAGCCTCGATACGCTCGGCTATATTGCCGGGTGTACTCTACCGGCTGGTTCTACGACTGATCGACTCACAGCAACAGTCCCGGATGCTTGCTTGTGACCGTTCCACGTACTATGTACTGCTTTCAAGAACGCTACGCTTCCAGACGTTCAACTTCGAACAGCTTAGGTATAGATTCCCTGCATATTTTATCAAAATGACCCTATTCGTATTTTTCCGCATATCCATGGCTGTACTGATGCCAACCACTGTTCGTACGTACATGACCGATACGTACAACCTTGCATCAATGGTACACCATCCTACGTACTGAGTATCGACTAGATATAAGGCTGGTACATACACCTACTATTATACCTGTTACTATAATACGACATTGTTCCCGATCAGTGACTCAGTAGGCTACTGGTTACTGCTGCTGTAGCAAAGTACCTACATCAACAACTCCATACATGCCTGTGACACACATAGCCAACGGAGTTATTTGTGGGGTCGCTCGTGTATCGTGTATCAACATTCGATTTTGAATGAGAAATACTGCGTTATTAATTTGTGTAACTTTTAAAAAACGAAACTGTTGTAGGTACCCCCACTACCGTACCAGATCTCCGATTGTAGTGGGGTCCGAAAATATTAAAACGGGTTGCGCGTGAAGGGTAGCGCTATCTCACCGAGGGGGACTGCCGTAGATGTAGATCCTGGTGCTACAATACATAGGATGTTAGACCATGCTACCGTCTCTACCTCGTTCCTGTACCTCCGAGAACCTACAGTAGCCCAATGTGTTCTAGGAGTCAATTGGCTAAATCTGCAGCGATAGTCCACGATGTGACTTCGTAACGACACCCCCCCTGCCCCTCTCCCAAATGTCAATGTGCGGTTTGGTCAAACGTGCTGGCACATTCTTACCTTCGTCGTGCAAACCCTGCCAGATATCTACACCTTGCATGAACGTCACATCCTCTCCGTCTTATGTCGTCAATTTTCTTACCAGGATCGACCTCTTTGGAACGACCTGAGGACCATGCTATGCGCGGACGCCCTCGCTGTGTCTCGTTCCAGCCTGCACTTCCTCACGTTTGCTCATTCGAAAGCATCGACGTTTTATTTGCCTGACAGCTGCGGGGTCGGCAGATACAAGCGGGAGAGCCATGCCGAAGATTTTAACTTACCCAAGCGATACCCAGACAACGCGACTCTCCTTGCTATCGAGAAGGCAGAGGCAGAGGTATATGGACGCGAAGTTGCTCGGCCTTTTGCGCGTGCTTAGATATGAAACATCGACGTGCTATTTTTTCACCCCGAACAATATACGGTAACACATGAACCCTCTACCACTCGGACTTAACGGCAGATGTTTAACACGGAGGAAGAAGGTGCATGTCTTGGGCAGAAGTATGCTGCCATAGCGGTACTTGTTCGCCTACTACAGTAGCTCGTTCATGAAACTCCACACTTGACTAGCGCCATACCTCGCCCAATATTCTCACCCTTGAAATCAACGAAAGTACAACGCGGTGAACAATGCCACGACCTAGGTATATATCGCAAACGAGTGTAAATCCCTAATGCAAATCCGGCAATGTGGCCCATTCCTCAGCCATTGAGACCCGTCCGTCAGAGTCAAACAGTTTTGGCCACCAAAGGTTAACCTCATCGCAGCACGCTTTGGCGCAATGGAACTGCCGTATGGTTCTCCAGGGTAGATTGGTTTTCGATTGCTGGCGAGCATCGACGTTGATTTGATTATCGGTACAACCGAGTGGTGTGGACAGGTTTGACATGGTGTGTATCAAGGAGAAATACACGGTTCTGTGCGTGACTGTCGACGCGACGAAACAAACCAGTTCCACTAGTGCTTGCGTTATGAAAGCCATGGCATGCCATACCCCACCACCAACAAACAAGGCCCTCGTCAATTTTGTTTTAAGTCAGCTGGTCACATTTGAGGGCGTGTAGTCGCAGCCGATGGCGTGTAGGTCGACGGAAATGTGGGGTTGTTGAATGTGCGTAATGGTTTTCCGCGAACAGAGCCCAACTACTTGAATACGCGTGAGTATAGTTTTGTTGTGTTGAATGGACAAACCAACAGTAACATGCAGTTACACCCGTTGACACCCATGATATGGTGGATGCTTGAACCAATTACCGCGCACTTAGACAGTGTCGGAAATCCTGTACTTTCAGCTTGGCCGCCTTCTGGTATAGGAGCGATAGATAGACTAATGAAAAATGTTCCCAGGATGTCGTAGCGGTATCGCGGCAAAGACGCGTTGGCATTCCGGCTACTGACAGCAAGCTTAAATGCCTCACTTCCTCGGTCACTCTGCTAAGATTTCCCCACCTGTTTCTACTGAACGTCACTTTGTGCACAAACGAATGCTGATATGCCAGGGGAGAACATCCTCGGCTGTTTTCTTCCGTTTTTACCTGCCCTCCGCCTTTTCCCTGTTGCTGCCGATACCATGTGAACGACCTCCGCACGTGAAACACAAGGTCTACGGGATAGAGTGGACGAAAGACCGAGACTCCTATAGCCCATACGCAAAATGGGCAGACACTGATGATCAATTGTTGGAGATGGTGATATTTGATGGCATCAAGGGACTTAAGCGTTGTAGCATCACTGACTAGGTGGTGGCTTCTTAGTCCTCTCAATGTCATTGACAATAGTGATATTTCCTGCGACGGGTCATGATGTTGGGTACAGTCGAGATAAGTTTAGCAGCTGCAGCAGCAGTGCTTCCCTGTTTGTAGCGTGGCTACGAAATTCCCTGTGTTCGTGGTGATGTGGGGGATATTCGCACAAGGCGACGGTCATTTGGAGACGAGGAGCATCCAGGCATCCCCTTGTGTATGCTGCCGAGGCGCATGCTGAGTGAGAGGGGGTGTAGAGTGCCGTGTTCGGAAATCGTTGGCCGCCGTGCGATTGGTCGCCCCTCCTAACATCAGCGGCTGCATTGTTCGTACGGAATACCGGTACATAGATAGATGTAACCCCTTAGATTTGATTATGCTTCATCTTCACTTACACGGAAAAATACCCCAATTGTTTATTTAAAATCAACAGTGTATGCGTAGGTTGGAATTTCCATTGGTATTGAGAATCAACGAAAAACGGGGTTGATTGGATTATTTAACATTCTGGGGTTATGGTGATTGATATATTATGAGTATTTGTTCATCTGTTAACAAATTCAAGGTGTTTGTAGGTGGAGATATTTGTTTCGGCGACGACGACACCCGCCATCACAACAGTACCCGGTATGTAGACCACACCAGCTACAGGAACCCGCCAGCGCTGCCTTCTGTCATGAGTGACACTGGGAATGAGAAGGGTAGGGGGGCGGCAGCAGCGGCGGCAAGCGCCGCAGTATCGGCGTCGAGCGCCACGATTGAGGACGAAGTTGCCCCTCATGTTGTATCATCGCTATTATGCTATTAGAACCCTCGTCTTCCTTGGTGACCCCACAGCGACACGGAGGCGTCGGAAAGCAGAACGCCCGGTATGGTACCCACACTAAAATCAAGTTCTACGGAGGGAAACGCAAATCTTGAAAACTCCTCAAGTCTCGGCGAAATCAATCAAAATTACGTCGTTTCGGATAAACCCACCAGTATCTCCTGAAGTACGTAACGCAAACTTGAAACAAAATAACCCAACCACCAACGTATTGGTAGTTGGTTGCTACCACGTCGTCAGTGGTGTGCTATTTTGGTGGGAGCATGTCGTGGACATGTTGGAGGAACAGCATGAACGAGGTTTCGTTTGTCACGACAGCAGCATGTATGTATCTGCCGTTATTGTCCTCCAGCATGGAGCATTGGGCAGGAGGTATATAGAAGAAGGTGAACAACGAAGGAGCTTATTATTTGCTACCCACGGGCTACCTCCTGGCATTTTTTTGCACTTGCAAGAGAGAAGTTACTCGCTGGTTCTGCGTATAGACCACCCGCCAATCCCCGATCCCTACTGGAAGGTATCAGCTTTCGATACATTTAGAGGGTTTGTTTCACAAGCTAGCTTTGGTGCATTTTCAACGCTCAACCGCTGCCTCGTGGACGCGTACCACTACTTTCCATCCATGCTATCGACAAAAACGCGGAGGGCGGTCTCCACGGTTCCAGCAGTGCTGATGGGGGTGTTACAGCAATGCTGCGCGGCACTGTAGCACGAAGAAAACTAGTTCATTTATTGGAAATAGTTAACAAAAATCATCAAACTTGGAATAATTGGTTAGTTATTGTTTGATTCTTAATCAAGAAATCAAGGTCAAGGTGTTGTGAATAAGATGGAAAAAACCGAAAGCAAAAATGGTGATCAACCATTTGTTTTTTATTGTTTGTTCATAGCACTGCTAATAGTTACGATACACCAGTCGCCACGGCGGTCTAGTGGACTGTAGAAAGCGTCTACCCCGGCGATTTTTACGCGGCTGGCTGTAGCTTCTAAGATTTTCTCGTGTTTCCCCCGTTGAGATTCCCTCAGCAACGCCGCCACCATGAACGCGATCGTTGGATGCCCAGCGTGTTAATAACCGCATTCGAAAGGAAGAAACTCATCGGGGTGTATGATATATCAAGCGAAGGGCGCAAGGGATCTTCGTCGCTGCTGCAAGAACCACATATATATATATTGTTCTTCTCGTATACAGGGCGTATATCCTGGATGAGGACATATAAAATCCGTAAGTACGAGCAATCGACGTATCAAACTCAGCTTGCAAATATGAGTTTCGACGAAATCCTCGTTCTCACAGATTTTTTTTCAAATAAATATACGTGCATCATGCAAAAAGTATACCTGGTATTTAAAAATCGATCGGACAGTGTTCACGATGCCGAGCTTAAGTTATACTGCAAGTGCTTGTATTCCACTTGCTTCCCAGGTGCCTCGTTTCTAGCCATTCGACGCTCGTTCGATTGCGGGGAGGGCGCTCTCACCACAGCAGCAACAACAGCAAGTAGCACCAGCAGCCTCAAGCTCATTAGGTTTGAGGATGCTGTTGCCGTCGTCTTTGTTGGCCTCGTCTGATTTGCTTGTACTTGTGCTCATTTGTACGTACTACGAGTAGTCGTGTGATACCTCGAGTACTTGCCACACACAGTCCACGGGGCCACACGTTCTAACTCTGGTAATGTACATGGCGAGCCCTTGTTATGCGCGTCAGGGGCTAGCTCCATCCGGAGCTGGTCCATGCACACTGCTGCGAGCTGCGAGTAGGGCTGGCCTCGTTCAGAAAACGCCCGTACCGACGAAACTCTCACGATACCCCCTGTTCCCTTTTTGTTAATGATCCAGGCGTTTGAAACCCTACTTGATCCAAGTTAAACCAACGCGACACAAAACCAACGGCGGGATGAAAAGAGCGACGTTTTTGAAATCGCTCGCTGTCCTTCCATTGTTGTAATTACCCCGAATACGAATGCCATCCAAGTAATATGAAAACGGACCCATTACATATATCGAGGTTTTACAGGCCTTTCAAGCCCATACTACTACATAAGGAGAAGGGCCCACTATTATAGCGTTCGTAGCCTAAGTCGACGCGGCTGATGGAACATAAAACAGCATTTAGGGCAGGGGAGGACGAAAAACAAAACTTCGAACCCTGACATTCCTTTTCGAGAGCCAGACAGGAGGAGGGGTGCATACTAAAACCAAGTTGAAACAACTTAAAACAATGTAAGTTATCGATTCGTAGAGAAATCCCAACGCTCCTATGTGTTTCCTTTAATGTATTTGGCCTTCTAGGAGTGTAGCTCTGTTCTCTCTTGTTTTCATGGAATAAACAAGTATATAGCTAAATTGTTTTGGTCCTTATTATGGAACAATTAGGCTTTTCAGAGACAATTTATTCACCGGGTTTTGAGGCGCCTTATCTTCTACATGTAATTGAAAGCCTTAGAAGGAGGTTTCCCAACAGGGGACACCAGATATCCGTTTGTAAAACATAAACCGAAAGAAGACCCGTCGAAATCCAGCACACGCCCATTGTCCGTGCTGATCCTTCATCCTATTATAGAGAGATGCGCACGTGGTAAAACCGTCGTATTTCGGTCAATATACCTTGTATATGTTCAAGACACGTGGCATAACATAGCATGGGAAAAAATAACAATCACCCTTGAACCCCAGTTGAGCTGCACAAGGGTTTGCGGTCGAGAAACACGAGGTCGCCCATACCAAGTACAACTAGGTAGCGCGATCCATGAAACCGGAATATAAAGAACCTCTCTTGCCCACTACTGACTGTAACGGGCAGGTACCAGCTCTGATACAGGAGGTTCGTACAAAAACGTAAGAACATACTCGTACAACGTCTGATAGATGCACGAGTAACCGCGAATGACATACCGTGCGGATATTTGAGGAGTTCCACATGATACAATTTGTATATACCTTGGTGGGGCATATTGGGGTCTCAGGGATGTTATTGGCGGAACGAGCACGCCGCGCGTGCACTCTTCGCTTTTCTCCTCCTCTCCTTTTCGGCAATCCCTTGGCCGACTTCATCCTCTGGGGCAACGTAATACAAGTTTTGTATCGCTTCTTCTGGCTGTCTTCATCACACCACATTGATTGTGCTTGTACTCGATACAGGAGGTATGATGGCGGCTACAGGTATTTAGGAGTTCATATACTTGATGAGGCTTTATTGTGTGGTCCCGTGCTTGTGACTTGACTTGCTGACTTCGCTCCGTTGCTGGCCTGGGAGGTCCAACGACAATATAAATACTTAACTACGTGGTTTATGTCTACATGAGGAGCGCTCCAGCACCTTGACCCTGCCTGCCTGTGAAAGGGCCCGTCATGCGCCTGAGGTTGAATCAACACGCTATAGCGCACTGAAGCTATCGATCTCGGGTTGCTGGGGGTATCAGGAAGTGCGAGGGTGGCTTCTTCCACGTCGAGATGGATGCCACAGAATTTGAAAGATGGAAGACGGTGCAGCTGATGGGAATTGTCGACAAGCTTTATTGCGAGCGCCTCGTCCTGGTTCAACGCATCGTGCACTATGAAGCTTGGGCCGCGCGTACTGGCAGGGTTGCCGAGCTTGCGAAAGAGAAGGCTCGTCTCAACGAGGTGGATTTTCGGATTTCTTCTGCGCAGCACCAGCTCAAGTGGAGGCAGGAAGTAATCCACCCGATACGGTCGCAGCAACAGCGTGCCGCCTTTGCCAGACGTGAGCCGGCGCTGGTGGACCCACTTGCTGCTCGAGGCACGACCAACGCAGGCGAGCAGCGGCAGCAGCAGCCGGAGCAGCAGCAGCATGAAGACACGATGCATGGGACTGCAGACACTGCGATGCAGGTGGCAGCCCTTCGCGAGAAGGTGGAGGGGTTGATGAGAGATCGTGAAGAGATGGTGAGGATGAAGACAGAGTTGGCAATAGCGAAGCTGTTTGCCGCGTCGAGCGAGGCCCAGCGCGCTGATTTGGAGAGGACAACGGCAGAGCAGAGGAGGAAAGCAGCTGGGACATCAGCGCGGCAAGGGCCGGAGGCTGGAGCCGGCACGTTGGGCACTGCTGTAAACCATACCCGTTCTACGCCCACCCCCAAATTTGATGAGGAAGCGACGAGAGAAGAACAATGAGAGAAGAAGGCAGACGGAGACAGAGAAGAAGAACAAGCTGAGAAGCTAGGTGGAGAGCAGACCTCTCGGAGCGGCAGCAGTGCACAGGATGGGCAGGAGGCACTGCCGCAGCCGCTTCTGATTGAGAGAAGCCCCTTTGAGCCGGTTTGTTGGGTGAGCCCGGGTGCGCAAGAGCAGTTGGCTCCGTTTGCGCGCTACGTGGAAACCCACCCCGTGATGGCGAAGGAGATACCGTCAAACGCGAAGGAGAAAGAGGTCGGAGATATGGGTTTATGTACGAGTGGAAGGGGGTCTCTGGAGGAGGAGCATAGAGTAGGAGACCAAGCGGACGGCGATGGGGCGGGCGACGAGCAGGAGCATCAGCCATTGCCACCGTCGCTGCCACCGTCGCCGCCTCTGCCGCCACCACCGCCCCCGCCACTCGCGGAAGGCACGCGTGCAGACCTCGAGCAAGAGCATCAGCCGTTGCCACCGCCGCTGCCACCGCCGGCGCCTCTTCCGCCGCCACCGCCCCCGCCACCCGCGGAAGGCACGCGTGCAAACCTCGCGGCGGAGCAGCACGCCCTGGTAGTGGCGAGAAGTTTGGTGTTGGCACACGGAGCCCTGTTATCATACGAGAAACGGAAGGGGGAGGAAGAGGAGGAGCAGCAGCAGCAGGGGAGCAAGGAGGGGCGGGGCGGCCGCAAGCAGCACCATCTACAGCTAGGTTGTGTTTGGACCAGCATGGAAGCTGGGCCGAGGTGGCGCCTGGGCGGTGGGCTCATGCCTCCGTTCAGCCCTGATTGACGTATACGCTTTGTTTGTGCTTCTTGATTGATTGCTTTTTCTTGCTTTTGATGATGTTTTTCGAACGTACGATGCTGCCACTACTGTTGTTCAGATGTACTTTAGTAGGTGTGTCGTAGGACAGGCTTGTTGACCACCTATTATTTATACTGAATACGCGTAGTTGGTTCTGCTCTCTTGCATTCTTGACGCGGGATGTTAGACTACGTACTTGGCTTGGGGCTTGGGAGAGGATGATATATGATGCACGCATGATAGGATTGAGTACGCACTTGACGAGCCGACATTATGTTTCGGTTGTTTCCTTTGCTCCGACGCCGTGCTCGCTTCTTTTGGAATGCTGTGCTGAAGTTCTGTCGTACTGCTGTCATTCTGAACTGCTATACGCTCGTACTACCTCGTGATGCGAATACTAAATTGCTGTTAGTATACCAGGTATACCAGATATAAGCGCGCGGAGCTCTTCGTGATTTGTGAGCGTACGGTTATATACGTACCCTGGTACCAGAGAAGAGCAGTAGTAGCAGATATTGGCAAGTGGACTCGTACTTGTTTTTAGACGGAATGCCCCAGCAGTAGAAATAAAATGTGCCCCCCCTCTCTCTCCTTCCCTCCCTTCCTCTGTACCCCAAATATTTGGGTGGACACGTAGAGATTGGTGATAGTTGATTGACGAGTAGTAGAATAGGGGAGCTGCAGAAAATCAAAGACTGCTGTCTATCATTGTCTTGTGTACCTGATGCAAACGGTAGTGCTCTGTGTGCGGAGATTTGTATGACCGTGAAGGTCGTACATACCCCTATGCATACGTATAAGACACGGCGTTATACCAGGTATGCAGGTACAGGTGCAAAGCAACTGCGAACGTACTGCTACTCAGATAAGGTTATCATGGTTGGTAGGGCGTTGGAACATTCTGGGGCGTTGTGATATGATATGAATATGCAATGGTATTGAAACAGAGTGAAAACATGTTTTGGGCGATTCAGATTGACTACTGTATGTGTGCTCTTCCGCCCTCCCTCCCTCTCTCCGTAGCGAATCAGTTATAGGTACGAGATGGTTCTGATCATTTATTTACGTAGCACGCATGCTATGTACGTACTTGAAGCAGGAGAAGTATAAGCACGGTAGGTGCTTTAACCACGCAATCATAGCAGTTACTCTGCTCTTTGTTGGCTATGAGAAATATGCACTTGCACCTGTCTGATAACGGCATTCGAATCTTGATGAATACATGAATGGGTTTTCGTCTTTGCGCGCACTCCTATTGGTTGGGTAAAACGCTGTTCTTAAGTCATTGTTGTTTGGTGATAAAATAGTACACTTCGAAGCTTGTCATGCACCCGGGTTTCCACCCTGTCATGTATCACTTTTCTTGTGTGGAAAATCGCTCGAAGGTTCTTGATTATACCAGCAGCTCGTGGCAAGGGGAGATCATGTTTCCCCGATGATAAGCCGGCATAAATAACCACTGCTGTAAGCTTCAAACCATAGTAAGTATGTTGTTCTTCTGCGAGAGGTACCTGCTGTAGGATGGGTAGAGGGGGCCATAGTGGCAAACATATGCAGAAGCAGTAGTAACAAAGTAGTAATAGTAGTAGTAAGTAGTAGTAGTAGTCGTAGTACTCGTATCAAATGATTCATAGTGCGCAGTAGTAGTAGCTGAAGTTTTCAAACTATGTTGAGTATATACATAAGTGTAGCTGTGCTACTGTGAGCCCCCCACCCAGGTATATTCTTATACTGGAACCGCAAACCCTCCCTATCCCGTTATTAGGTAGTTTTCTCTCCGATCCGCCATACTCGACAATGTCAAGAAGTTCTTCCACATGTCAGAGCTTGATAAACACTCTTCCTTGGGTCTCTAGAGACTGTTTATAATTTCGGGCTACAGTAGGCACGTACGGCCCCATGCAAAAACCAAAGACTCCGCGGTTTTGAAGGGGGGGAGAGTCGTAAAAGGCTTAGATCGGGTGGGTAATCGGCTAACGTTTTACCAGTAGCCCGATGGATTAACGCCTTAACAGCAACGTCCTAGCATAGTGTCAGCAGCCTAAAAGCAAGCGCGTGACGCGGCAACAGTGTATTAAATGGACATCAGCACACCTTATAACTCATGCGTTTTGTTTTTTCTCGATCTTGGCGGTTCTGGCACGATACCATATATATTAAAAGATTAAAAAACAACAGCTGTGAGCTCGAGGATTTCGTCGAAGCTCATCTTTGCTAGCTGAGTGTAATACTTCGATCGCGCGTACTTACGGATTTTATATGTCCTCATGTAGGATGTACATCCCGTATGAGGGGGACACAATCTGAGGCTGTAGAATGTACATCCCGTATGAGGGGGACACAATCTGAGGCTGTAGAATTCAGGAAGTGTGTGCCTATTTGTGGGGGAAGAAATAATTAAAATTAAATTAAAAGTAAAATTAAACAGTCTGAAATAAACGTGCCAGGTATACTATAGTGTTCCGACGAGTTTACGTGATAGAGTGGTTCTACTATTTGTAGCCATGTATGGTATATAAGAAGAGGTGTGTGAGGACAGGTTATGGAGTAAAACTTAAAAGCACCTGGATGAATTTTCAATTAACTAGTGATTTGGGTTTTTATAGTGTGCATTATTTATTTGTACCTATGAGGTATCTTTAGTGGCAATTAGTAAGAACAACAACAACAACGTTTTATCCTTTATAACTGTCAAAGGGGGGGGGGGAGACACATACATACAAGGGTATGAACCAATCAACCATGTTGACAGGAGGTATGTTAAAATCTAGTATGAACTTTTCAGGGATTTTTTGGGGGGAATGTGTTTGTAACAAGTAAATAGTGGTTATCAGACGTTTTATTATAATAGCAGTATTATATTTTGCAGAAGAGGTGTGTGAGGACAGGTTATGGAGTAAAACTTAAAATAACCTGGATGGATTTTAATTAATTAGTGATTTGGGTTTTTAATAGTGTGCATTATTTATTTGTACCTATAAGGTATCTTTAATGGCAATTAGTAGGTAGGGTTAAAAAAAGGTTTTTATCCCTTATAACTGTTAAAGGGAGGGGGGGGGGGGAGACATCATAGAGACAGGGGTGTGACCAATCAACCATGTTGACAGGAGGTATGTTAAAATCTAGTATGAATTTTCAGGGGTTTTTTGGGGTGAAATGTTTGTAACAAGTAAATAGTGGTCAATCAGACGATTTTATTATAATAGCAGTATTATATTTTGCAGTATGGTTTTAGGTTAGGGTGTGTGGCAGGGGGGGGGGGGGGAGGGGGTTAGTACGTAGGGTAGATGGTGGGGGATATATTGTATTTAATATTAGTAGCATGTTGAGTATTTATCGTATTTCATCATGGGGGTGTGTTTGTGGTATGCGGTTGCTCGATACTGGTTTCCCGATATGTGGCGGTTTCATACTGGTCTACGGAGATTGGGGTTTATATGGTATGGCGAGGCATTATGATCTGAGATGATGCCTCGCGTGGGTTGCTGTCTCCCTCCTGGGAGCAGTCTGCGATAACAATGATGCGACCCGGGCTTTGATGATAAGATACTGCCCGTATACATGTGAGGGTGGAGCGTGACAGAAAGGTACGGCTCACTCCTGTGTGGTGTTCATGATGGGCCTTTGACGACAGGTACTGGCTCTACTTGTGTGTGTGTATTTGGTACGTGGTGATACGAGTGTACATTATCTACTACTCCTCCTTGACGACCCACGGTATAGGCACGTGGCTACACGGAGCACGTTTGACAGCAGCGTTCACCAACACGATTATCGTCTTGCTTCGGGCCCGGAGGCTGTTGGAGCGCTATACTGTGCGAGAGGGGAAGTGGTATTTGGGGGGGACCGACTATGGAGATGGTCTTTCATTTTGAGGGCGCCGGGCAGCAGCAGCAGCAGCAGCAGCAGCAACAGCAGCGGCAGTATGGACGCGCAGGGCCACAGCAGCAGCAGCAGCAGCAGCAGCAGCAGCAGTATGGAGGCGCCTGGCCGCATCAGCGGCAACAGCAGCGGCATTGGGGTGGAGGTCACAGTTACCAGCAGCAGCACCCACTTCAGCCGCAGCATCAGCACCAGCAAAGGCCGGGGGGCACTGGTTGGACTCGTAACGCCGGAAACGGCTGGTACCAGCCCGAGTCCCCTCCACCTCCAGGAGCGTCTATGAGCGGTTTCTACAGGTGCGAACGCTGTGGGGCTCGAGGGCATGAGGCAGCGATTTGTTTTGCACCAAATAGCGTGTGCGATGGGTTCCTGGCCTATGGTCACATGGCCAGGCAGTGCACTGCCCAGCCCACTATCGTGTACGCGCCGGAGTACAGCAACGTGCCGCAGGCTGGAACGCCGGCGCTCCAGCAGCCGCAGGTACAGCTGGCAGTAGTGCCGAGGTCGACGACTAGGAGGGGTAGTGCTATGCCAGGGGAGAGCGAACTGCTTCGGCAGCAGATGATGAAGGACATGATGTTGGAGCTGGGTGTCGTCACCAAGGAAAGGGATGCGCGTAGAGCGGCTGCGCGCGAGGAGCTGTGGAACATGTATCATGGACCTCGACCGCGTACCTTCCTGCAGAAGCAAGCCTGGTGGGAGAGGTTGCAGTCCGCCAAGCGACGAGCTGGAGGAATTGGTGTTCCGTACCGGAGCTTCGACGAGCTTGGTGTGGCTGCGTCCGAGGCGCACGAGCTTGGTGTGACTGCGTCCGAGGCGCACGAGCTCGGTGGTGCGCGTGAGCCGCTAGAAGCGTCTATACAGCAGCAGCCTGAGCATGAGGTGGGGAAGCTCGCTGATGCCGTACAGAAGCAGCCCGAGGCTGAGGAGAAGGAGCGCAGCGTTCACAAACAGGGTGAAAAAGTCAGGGCGGAGATGGTGTATATATCTAGTGTTACGCCGTGGCCGGTACGTGCACTAACGTCGTAACACAATGTTAGGATTTTTCCTGACTCGCACGTGAGCAACCTAACATGCACTATGCTCACAATCGGCTAATTCGCTATATTCCTGACATAATGTTATGATGTAGGAGGCTCGAGGCAAAACACCCTAACATTGTGTTAGGGTTCCGGGTAGTGTTAGGCGTAACGCCTTAACGTAACGTTAATAGAGATCATCGTGTTTTCCGTAACACTAACATTGTGTTATTCGAAATTTATTCGACGCCCCCTTATGCTTCTTAAAGGTTGGATTACGTACAACATTTAACGTAAGTTAGGGACGTTTCCTCTGGAGCTGGTCGCGATGTAACACTATGTCAACTAATTAATGTGTTACTCAAATGCCGAGGTGGTGTGGAGCGTTATATTTGCGTGTTACTCGCATTATCGATCTGAATGTAACCTTACGTTATAACGTTATCATAAAATACAACTGGACGTGACACTGCGGTATACTCTACTACGTGGCGGTTGGACCTGCCACAGCTTTAACGTAATGTTGCTATGTTACCAGTTTGGTCTGTCGGGTACCTGCATAATATCATGATGTGTTACCAGCGTTGCGGTTGGACCTGTCTGTTATAACGCTTACATTGGGTAGGTAATTGGTACCAGGTGCCTTTTACCAGTAGCCCAATGGACTACTAAGGCCTAAGGCCTTAGAAAATGGGGTCGTCTGCAGGACATGGGTCGCAGTGGGCGTGAGTTCGAACCCCATGGCCACCATGAAATTGTTTTTTAAAGAAAAGCGAACTTCCTCATCATATCAAGAATATGAAAACACGTTTGGATCCCCACGAAAAGAAACCGCGTGTTGGTCACACGCGTCGACCCGTATATCCCATGCGTTCCAGGGAGTAGGAAAGTGTTATATGGCTTAGATTGGGTAGGTAATCCAAGCCTTGTAACACTCTCCCCCTAATTTTTTAGCATGCCTTTGCTATTACCGTAATCATGGGAAGGTTCGCACCCATCGGAAGGTTGGCACCCATCGGAGAGATAGCACCGGGGTGCGATAAAAAACACAAGGTAGAGACATTTAATATTAATAGTGTTTTCGCACCCCCATCGGAGATATCGCACCCCGGTGTGATCTCCCCGACATAAATAGAAGTTTGGGGGCCACCGCAGCGGGTCTGTAGTAGGTAATATTATCATTTCTTTCATACTCCGATGAGATATCACCAGTGCGCCACTCCTCTCAAACGTACTTTACCAACGCATGGTAGGTCAAGTCGTTTTAGGTAGCTTTGAGTCATTTACGCAGCACCGTTGCCCCAGTACGGCCCGGTGTATTTCGATTCAGCAGCGCACCCATCGGAGAGATCGCACCGGCGGTGCGCCAAAATAGAAGAACGGCATGATTTCATTGTGTTTCCGCACCCCCATCGGAGAGAACGCACCCATCGGAGAGATAGCACCAGGGTGCGATAAAAAACACAACGTAAAGACATTTAAAAACGCGATCGCACCCGGTGCGAACCTTCGCATGCTTACGGTACATACTGTTGCTATATGTTACCGTGTGGGAGTCTTGGGTGCGTAGCATGTGTTACCAGTGTGTGCGATATATTTGATCTAAAATAGATTACTTTCATCATATGAAATCTAGATATAAAGCATAGGGAAGCTATCTTACGTATATAACAGGTGCTACCATTCCACCATATTATCATGAGCCGTAACATGCCGGGATTATGCGCGCTTTTGGTGTTGGGTATATTCGAGAAGTTGCCAAACGACCAGTACAACTAAGCAGTAACGTTTCCAATAGTACGAGTTTGGAAGAAGTCGTGTGTGCAACTACTCTGCAGGGTATTCTACTTATGTATGGTAATATATTACTAGAGAACTACAGTTACTGTAGTAACATTTATTTGTGGCACCATAGCAATACGAGTATAGGGAACGACTCGAAGTGCATGTCATATATATGCACATGTGATCCCCACGACCTCTGTATTCAACTTCGAGTTTTTGCCCACTATAGTGCCAGTACTCTATACAGTGGTGGATACGTCCACATATTTATATACAACTTCTTATTTCATACTTTGTACGTGCAACCCCGAGGCATCATCAGCACCCTCTCTCCGCGAGACGAGCCGAGCCCCGTGCACGACTTTGATTTGTGGAGTAGTTGCACCCTAGAGGCCAAAAGCAAAGTCGTTGAATACAAACAAGTCGTTGTGACTAGACGTGCATATGACATGCACCCAAGTTCATGCCCTATTACTATAATGCCACGAAGCACTAAGCCTCATACGCGCCTAAATCCTATAGATATTTCCATATTCTACAACCATGGGGTATGATCCTACAAAAAAACGCAATACCCCATACTTATTTGTACAATGCCTAAGTAACTTATTTATGAATAGTGTCACATACGAAGTACCAGGTATTACCATAATAAGTAGAATGCCCTGCAGGGCAGTTTCACACACAACCTCTTCCAATTTCGTTTTAATGTGAAGAACACATACACGAAGAGAAGCGCCCGCGGCGCGCGCCCCTCCGTACCCGTATACTACTACAGCATCAGCAAGTAGCAGTGAGTCAGTCAGTCCGCATGATGGGCTCAGATGCTTTGTTGTGTCAAAATACAAAATCCCGAGACATGTACGTTGACTCGAGCGCACTCGGCATGTTTCTTCGCCGCCAGACCAGAGAGGCAGCGAGCTTGGGTTCGGATGCTTGGATCCTAAGCGCAGCGAAGCGCACTCGGCGTGTCTCTTCGCGGCGCCAGACCACAACACCAGTTGGCATCGCCGTTTTCTCGAATCTCTGCACGCATATCAAATCCGTTTTTTTTCGCATAGGGAGACTGTTTCGATTTTCGATCGACAGTACCTGCATCAGCTCTCGCTAGAAAATCGCTCGGACGAAACTCTGAAGCTAAACAATCGAATCGCATAGGAACCAACCTAACACTGACGTGTTAGGTTATCCGAGGTGTGCAGTTTTTACAATTTTAACTGTTTATCGGCCATTAAATCGGCCACTCTCACACCTGACTATTTGAAAAACCAGAACGAAACTGTCCTATCATGAAAACGAACAAAGAAACACATACCGCACACCCGGCGCAAGCACAAGCCATGGCAAGAATGGACGTTGTGGAGGTGAATAATGCCGGCGGCTCCGCCTCGGTGCCTCAAATAGAGCTCGAGTAAGCAACCTTAGTTGCTGTACATCACAAGTCAGAAATAAAACTACGTAGTTGGGGGTTGAACAAACTACCAGCACACGAAAAAGGCTCAGACTTGATAACTTTCGCTCTTGTCGGCCCTTATCTCCAGCCTGCGTTCCCAATCACGTTCCCGACCATTCCGGACTGCTTTTCCAGATAGTATTCCCGACCGATTCCCCGACCTATTCCCTACGTTGCCCGATAATTCCCGGTCCCGCCAATAAATCGTGTAGTCCCGTGTTATCCCGACTATGTTCCCGACCGATTTCCCGACATATTCCTAATCCATTCTTGATTCACGTATTTTCCACTTTAGTCCGGTTAGGGTCACCTGGCAACCCATCGAACTAAAGTCGAACCACAATACGACTACTGTATTGTTGTCATAACCCATAACTTCGAATCTCGAATACCCCCTACCCCTCCCCCTACACCACTACTGCTGGGCACCTAGCAGCAGTCGCTCCCCCCCAAGCATCCCTCTCCCGACATATACGAACACGGCTGCTGCACAACTGCTGCTCTGCTCAAGAACCCCCTCCCAATTAACCACGCGTCCATGCGAGAGGGAGACCGCACCGAGGGCACAGAAGCAGCCATCGAAACGTGATAAGGCTCCACGGCTGCTTTCAGTTAAACAAAGGTACGTCTTGTTTCGTGTACAGCAGCATGGCCCCGCCAACAAGAAACACATAATTTGAACAAAACCTCAGAGTCTTAGTGTGGCGCCATCCTGGTTTAACCTTGAGCATGTACTCGTAATACATATAATATAGGATTTAGTGTAGCGGTCTCCGTTGATCACATTTTCTTGATCCAATGTGAGTATTGTCCACATCGTTCTTGAGCGTCCCGCAAAACGTGACCCCAATATGCCATTGTGACTACAGCAGTAGGTGGTCCCGTAATCGTGGGCCTATACTCGTAGCTCGGTAGCCCGGGTGGGCTGTGTATATTTGAATACTGTTATTGTATTGGTGCTGGACTTCATATCCTAAGTGCTTCCGACGTTTGAGTTCATTAAAATAAATAAATACGAAAACACGGAATAAACTGCTGAGAGCGTCTATTAATAGTAGCATGCGGGCGCGATGGTATCACCGATAATGACACAAGACTTCGGTCGTTCTCTACCGATTGGAAGCTACAGTAGTTGCTCTCACCGACAGTGTGTTCGTCACACGTAAGGGTGGAATATCGCATACATACGACGGCACCGGCCCGAACGACCGTAAACGGATTGGCTACAGCTTACCCCGACAAGCTCATCGGATTACCGAACATTGTGATGTTAAACTCGTCCCTCAGTCTCCGTCACCAGCGAAGGCTGACTCAGACCACAACAACATCGCCCCGGTGGGCTAGTGGTAAACTCGAATGCTGCTAGAGTTGATTTCGTGAGCTCGAATCCCACGTGGGTTAGACTTTTGAGTTTATTTGCAAAAAATACATGTGAAAACGGAATCAACTACTGAGAGCGGCTAGCAGCGCGGGTAGGCGAAATTCGATGCGAGTCGACGAGGGAAAGGAAGAAAGATGTGAAGTCTTCTCCAGATAGAAATCCAAGACACGAACCGTAATGGGAGGGGGGCAGAAGCGCCAACTATGTGACCCCGGATCTGAATCACGACTATTAAAAGGGTGGGGAGAGAAAGGACGGGCGAATATATTAAACGGGATGAGAATAAAAAAACAAACAAACATTCAGACATTCAAACAAACAAACAAGTAAATACCACTGCTGTACCTGACGGTCCACCTCTCCGCTTGGCGCTTTGCATCCTACCGTCAAGCATTCAAGGCGCCAAAAGGCCGACCGTTCAGCCGGCAAGTGTTTGTGTGTGTCTTCACATTAAACAGTCCTGTCTACCCGTCGACATCCAGCACACCCAGTGTCTGTGCCGAATCTTCATCCTAGAGCGCTACCAGTGCTGTGGTCACAAAACTACATCACAGAGACTCTACGTTGCAGCCGGCATCCCCGGTGGAATGACAGGTGAACCTCGTCCCTGTTAGAGTCAAGGTCGTGAGTTCAAGCCCTCGCGAGCGCATGCTCGTAGGGACTTATTCTCGCAAAAAGTATCTTGACTAGCGGAAAGCGCAAGAGCGTGAGTTAGCAAAATTCGATGAAAATCGACGAGCGTTGGGAATGCTGAACCCTCTGCGCGATACAAACCAAGGAACGAACCATAGTGGGGAGGAGGGAGGAGATCCTGCTTTGAGACCCCGGATCTAAGTTACGACTATGGAGAGAGAGGGACAGAAGTGCGAAGACAATAAATGGGATGAAAATAAACAATAAACAAACAAACACACATAAATGCAGTAAGCAGAGCAGACAAATGCCATATACAACATACGACCTACCCTGCTAGCAATCCAGATGCGTGAAAGAGAGAGGCGCAAAATATAAGAAGGGAAGAGGTGTTTATGTCCGAAGAGAACGGGTCATGCACGAGTAGTTGCGATGGTCTTACACTCTCAACCAACCTTTGCCGCCATATCACATTGCTGGTATGGTTATATTCATCACATCCATCATCGATGCGGTAGAAGCCGAAGTATCACATGCACCACGCCGTCAACGAAAGCGTTGATGGTGCGAGTCTGCCGAAACCCCCGCTGCTTTCAAATTACCACGAACCGCAAGGGAATATGCACGATCCTCTAGAGGGCCAACCCCCGGGATATAACCTTGTGGGAGACTCTGGGGACCGCGTGTGCGAATTTGCAGGAGGTGATTGCCGAGACTGCGAGACTCCTAGACGATAACGAATAACGAGGGCTCTAAAAGCACTTGAAGAGTGCCGTAAGGTTGAAAGGGGAAAAAGCAAGAGGCGCGCAGCTTATTAGGAACTATGGGGTACTACGTTTGTATAGTCATAACATGGGTGGAAACAAACAAACATCGTCAAAGTACCAGTACGAGTCCTAGGGACCGAGTCAATGACTCGCCAGTACCAGGGCTTTTCACGGGTGGAAATAACGATATTTGGTTCTCGGACTACCTGGGGGGCTAAAAGGACTGAGTCCCACCAGTCCTCAGGGTGCCTGGGGGGCGGAAAGGACTGAGTACCACCTGTTCCTCAGGGTACCTCGGTGCCGAAACGCACATAGCCCCACCAGTCCGCAACGTGTCGTGTGGCCCAAAAGCACTGGATCCCGCCAGTGCTCAGGGTACCTTTGGGCCGGAAATGACTGAGCCCGCCCAAGCCTCAGGGTACCAGGGGGTCAGAATGGACTGGTGCGCGTCGAGGACTGCTGTACTGGTGTGTCGATAATCAAGATAATGTGTTGCTGTGAACATCGGGGCTGCATTCACCTGTAGGTTTAGTCAGCGCAACTTTACATCCAAAACGTAAAAAACACCTTGCTTGGTTAGTTGTGTCAACTTTAGTTCGTTATTGCGCCCCATGACTCTATAAAACACACACTGACTGTTCCATGGTAGTGTATACTGATAGGGTAGAGTATACCGTGTATATCACTGTCGTGTATAGTGGTATAGTGTTGTATAATGTGCATTGGTAAGTGTATTATGTATACACTATTGTGTATGTGAATAGTGCATAGTGTATACAGATATAAATGAAGTAATAGAGTATAGAGTAGTTTATACCAGGTAGTGTAGAGTGTATACAGTTATCGATGTGGAGTGTACAGTGAACCCCACCAGTTTTCAGGGCATCCGGTGGGCTAAACGGACTGAGACCCACCAGCACCTGCGTTGCTCCAAGGACTGAGTCTCACCAGTTTTCAAGGCACCTAGCGCCCAGAAAAGGCTGTGTTCCACCAATTATCAGAGCACCTGGGCGGTTGAAAGGACCGAGTCCTGCGAGTCCTAATGTTGCGATAACCGAAAGGACTGGTACCCGGAGGATTGATACTCTCACGACCTTTGAGAAACTGTCTCGGCTTCCTGGAGGGTGCTTCGATTACCTGTATTTTCCTGTCCTTCCCAGTCTCCCTCTGTTTACGTTTTTCTTATATTGTCGGTCACATCTCCGGGGGGGCACACCACACTTCCGTTGTTTTGTTTTTGTTTCGTGTTTTCCCTGGTTTGTTTGTTTGTTTGTTTGTTTGTTGAGGTTTTTTATTTCGCTGTTTATATAATTAATGTTCTCTCTTTTTTTGTTTATCACATTCAACGTATATGTATTGCTAGCAGTGAAAGTCATGTCTATCGTATATGACATTGCATTGTCTGCTCTGCTTTACTGCATTCCAACGTATTATCTGAGTGGTGATTTTGGTACCACATCACGTGTATCTCTCTAAGACGAAGAACCTGCTGTACTGCATTACAGCGTATTGTATGTATTATTATCTCTGAGTCGTGGCTTTGGTACCACATCACTTGTTTCTCTATAGTAGGACGAGGAATCGGCATGGAGATTGGGTGTGCTGGATGTCGACGGGCAGATCGAGCGGTTTGATACGAAGAACACACAATATATAAGCTTTATGTCATCTAGCTGGATTCACCTCCTAACAGCATGGCCCCTCTCCACGGGATCGATCACCTTTCTCTTCTGGCAGAGAAGCAGAAGTTGCTGGAATTGCAGCATTTTTCTATATGTGATCCGCTGGTTGATACGCTATGACATCTGCTTGCTTTTACAGGGGTAACTGCTGTCGACTGATATCGGTTGATTTATTTCACCAATATACAGGTACCCCTCTTCACGGCATCAACACTGTTCTGACAGAAAAGCAGGGATTGTTTGAATTGCGGCATTTCTTTGTTCGATCCGT
Organism: Saccharina japonica; assembly: GCA_008828725.1. Classification (NCBI taxonomy): domain Eukaryota; class Phaeophyceae; order Laminariales; family Laminariaceae; genus Saccharina; species Saccharina japonica. Next base: position 467,963 of record MEHQ01002596.1, on the reverse strand, counting down.
TTACTTGCGTTTAAGAGTTCGCGTAAATCTGCCCGCTCAGGCGAACTTCCTTAGATGTACCGGCACTGAAAATAGAGCCTTCCCAAGCACAACGACCAGGTGGCACACCAAGCAGGCACGCCTCTCATTAGCGTTAGGGTTAGGGTTATTGTTAGAGTTCCGGGTCGGGGTGGTGGCCGACGTAAGCCGAAGCCTAAAATTAGCTCACCGTCGGGAACGAATGCCTCAATAGAAACAGCATCATCATCGTGTGTATGCGGGCACGTCTGAGAAGTTCGCCTGACCGGATGGGTTTACGCCTGCTTTGCGTTTACAGGTGTGAGTGTGTTCTTCACATCAAACCGTCTTTTCCACTCGTCGATACCCAGCACACCCAATGTCCGTGCTGATTTTCCATTCTAGAGAGATACCAGTTTTGTGGTCACAACTGCTGTCGACCTATACCCCTTGATTCATTTCACGTAGTACGTAAAATATATATTTTAGCCGTATCTCAGATCCGGGGTCGCACAGTCGGCCCTCCTACCCGCTACCCACTACGGTTCGTGCCTTGCTTTTTGATAACGAGAATGTTGCAGTTTGAAGCCCTTTCTTCCCTTGTCGACTCGTGTCGAAGTGCGCCGAACCACGCTATGCGCTGTCAGCAGTCTCACCACGGTGGGGTTTTCCTTCTCTCACACGATCGCAGTCCAGATCCGGGGTCCCACAGCGGGCCTTCCTTCCCCCTCCCATCTACGGTTCGTGCGTTGCTTTTTTATAGCGACAATACTGCAGTGAATTCTTCCCTCTTCGACTCTCGTCGAATTGCGCCTGCCCACGCCATACTGGATGTCGACGGGTAGAAATGGCGATTTAATGTGAAGAGCACACACACACGCCATTGACTCTCAGCAATTGCTTATTTTAGTTTTCGCACATATAATAAAAACATAAAACTAATCCCACGTACCAACCGTACTTGGCAGCATGTGATCTTTTTGACCCCCGTGTGACAGTGGAGGACTCGGAACGCATCTACCATTAATATCTCGTCTCGACATGTTTCACAGTCGAGTAGTAAATTCACACTCACTTCCCCACAAATAAAAATTAAGATTTGCCCAGCAACCTTCTTACTCGGACAAAACAACGCACGACCGGCCACACACCCCGTTCAATTACCGCGCACACAGACAACCAGTGCACCCACAGCAAGCTTGTGTCGCCCGAACTGTTTTTTCCTACTGGGTGAGGAACTTTAAAAGGCTGTTTTAGAGGGTCATCCCCCACAGGCTTTTGCTTTCTTTGATATACGCTACTCGTATGACATTCTTTACTTGCTGCAGTACCCGGTATGGAAAACCAAGGGTTCATACCAATCCGACAGTCCCCTTTTTTGCCGATGGTTTTGTCAGGCACATAAATCTTGTATATACATGGTATAATGAACAGTAACAATACCGGGGCAACTCTCGATTTGGAGTTATACGGGAAGGTGTCACACTGCTATACGTGCACGTTGTCTTTTCTTTAGTTTGTTGTGTCGCTTTCAACGCATCATCTGGATATCTAGCATGGGGGACTCGTGTCAGTCGTACACGGCGTTGCATTGCCTCCTCTGCTTATTGCATCACAATGTACTGTAGTATATCTGTCGAGGTTTTGTGATCACATCACTTACTTGGTCTCTCTCCAGGATGGAGAACCGGCACGGACACTGCGTGGACATTATATTAGTGTTTGATGAATGCCCGTGGGCATCCCGTGAAACGTACCTCACCACCAACCATTGCGTTAGGGTTAGGTTAGGGGTTAGGGTTAATTGTCCTATATGGCTAGTGCCGTGGTTGACAAGGGTTTTGGGTAGGTGGTTAGCGCCTTGCTTGAAAATATAAACAATGTAGGTCATCCAGGTGACCTACGTCGTACATTCTTTGTATTTTCAACCAAGGCACTACTGTAACCACCTATGGAATTAACCCTATAACCTATAACCCCTAACCTAACAATAACGGAATACATAATGGTTGGTTGGTGGTACGATCCCAAGGGAGATGCCCACGGGCATTCATGAAAGTTATTGTAGTGTCAATCGTCGCATTCAGCGCGCTAAGTGTCCATGCCGATTCCTCGTCCTAGAGAGGCACGAAAAACGTTCCGTGGAGAAGGGGACACAGCAGTATTAGCAGTGGCCTACGATACGTTTTGTTCTTGTCACACAAGGCATACCAGGCAAAATAAAACCTTTGCTTCGATTTTTGGTCCGCACATATTTCCTTAGTTCCCTCAGGTTTTCCTAAAAGCGCGGTGGTGACGCGGTCGATCCTGAGACGTAGGCGGCGGTAGGGTTGAGTTGTTGCAGTTATAGGGGTATATAAGGGTTGGGTTTGGTCGCCCGGTCTTGATTTGTAAAACAAAAAGCCCAAACCGAAAGAACAGCTTGAAAACCCCAATAACGCGTAATATATTTGGCACTACTTTATCTGGTATGATTTGTGGGACAAGAACGGTCAGATGACGCCTTGGACAAAGGGCAGCCATTTTCTGTGGAACATGGATTTATCGACGTTTTTTTCTCGGGGCGCGAGGGAGGCTCCATGCTTCGTGTGTGTGTGTTCGACACATTTGTAGAGTGTTTGCGCATTAGCCTTTTCAGAAAATGCGTTTCCACAAATCCCCGCGAGGTAACTATTTGCGTGAAAAAACGATAAGAAACGTATTTTCAGAAGTAATGATTTGGCAATAATCTGTGGTACTTTTTGTGCTCATCTTTGTTCATTGGCCTACAACGCACCGAGCATGTATCCCGTTTCAGGCCCCATCCATGCCGAGCATTTCACAACTGCTGTACAAACCCAACAATTACTGCCTGCCAAACGCGGCTTGCGTTCGCGCAAGAGCAACACCAAAACTTACGAGGCCAATTTGGACAATCCACTATCCCCGGCGGGGCACGAGGGCCTAAAGGGCAACCTGAGCATGGCGCGCAGGCGCAGCATCAGAGACGTGCAGCAGACGGACCGGTGTACTCTCCTACCGCGACCGGCTCATGATTCATGGGTTGCTGCTACGTAGTTGTCGTTAGTTTCGCGCAGCTTGCAGCGTCCGACATGCAGGGAGAGGAGGCTCCACGGTGAGAGCGACACCATGCGGCCCTGGTAGCGGCTGTTGTGTGCAACACCTGGAAAGATCGGACACGCCTGGGCCCATCTGTACGAGCGAAGATACTACAGCACATCTCAGACCTCACCGAAATCCAATCGTGGAGCGACTTCCGGGTGAGGCGAAAAGGCTTGCCGAGACAATATTGTGCCCTACAGATCCCAACGATCTTGAAGCTGAGGAACGGCGGTGTTTCCGGGGGAAACTGCGCTTCTCCTTTTCCTACGTACGTCGTTTGAGGGGTGTGACGTTCTGCTTTTCACACCTGCTGTATTTTATGTACAATAGTACCCGTTCACAAGGTGTACCGACGCAACACTTCCTTGTACCCCACACCGGTTATACTGCTGCACATGGTATCGTACGAAAAGTACGGATATGGAAGTACTCGTAGTCCACGAGTACGAGTACTCATACAATACCAGTGTAGGTATAGGAGTACTTATTTGTAGCATACCACAGGGTGTGTCCTGCTCTCGTACGGATACAGTTTCGTACGAGTATGAGTACACATCGCACCGAGAACGGACACCGCACTCATCTGCCTTAGGAAGAGTGAGAGGGAGGCTGCTTGGGTTCGATGCCTGGTGTGGTTATGTGCGTCGGTTGGTGTGGTGCTGCGCAAGGAAGACTTGTGTACTGTTCGTAGTGGTGTGTGACTGTGCCGCGTATGTACGCATGTGTACATGCTGGTTTTGCTTTTACGTCATATCGTGTCTAATCGGACATTCCGACCAACTGCCTTGCCGTTTACTCGTGCACGAAGCATGGGTGCCGGCGAGACGGCGAATGCCGGCACCCGTGCGGAGCGTATATACCGCACCCGGCGTACGTTTGTGTGTTCACATTTTACCGTTATTTATAACCGTCGATATTCAACATACCTAGCGTCTGTAAACGTTCACGCTAGCGAGATACAAGCTCAATGGCCGCAAACTATGACACATAGATAATACAACAGTGATTCAGTGGCGGGATCCACCAGACGATACAATGCCATGCCATCGCACCTGGTATGACAAGCACAACAGCAGTCACACACACCAGCAACAGAAAAACACTGAAAAGAGTGTAACACAAAAAAAAGTAGAGGCAGCAAAGAAACACAAAATAGAAAGAACGCACATTTCAAAACCGGGGGGGAGAACTCACACACACGCCTACGAGCACATCATGTTAAATATATCTAACGTACATGCTACCTGATACACAGCCGGCTGCTGTACGAAGTAGTAGCTACAGTACGTAGGGTATCGGTTCGATGTCTCGAACATAGTCGTCTGATATACGTAGCTCGTAGGAAACAGCAGCATGGTGCGTTGTTCAGTACTGACATACGAGTACTAAGTGTCATGTGAGTAGTGTTCAGAGTGCTGATCACAGTCCGTTGATATGGATATGTGCTATTTTGGTACAGCACAGCACAAGGCGCTGACGCGATACCAATGCTACTGGTTTTGGCACGATGTGTATGTCGTATCATACACATGTACACACCAGGTACCAGGTATCAAACAGTCATATCTACTTGTGCAGTAGACCAGGTTTATTGCGGCATAACCCCAATTGTTCGGTACACAGTAGTTATTACGAGTGGTGTTCTGTTTTTACTCGTACTTGTAACTTGGGGTATTCTGCTACATATGTAGGGTCTGAAGCAGTCGTGATCGGTCGAGGATACACGCGCACACCTCTCTCACACTCAACAGCACCACTCTTCGTCTCTTCTTCGAGACCGCTTTTAAGGGTCATGATGAAACACGAGTACTTGAGAGTTGAAAATATATATATATTTTTGTTTTTTTTACAGCAGCAATACTGTTTCTATCAGTACTCCTTACGGAAAACGGCATAGCTCCAGTTATAAATGCTCATAAGTTTTCCTACAAAGAGTAGTTTCAAAAAGCCTAGCTTATGGTAAAAAATTGTGTCTCGGGAGGCATATCGATCAGACGCCTTTGCCTTGTTCGTCACGAAAAGTGCCTCTATGGCGAAAAGTTCCTCTTTAGAGGCACTTTTCGTGACGAACAAGGCGTTTGATCGATATGCCTCCCGAGACACAAATGTTGACCATGAGCTAGGTTTTTTGAAACTACTCATTGAGAAAACTTCTGAGCATTACAACTGGAGCTATGCCGTCTTCCGTAAGGAGTACTGATATGGTGTTATTATACCAGAAATAGTATTGCTGCTGTAAAAAAAACGAAAAATATATCTGGTATATTTTTCAACTCTCAAGTACTCGTGTTTCATCACGACCGAAGGGGCTCCTTGATCAACAACAGCTGCCCTTGGGGCTTCTTCTTTTATCAGCTCTTCGGAACTTTCAGCTCGATTGCAACATTTGTAACAGCAGGCCTTACCGCCTGCTGAGTGCTTGTCTCTCCGGTGCGAGCTCTAGCATAGCTCAGAGCAACCGCACAGCCACCCGGGGTGCAATCCCCCTATGACATTAAACACGCGACGCATGCTACGATCGAGGTACGATAGCACGTTCGTGATTAAACGTTTCCTGAATGACGAAGCTCCTTGACCCAAACTCGTCGTATTGCAAAAATAAAATTGTTCATTTTATACTTAGGCCATGGATGGGATTGTTCACCTGGTAGCCCTTTCATTTCCCTCCAAATCAGTGTTAGGGTGAGACATAAGAGCTCTTCAAGTGACTACCCCCAGAAACAGCATGAATGGTGCACTTCTACCGTAGCGTGCATCACGCCTCCGAAGTTCCCCGTGCCGTGTTTATTCATACGCATACTGTAGGTAAACCTTGCGCCCGGGAAGGCATTCGGGTGGAACCATGAGGCTGTCTTCGTCGACAATGGCACTTTTCTGCTGGGCTTTCCGCAGCTACATGAATGCTGAAGCTCTTCCATCCGACTTGGTGGGTGTCAATATTTTGGAGGGAACTGGAATAATACCGTACGTAGAATGGGATGAATATTGGGCGCTGGACAGTAACATCTAGCACTACTGGCATTCGACTGATATTTCAAAAGTAGTAGCATGCAGTTAAAGGAAGTGCGAAAGGATAAATTCTTTAAAATCAAACAAGGTATGATATAACCTGCGTTAAGCGTAATGTAGCTAAACCGACGGCCCGTTCGTTCTACTTCTGTAGTACCCGGTTGGAAACGCCACAGGCCAGGTGCCAGATAAACAGATACACAATAGTCCAGCGAAGAGCCACGTTTGACAGCAGTGGTGCGGTCAACATTCTTGTACGATAGGGTGTTGATGTTGGGTTGGTTATCAATCGGCCCTCTGGGGCTACGTAGGAAGCCACCGTACTTCCGAGGGTCGGCTGCAGAATAGGAACCATGCGGCGGATGAGTTTTTGTTTTTGTTTTTAAGAGTCGCGTCTGTTTTCACCATCACGGGGGGGCATAGATAATCAGGACCTATCATATTTACAAAAACCTGCATACTCCAGTGTTTTTACTAAGCGCATTTGGTCCTGCTTACTATGTTCCCCCGTTATATGATCTCGCCTCTTCGCTTTTCCTCATTTCCACGTGACCCGAGTCTTCCACCGTAATTACTGTGTTGCACTTGTGCTGTCTTCACGCCTCTGCGCATGCTGGGTTATATTTTGTGGTGGACGATAGGTCAGCAAGGCCGGAGGAGGCGGGGACAGACATGGTGTCGAGACCGTAGCCGTGAGACACGGTGTTCTATTTCAGGCAAGAGTCCTCCTGTGCAGCACCGGTGTGGTACATGAACCAGAATGCTTGAACTGCATGACTGAAATGTTGTAAAATACCAGCGCGTGAAACGGCCCGATTCGTTTAGAGTATACCCAGTTATTGAACGAAAACATTGTATTGAGACAATGTTTTCCCGTTGACGCGACATGAACAAATGGTCGGCTTGCCCCCTTTTGCCATGCTCACTCATCCCTTCGCAACCACTAGGCTACGACATCCGGAGAAGGCTCGACGCTACACCGGCGTACTAAGAGAGCGTACCGTCCCGTGTTAACCAAACCGCAAACGTCTGCTTGTCCCCTGCCACTCATTGTTCTGGTGAACCGCCCACTTCGGAAGAGTTTACTTGCAGCAGTACTATGTGCCATAACTTTCCAGACAGTCCAACTGCCCACTTGACACTATTAATAGACGCCTCTTTGTGTTTCATCATATTCTAAGATGTGCGTAGAAACAACTGTTTTATGTTTATGAATACAAATCTCCGCGGGCACACTTGGGTGCACGGGACGCGGACGGGGTACTGCTTCACGAACGGAGACGCGACGGGGCCGAGCCATACAAGACTGCAAATTTCGTGCCTTGGACAACAACGTGTTTCATGTTGCGAACTTTCCTGTTCGATTACACTCGAAGCGAAGTTATGTGTGAATGTTCCCGTCGTTCTGTCGGCGAACGTCGTATGCGTCCTCGTTCATCGGTGCTCGTGATACTACAGTAGAGACGCCCGCTGCTATATGCGATCCCGAACGGTGTCGCTAATGTTAATGTCGATGAAGGGAAATCACGCATACCAAGAGATGGCCGCCACGCCCACCCTCTTTCCAATTCATATTTACACGCCACGTTAGACCCGTGGGAGAAATAACAGTCCTTTATTTTATCTACAATTAACAGCCGGTTTTCCTAATTGAGAATGGCCTTTCCGATAAGAATGAAAATAAAAAATATTGGTTTTTGAATTGCAAGATATTTACTTCCCTCACACTCAATTTTCACACTGTAAACTATTGTCAGTTGTGACGGACGTCGATGACACAAAAACAAATCGAAATCGGCATCGGCAGTCTCAAGATATCAAAGATCCAAGATCATCTGGATTTACGGGCGAGGTACCTCGCCTATAAATGTCAATTCCCTTCTATCATCTGTTTTACGAGCCTGTCAAGGTTGATTTCGTTTTTTTTTGCGTGGATCGATACCTACCATCGAGGAACACATATTCTGTAGGTTAAGTGCTTATTGTGAGTGAAATACAACTCGTAAAAAACAAAAAAAATCAAAAAAAAAAATCGATTTCCATTCTCATCGGAAAGGCAATTCCTCATTAGGAAAATCGGGTATTAATTGGTGTTGGGCCTACTGTAGATTTTGGGTAGGTTGTGAGTTATAGGGCCTAACTTCGACGAGCGGTTGTCTTTGTACTCGACTCGGGCTCCGCGCCAGGCTGGCGGTTGCCCCCAGGCTCTCACCCCCCAGGAAGCGCAAGACCACGCCGCCAATGGTATACCCTCTGGGGGCAACACAATAATTCTTGCGTCACAAACCCAAGGTGAGGAAACTATTAACACTCTATTTACTAGTTTCAAGTTTGGACGGCGGCAAAACATCATCATCCCTTTCGAGATGGCCTTAAACGGCCCAACTATACTTTTAAGTTATAGTTAATGTTGTCGGTTGTTTACACATTTTTTGTCAACCTTTTTTGTTGTGACGAAAATGTACCGTCTACCTCCCACCAACGGGCACAAGTTGACTACAAACAGTGGCGAATGCCCTGCTGCGCAAAATATTAGCGACAGCTACGTGATCTTTAGAAGTCGTCATTGCGGAACTTACAGCATCGTAATCGATTGGAAAGGCGGAAATAGGCTATTCACCAGTTGTTCGTCGTGAGAAGAACGTCGTGAGAAGAACAACGAAAACAACAAAAATGCCCCAACACGCAAGAACAAGGTATAGTTTATTAGTGTAGCGTGCGTCGATATCACAACTTGACGTGCTTGAAGTTGGACAGCGGAGAGAACCATAGTAACGGTCACGCTGCGTGACCAACAGGCTAAATACCGCTAACAACATTGTATGGTGAGTTGTCAGTGTTTACCATATCGTGTTCTATCTTCCACGGCGTGCCATTCCGGGCTGATTGGCCTGTCTGTGTGGTGGGCCGGCGGTACTTGGAGATGGATGGGCGCATACGTATGTGTCCGAGGAACAACGTCACGTCAAACTTTGTACACACTCACGTTGATATCGAGCTGTCCACCTACCTCACATCACGTCGAGAAGGTCATGTTATTTTGATCGGGCACTTCCATCTCGCGATGCGTCTGTATGCTGTTTGTTTTCGTTTTTTTCGGTTCGCCGCAGGACGCGCCGGAAACCATTTCGAAGATTTCTCGCAACACTTTTCGATGGCATACTGCTGCAGATCTAGTTTGGTGAGTCACTGGAAGAAACATGGTATACCGGCCTGATTAATTTTGAAGATGTATATTATAAGTACGTGCTTATATTAAATTTTCGAATAATGGATAAAGTGAATCGTATGAAAATATTGTTCGGTCGACCGATGATGAGACGTAGACGTTGTTTCCCCCCCTTGACGTATCATGTATCGCTGCTGTCTCCTTGCGCATACGAACGCGCCTCGAGACTGAACGGAAATGCCGTATAATTTAACCTTGATTTGTTTGCGATCTACACACTCAGGCGGCTGCGATCCAAAGTTGAATACCATGCATCATGAAGTGGCGACGTGCCGCCGTCGGCTTGCGCCTCTGAATCTGTCGCAGACAACGAGCACCAACGTGTCCAGAAATGCAAAGCAGCTTAGGTCTACACTAGTTGAAAATAGTATGTGTTTTGCTTTTGCGCACAGAGGGATAGTCCAGACGACCACGCACGTTCTTGTCTTGTCCAAAGGTTCGATTTTCGCAACAAACTCCATAGTACACCACTTCCCTCCCTTAACTCGCCCGGACCGCCTGACAGCTGGTATTGCCTGAGGGCGACAATAAGATTCCCACGATGGACAAAGGCAATTGGAAATCCAAACACCGATGGTACGACTTTTCGAGCGCCAAGATGGACTTGTTGCCGCAGTTCGCCGATCTGTCCAGCCGCCCTGATGTGTGCATACCCGAGCGATCCCAAGAGGGATTACACGGTTATGGCCTCGGTGGTGAGATGACGTTGGCGCCTTGAAATACATTGGGGGGAAGGCGGTGATGGGTATGTTGCAGACAGCGGCACGGATCCGAAGTGTGGTGGGAAGAGATGGACCGCCTGCCATTGTTTTTCTCGCTGGGCCGTAAGCATCGTGTGGGGGCTCCAATAGGTGTTGTTCCTTGCTTTTTGATTGAGAAACGAATCTCGAACGAAGTCAGCGAGAGAGCGAAGGGGCGCTGGTAGCAAGTACTTACGCTGCCTCGTAAGTGGCCGTGATCTTACGAAATCGTGACAACATGGCTACAAACACGGTGGTGAGCCTTCGTTGACACGTTGCGGGAAACTGGGAGGGGGGGGTCGTGGGGGGAACACTATCACACAGTCAGTTGCATGGGTCGTCTGAATCTGTCTCGTTGGACGCAATAGTGCCATCCCGCGGGGCAGCTGATCGATGTACTCCGCCGCTACCTGCATAGCGAAACAGCCTTTCGAGGGGTTAGCCGGGTAGTCGAGGGTGGATAAAAGCGGGATGGTAACGGGCACGCTGGTTGAAAATATATAGGCTGCCTCGTGTGCACCTAACTACCTGTATTGGTACGCCATATAGCGGAAATGGGGTTGATTGCTTTGGGAAAACACACAACTGATAACATCAGATACCATTTCGGTATCGGAGGCCTCTAAAGTCTCGTGTGTGTAGTCTCGAGCTGTGTACCTAGCATCTGGATAGAGCTTATAGCTCTGATCCATTATGTCCAAGGCCCCGTGCAGCTAGCAAGGCATATCACAGTCGTAAACTATCGTCGTGGCGCTACTGGCCATGTTAGGTCCACTGTCGGCAGTGTGTTTTGCTTGCCAGGTCCGCGTTGTGTAAAATATGATATATCATAATTAACGATCAGCGGGGCTGCAGTGTCATTGGAGACCGATTTTAACACCGTGCGGACCTTCCATTTCTGATCTTGAACACGTGGCCAACTTCCTAGTTTTTATGGGGTAGTAATACTGGCTGCTATTCAAACCGCTTCGTTGGTGTCAGGCCTGTTTGCTCATCAGAGTCATTCGCGAGCTCAAATTAATCTCGCGTATTGTGTAATGTTACATAAATTATTTTCGTTCTAAAGCTCAGAACCCCGAGAAGCTTCCTTACACTAATTCGAAAACATGATATCTCGCTCGGCAGTATCGCTGAAGTACCATTGCCTGCTTGTCACAGTACCCGGGTCATCAAACGCGATGATAGGCCGTCCTTAAAATCAGGGTTTGGCGTTCAAATTGAAGGCGTACTTACTGTTGCCATGTAGCCACCATTCACAAGTATCCTCAGGACTACAAGTAACTGAATGCTACGGCATACGAACACGTGCGGACACATGTTGCCAACTTACAATCGAACGCCCTACATTTTCGCCGAGAGGGGTGTGCAGCAGTGACCACGCAGACCCTCGCTGCAATGAATAAAAGCGCACATTTCTTCTCTTTTGCAGGTGTTCATCCAGACCTCCTGCGCTGCCTGAACCACGTCTTCGTCAGGGGCTGTGAGGCTGATTACATGGGTCCTGTGGTCAATACAAGCGCCTTTTGTCCTCCGAAGGGCGTTGAAGAAAACGCAATCGATGCATCTGCCAACCAACAGAGACGGAGGAAGAGCCGCACCCTAGACGTGCTTCAGTCACCCGCTACGAACTGGGTTCTTTCCCCCCAACAAACCAATGCGGGATCCCTCGTAATCCACATTCGATCTGGTGACATTTTCAAGCACAGAGGGAAGATGGCGAAACACTCGGACTTTGGCCAGGTAGGCTTGCACTGATACGTATATGCCGGTCGAGCACTCGTTCGGCTCTTTCCATGACGTACTATTGCGATTAACGCTGCCCCGGTTGTGCGTAACACTACAGTATTGCGGACGGCACTGCCGTGGATACCGAGCGTTTGAGGTCACGTCCTCGAGAGGAACTGGCGCACGCATGTTGGCAAACCGCGGTCGGATAAGTATGAAGCTGTAGCCACGCTTTTGCTGCGCCTGCACTCAGGATCTACTGTAAAACGGCATTGCGATTTCCCTTTATTCTCGCATCCGTCTTGATGAATCGCGACGAGTGCAGAGACAATGGACGCACGCCATGGTAGGGGTAGCAGCTACCAACGGTTCTGAGGCTCCTTTCCACTTGGGGGGACTCTCAACCTCGCACTTCACCACCGTCGCTTGAGTGAAATTTCAACCCAAGGCTGACTCCATGGTATAACTGTAGCAGTCTCACACGGATCATATCGTAAAATACGTACTGTATCGAACCCAAATATCCATGGGGTATATGCCTCCCCAATTTAGGAGCCCAATCGGTGAGAAAGGGTTCGATGCAAAAGTGCTCGTACCCCTTCCATAGCGCTCCTCTCCTCGCTGGGGCGGGAATCTGCTGGAGGGAGCAATATCGTTTCGGGCAAGTCTCGGCTCCAGTTCAAGCCTAGGGATGCATGATTCAGCGCTTTTTCGTTTGGGGTTTTCGAGGAGCTCGCGGCTGCATTGATTCCCACTTGCCCTTTCTAGTAACTGTCGCATGCATCGTACAGGCATACGGACCGGGGAGTCGCGAAAGCTGACTGCGTGGGGTATGTGGTAGGGCGTGTACGTATAGGCGCGGGGCGAAACCCTTCCGAAAACATCTACCGGTATACGGGTTATGATATTTACCCCCGATATGGCCCGCATAAGGCTGCCGCACTGCATCATTAAATGGCATTACGTGTGCTACGGTAGAGGTACGTAGCGCACCTATTCTGTTGAAGTTGTGATACCCACTTGAGGAGCTCTGTATTTTCCCCAAAACCTGATTTTGAAGAAAACACGGACGGCCTGTCATATCGTTGATAATTTTTGAAGTATATAGTAAAACAAAAATGGGATCAACGACATAATCGGGTGCAGACTCGATATACGTCAACAATGCACATCGAGGATTCGTCGGCTGAACTTTTACCTGTAGGTGCAGGAGTCATTGCCAGGTGCTCCCGTCGCTTTTGTGTATACCGCGCATGCCCCGAATTCCTCCCGTTAACGACGCCCCCACGGGTGGATGTTCGACCTCCTCCGTGCCCCACCCTAGACCTCGTTCGTCGAACTCGTTTGTTTTACTGTAGATCAAAACACACCGCGACGTATGCGTCGCTATCATAGCCGGGCTGTCTATCGAGGGGTGCTTCGCGCGTACCGTAATCGATAAGATGGCTGACTTCCCCCGTGTGCGAAGTGCAACTATAGCTCTAAATATAAGCCACTCAGACCCAATCAGCCATTCATTGGCTACCATTGTTCCCTTTGTCTCGTACACAGTATACCTCAACCATTGTCCCTTTTCTCGATTACGCAGGGATATTTGTTTCCTCGCCCCGAACCCATTTGTTTCCGAGAAACAGCGCTTTTCAGCGTTTCCAGGAATCTTCCGCTGTTCTCTCGCATTCCAGGATAAAACAGCGTTTTTTGGAGGGGACGAAACTTATCACCCCCGGGTGGCCCACTGTTGTACTACATTAGGGACAAGTTGACCATTCGTTCAGGCCTATGATCAGTCGTTTTCCGTAGTTTTCATTATTATTTACAACAACAACAGTAGTAGTGGCGCAGAGTGCGAGTACGTACCTGAGTAATCTCCATCGGTTTCAGTTAGTTGATATTTCACTTGTCTATGCCCTCGTTGGTTTCGTCCACCAAGTGTTGGAAAACACACTACTATTAATATTACTGCTGGAGTATGCTGGTAAAGTTGTGTGATATACGTAGGAATATACTTAGGATGTGTTGCGAGGGAAATCAGCACTACAAAGTTCAAAGCAGGAAATTATCAGCCACACGCAGCAGTCGGCTGCTGCTAAGTGTGCAGCGATGCAGCGATCGCGACGTCGTCCGCGACTGTAAACATGAACACATCAACGAAATCCAAACATCGCAGCTCCATCGGCGCCGAGTTCACCTGCTCCATTTGAATGTGGGGAGTGCCCGCCCGAGGATAAACCCGCGACGGCGGCATTCGTGAACGCCATAACAGTATGCCACTCTGTCACACCGGTATGCAGCTGTAGTATCCTACGTGTGGCGCAGCCCTCGGTTGTCTGAGGGTGCCTAGCGTGCTGCTGCTCTGCTGCAACCGCAGCCTTGCCGCATTTCGAAAACAAAACGGGGGTTTCCATTCTTTATGGAGGCGGTTTGTGCCCAGGGATCGGGGACGTGACGAATTTTCTCCAGAAGAGAAAATGTTACCTCGAGCCCTAATACGACCGGTATTCGTTTCGGGTAGATCACCGCTACAACCGAGAAATACGCATCCCTGCGAATGAGTAGATATGCTCTACGAGATCTGGTTCAGACGTAAAACATATTTTCACTCCATCGGCATCTGCGTACCCGTTGTGAAATATTAAGACTCAAACTTTTACAGTAGCAGTGTTCTCGAGCATGCAGAGCAATTATTCGCAGACGTTAGAATGTTTCGAATCTAAGTTGCTTTCGTTGAGAAAAGTCATATCGAATAAATCACTGATACCAGGTATCTCGTTACTGAAGTCTTAACGAAAGTCCGAGAAATCTACCCGGCTGATGACGCTGGTTTTCGGTGTGGGATTTCCTTGAGGCACGACGAAACGATCAATATCCTCACCATCGCCTACGTCAACCGTTCGTTGTCTATCAAGAAATATGACGTGCATACTATCCGCTATACTTACAGTATTTAAGATATCACGACGAGCGATTCAACACACCCTGATTTCCCAACTAGTTTTATCGTTTCATTTGTCTGATGACATGTCACACACGATTCGCAATGCGCTCGACTGCACGTTGTCTGTGTTATTTGTTTGTTTCGACTTCGTTTTTGATGAGGCTAGTTGCCGAAATGTCGAGAAGATTTTTCTTGAAATCGCCGTAAGTTCCCCCATCGCTGAAAAAAATAAAAGATGCCACAGATACGACGTAACCGTTTCGGTTTGCTCTGAGAAAGGTCTAGACATTTGGTTCAGTTGGAAAGTCGCCAAACTGACTTGAGAAAGCGCCGGCAAGTACCGCCTCGTGATTAAAGCTGGACCAGCGCGTGCTGTGTCTATCCCTGACACTATCCTCTTGCGTTACTGTGCTTTACTATCGCGATGAATGAAGCCCCCGCTGCAGTTCTTCCTGGATGTTATTGCGAGCAAGGCCTGGTCTGACGTCACCGTCTTGACCTTTGCGCCACCAAAGTTCACCAATCCAACGTTCACTGCGCTACGACTGCTCAATGGCTCGGGGATGCTAGGGCCCAACGTCGTTCTACACAACGTACGTGCCGATATTCCGCGTGAATGGTGATACTTTATTTTTGTGAATGGCAACTTCACTTTCAACGTGTGTAAGTTGACATCAGTATGTATGTTGAGATCACCATGTTGAGGTCAGTATGGCGATATCATTCAGCATTTTGAGAGTGCGTGCCCCGAAGGTGTAAACTAGCTAAATGTCTCGAAATTACTGTAGTACAGTATATATAAATTGCATTGTATGTAAACACCCTCTGCTGGTTGTTACATAAACTATCAAACTGCCTGTGCTGCTGTTTTAATATTGCCTGAATACGCTATAGTGCCCCCGGCAGAAGGCTCCATGGTGTAGGAAGTGACGGCAGTTGAATTCTCCACGTTATAACCCTTTGCTTTTCTTCAAGTCCCGATTAAAAACGCTGGGGACCATCCCTAATCGACACAACAGAGCGGAGAGCGGATGTACCACTGCTTGACTGGCCTAAGTAAGCACAATACGAGTGTCGACAAGCGATAGAAACAAAACCCTGCAGTGCGGCAAAACCAAAAGTGGTGTTTGGTGTACCTAGGAGTGGGGTAGCAGGGCTGCTTTGAAGCCACGAATCTGCACCTACAAACCGAGCATGGAGCAGACCGCACACCCGAAGTAGGGTACGCATGTGATCCGAGGACGAAATTGATGAGCAGGAGATAGTGTTCACATGTCAACCGCCCCACTTCCCGGTATGCCTCCCGGCTTATTTCGGGTGTATCACTCTCATCCGACTTGCGCCTAAATGTGTTTATTTACGAGCGCGTGGTGTGCCCCCCCTCGGATCCTGTTGGAGTCGTCTGTCGTTCCTCTTATTTGCGCGTTGTGTCCTCTGTTGGAATACGATCAATGCACACTCAGATGGCTGACCGGTGACGGTCTTCAGAAGCTAGCCCAGAGTCGTTGTGAGACGAGGTCGAGCAGCACTGATGATGCGTTACGAAAAATCGTATTTGTTGAAACTGGCGCTTGTTGCGCCAATAAACGCTTACGGTACAACGAAGTGCGCATCATTCAGATGCGGGTGTGAGATGTGCACAAAGCGGCCACTCCTGCTCAACTTCTGCTACTTAACGTAATATGAATCTCGTACGGTAACGTACACCCATAGGCACGCTACCTAAGTCACACGTGCGGCAACCTTCCTATGAACACACGTTACCTAGGTCAACAAGTTGCTTGGTGAGATATCGTTCTAAAGGGTCATTTGTCACCTACTATATACGTACGAAAAGTAGTCCGATAGTCCGCATACCTAACGTACACTCTGATATCTCATAGGTCTGCATGCCAATCTTCCGAAGGACGACAGCTAAGTCAGAGTGATGAACATCTGCAGGCAACTACAGCAGTAGTAGTGAATCTTTCGCGGACGCTACTTTTTACCACACCTTATTTCCACACGCCCAGACCCATGCTGAGGTTGAGGAAACACCTCAACTGTTTTGGCTCAAAAGTTATGATCGATGGGGCTCGCCAACGACATACATACATACATACATACATACATACATACATACATACATACATACATACATACATACATACATACATACATACATACATACATACATACATACATACATACATACATACATACATACATACATACATACATACATACATACATACATACATGCATACATATATACATACAGGGATAGTAAATAATGAGAGAAAATCGGAATAATCGAAGAAATTTTGTAATTCTTCTTTTTTTTCGTAGAATCACGAACAAAACGAACAGCCCAGTATGAAGATACGAATCTACACCAAAGGCGTTTTGTCCCACCGATCGATATGACAAAAACGGAAGGCCTGCTCGGCAACACAAGCACATGGGGCTCCTTTCTATCCAATGCCGGCGTCATTTGAGCCCTTGTGCCCGGAACACTGCCCTCCGATCTGCAGGCAAGGCGTGTCTCTCCGAACTGCAGAAACACAGCAAGTCGGTTGTCCAGATGCGTCCACCGGAACAGTAATGGGGCTTGAACCAGCAACTCAGCCCAACGAAACCAGGGTTAACAGTTACCAGGCACCCCACGACCCACGGGTCCATAGTAACGTTGGCCGTTTCATATTTCGATGTGTGCATCGCACACTCCCGGGTCAGAGGCTGACACTTCGTTGCTGGAGGCTTTATTTCTGCAGCGACGACTTAAGGCCGTCTCTCGAGGTCAGAGGGACCACTATTACAGAGGACCATAGTAAATAAGACCTACGGTGCATACAAAAACCTATATATTTAACTCTTTTTACTCACAAAATTTGGTCCTGTTTATTATGGTCCTCCGTAATAGAGACACTGCAGCCGGTGGTGGGGTGCCTTGTCGGGGGAGAACGCCCCTATGTTTGAAGTCGATCCTGGATCTACTCTGTTGAGAGTTTTGGGGCACATCTCTCTCTTGGCGAATCTAGACGGTGGGCAGCCCCACCTCCGAAGGGCGAGGCCTTTTGCGTCGCCGATTGCTCTCCTCGAACCCTATAGTAGAGTACAATAGCCACGCCAAATGTCTCGTGCACTCCTCTTCCCTAGGTAGAGCACGAGCTATGCCTACAAGAAGCAGAATCAGCGTAAGTTTCCCACCCTGATCCGCGAATCGTTTTTGGTGATATTTTGGTACGAGTACTCGTAATTTTCGATTTTCTTACAGCACTACCAGCACCGTACGGGTACGAGCAGATTGACCCCGCGAGCGATCCAAACATCAAAATGTGAAACGGCCAACGTTAAAATGGACCCGTGGGTCGTGGGGTGTCCGCCAACCCTAGTTTCGTTGGGCTGATATGCTGGCTCGAGCCCCATTACTTTTCTGGTGCACGCACCTGGACAACTGACTTGCTGTGTTTTCTGCAGTTTGGAGACACACGCCTTGCCGGCAGATCGGAGGGCAGTGTGCCGGCCGCAAGAGCTCAAATGACGCAGGCATTGGGTAAAAAGGGGAGCTTCGTTAGCTTGTGTTGCCGAGCAGGCTTTCTGTTTTACCATATTGATCGGTGGGGCAAAATACCTTTGGTGTAGATTCGTGTCTTCATACTGGGCTGTTAGTTTGTTTCTTGTGATTTTACGAAAAAACTAAAAGGACTACGAAAATGTCTTCGTTTTTTCATGTTTTCTCACATGACTGTCCTTAATGTATATACATACAAGGGTTTGCGGCTGAGGCCGCCCGATCAACGAATCGAACCCAAGACCTTGGTAGTGGCTGCCAGTGGGAGGACGCCTACTTGCTGTTGAATTATTAATACGTAGATGATGTGATACGCATTTCATTCACCATTCTCACACCTGGTAGTACACACCAGACAGGGTAGCAGCACGCCGCAGTGGGGAGACGGTAGAGACATGCTGGTAGAGAGCATTCATATTGCCGTGCGAGTAGTGGTATGTAGTGGTTGATCAATGATTTGAAACCAAGACCTTGGTACTCGTAGTGGCTGCCAGTCGGCGTTAGAAGGACGCCTACTTCATGTTCTAAAAAATACGTACGTATATATTTAGCAACAGCAGCAGTGTTCACGTACAACGTAACGTACCCGGTATCATAAAAAAAACGTACGTACCGCCGTTAGTTCTAAAACGAACGTTCCGAGAAATTAAAAGTAGTACGAGTGAAACAGTAAGAAGTCGCGAAGTGATACGTAGCGAAATTTCGATTAGCGTATGGCGCGACTCTACGAAGGTAGGAGATGAACGGAGCTAATGGTGGCAACGTATTCGACGGCGATAGATAAATTAATGGTGGCACCGTATTCGACGGCATAGATGAACCGGTGAGCAGAACGGCGAACGGCTTCTCGCTAACGACAATCGTAAACTTCACGAACCGGAGCTAATCGTGGCACAGTATTCGACGGCGATACTCGACGGCGATAGATGAACCGGTGAGCAGTTCTCGCTAACGAATTTTTTTAACTTTAGACGACTCCGCTGGCGGGACTGTCAGTTGAGGAATCCATGATGCAGCGCGCAGATGACGGAGCTGAAATGGTCGCACCGTATTTGACGGCGATAGATGAATGGTGGCACCGTATTCGACGGCGAGATGAACCGGTGAGCAGAACGGCGAACGGCTTATCGCTAACGATTTTTTTAATGTATAACAAGTCTACATACGTACATACATACATGCATACATACATGCATACATACATACATACATGCATACACATACATACATACATGCATACATACATACACACATACATGCATGCATACATACATATATACATACATACATACATACATACATACATACATACATACATACATACATACATACATACATACATACATACATACATACATACATACATACAGACATACATACGATCCGCTTGTGGCATCGGAAGTGCTACAGTAGTCCAGAGGCTTGGCACGAGCCGCCGTTAGGCGTGCTCTTCAGCTTCTCTTGGGAGACAAGTATGATGTTAAAAAGAAGGCTCTCTCTGGGCCAAGATGAACGACGAAACAAAAGACCAGACAGAGCTGAGAATATTGGTTGCGAACTTGGCGGGCGCAACCAACCTCGACACGCTGGGCTCTACGGCTAGAGTACTGCACCGGCTGGCTTTATACTGACCGACCCACAGCAGCGTTCCTCAGATGCTTGCTCATGGCCGTTCCATGTACTACATATAGTAGTAGTGTTCTGAAGAACGCGACGCTTGTTGATGTTCGCCGCCGCACAGCTTATAGATACCCCGCACATTATTCTCAAACTGTTCCAACTCGTATTTCGCCGCATACTCATGGTTGTACTGATACCAAGTACTATTCGTACGTGCATGACTGGGTGCACCCTTATACTTCAATAGTACTCCATGCTACTGACTATTGGCGAGATAGATAGGCTGGTGTATGCACTTACTATTTGCTATACCTGCTACTGTAATACGACATTTTTCCCGATCATCGACTCAGGCCAGATCTTATGCAATACGAAGTATTATTTTTGTGATTGAAAACGGAAGGAAGTCGGATTTTTCACCGGCAACAAATCTCACCGCATCGTTATTCGGTGTGCCATCTTATCGTAATTTTGGTTTTATTTCATGGGGGAACCAAGAAAATCAGAACAAAACTGAGATTTTGAACTCCGCGACACGAAGTGATCCACGCCGGGTTGGGCGATCAACGTTCACCACCAGGTCCTCGGAGACAAGGAACGGACTGGGAACCTCCTGCGGGGCTGCGTAAGGGCTTGTCTAGTCGCTGTGGGCCAGCAAGGAGTCCTCGCTCTCACGGAGCATGAGCTGCTGTAGCGGTCGTAGTCAGAAAAAACCCGTTAGATTGTTTGGATGGTTTGTTTTTCCCATGGTGCAGCTGCTGCTGGGCGGCCACAACACATGCGATGGTGGCCAAGGTGCTGATGCTTTCCCTCTCCTTGGTGGTCGATGCACGAGTGCTTGCTGTGTCTCAGCTGTGTACAAGAGTAGCCAAGCACGTAGCGCCGTGATCCGTCGCGAGCCCACAGTCTATAACCCATAAAATATTGTACAATACCTCCGAGGTCTCGTGCAAAAGCGTTTTCAATCACTTTCTGAAATATCACCAAGTGGTTGAAAAAGGCCGCCAAAAAATTTGGTCAAATTTTATCATCGATAAAATCAAAGAGGAACATTTTCCCGCCAAACAGGCCCCATAAGACGCGATTTTGATCAAATCTGACAATATTTGGGATCAGATACCCCGAAACCCCCGTAAAGATTAATGTAATCACCAAAATAATACTGCATAAGATCTGGCCTCAGTAGGTCACTGGTTACTGTTGCTGTAGCAAAGCGCCTACATCACCACGACCCCTCGATGGAGGTAACCAACTCAACATTACGGTTAGCCATCGGAACTGGTTACTCAGCCAACTTGGTCTTAGGCAACGTACTCGTGGTTGATACTTACGGCAACTGACTGCGTCATATTACAACACGCTTTTATATTGTTGTTATATCGACAACTCCAACCGTTGCTACCTTGTGAACTTCACTTTGTATATTCAAATATGGAATGCGTTGATACGTCGCAATGAAGGTTACGTGTTGCTTTGCCGCGCCGCATCAACATCAACGGTTCTTGCTTCGCTTTCGACGGGTGATCAATCCTCATACAGCTAGCGCAACAACTAGTACGCGTAACCCGGATACGTGAAGGCATAATGTTGTTGACAGACTTGAAGCAAAGGGGGGCATACAAACCGCACACATATCACATACAGGTCTTGGAACCCGCACGGGTCTCACTTTAGATATACCAGGCAGACATACTCGATACGATATTACTGCGTACGCTCATTTCTACGGCATAGTTAACTGCCGTATGCTTTGCGTGTGAATGGATACCAGTCGAACAGCAGTCTTAACTATCACACTTTGCTTCAGAAATACGCTCAACACCGCTGTGGTGTTGTGCTATCCAACAGGGTTGATAGGTAATTGGAGACAAGGTTTGTGTCAGAGAGAAGCAGCATTTATTACTGTAAAAAATCGCAACTGCATCTCAAGCAAACCAATATGATAATTTTGTTGACCAAGAAAGATAGCTGCTATTACTAGCAGGCTACCACGTTTTTTTCGACCCCGTACTAAAAAGACGTGTGGCACTGCTACAAAAACATGTTTGCAATTAAGATGGTGCGACCCCAGACGAGGAAGATGTCCTCCCGGCGGTCCCGATAATGATGGTGCAACGGCCCAAGAAACGATGTCCCAGCAGCCCCCACTGGTGACGACGTTGAGCGCATCTACAAGTAAAATTCCAGGAGCCCTAAATTGATTATGATCTCCAGCGACTCCGGAAGCGATATTCCAGCAGTCCTAGATCGATGATGACGCGGTAGTGACGCGTGCTACGATAGAGGTAGCACTTTTCGACTGAATTTTTTTCTGAACGATCGGGCTCCTTAACCCAAATTCGTCGGACTTTCATTTTTGTGGCGAATATTGTTTTAGAATATACTTCGGTCCTGAGATTTCTCATCCGGCAGCACTTCTACTTTCCTCCAAAACCATTGTTCCGGTGAGGTATGACGCCCCTTGAGTGAGGAGCTCAGAAATAACATGGTGCACCTCTATCGTAGCATGCGTCTAGTCCCACACGGCGTTCTCCCCTGGTGATCCCAAAATGTGTTCATGCTGTGAACCGATCCCGAACGACACTTCGGCGACCCCACGATGATTCTAGTGCGGTGACTCGGGAAGCTCCGGCAGTCCCATCGAACAGTAGTGCTGCAGCGACTCCAAAAGCTATTTTTTCGGCAATCCCACAGGCTCACGTTTGCCGCAGTTCGAGGAACACATTATCGACGACTCCAAGTTAAGGTAGCTCCCGGCGGTGATGATACCCCGGCGGCTCCTGTTGCAAATGATAGTACTGTGACCCGATCCTGGAGGACGTTTTCCCCGGCGATCCCACTACAATTACACGCCGCGATTCGGTCGACAGCGTTCCGGCAGTCAGACGATGAAGGACCCTGGGCGATACGAAGCTCCAGCGGTCTACGCGACAATACGATGATGATGACGATCACAGGCAATGATGTTGCTCCAGGGACCCCAATGAGTAATCGCACCGGGGGTTCATGTGCTTTTAGACCGAAAGACGCTGTCGGAGCTGTCGTTGACCTTCGTAACCAGATCCTCGTCATTAAATGTGCTGCCTCTTGGTCTTGACAGGTACATCGAAGCCGTTCTTGTACGACGTATTTATCTTGCACTTCCCGTAGCCTCGGTCGGCCTAGCCTCGCTTTCCCTCACAACAAACCCCTTCATGGGGTCCATGATGTTGCTGGTGATATAGGAGTCTTCCACCTTCCCATTCTTCGGACTTTAAACTCGAACCCTATGTATTGTGCAGCGGAACAATCCACCAGTGCAATTGTAGTAACGACGATCCTGAGATGGTTGCAGCAGGTCCATGTAGAAGTACGAGTACGTTGCAGCAACATTGCAGCAGCTCCAGGCGATGATGAACTTGGCAGTCCTGCGGGGAGGTAGACCTTGCCCTTCGTAGCAGCAGCTCCTTGTAGGCAATAATGATTAACGGAGCTCTGCCGAGAAACTCGCAGCAAAACCAGGTCTCTGCAGAACCTGGTATCTGCTGTATGTACGAGTACGTAGAAGCGCGGCAATCAGGCGTAGTCCTTTTACTTGGCGTACGCGATGATTCGCAGCTCTACGTGAAGCACCGAACACAACGAGGCTCAGCTACCTGTTGGCGGACGGCGTCACAAATGGGCATTGTGGTGGATGTACCAGTCCAGAGGTTTGGCGCGAGCCGCCGTTACGCATGCTCTTCAGCTTCTCTCAGAAAAATTGTACGATGTTACAAAGAAGACTCTCTCCGGGCCAAGATGAGCGACTAAACAAAATATCAGGCAGAGCTGAAACGATTAGTTATGAGCTTGGTGGGCGCAACCATCCTCGACACGCTCGGCTCTACGATTAGGTGTACTCTACCGGTTGGTTCTACTGACAGACCCATAGCAACATCCCTCGGATGCTTGCTCGTGACAGTTCCACGAACTATGTACTGTTCTCAAGAAGGCTATGCTTCCAGACGTTCAACTTCGAACAGCTTATAGATTCACCAGTGGGTGTGCGGGGAATTGGATGCCATACACCCCCCCCTACCCCGAAAACCCTTGAAAATCATTTTTATTAGGTTTGGTTGTTTTTGGTGATTTTGTTCGCAGTGCCAAAGGGGCGTTTCAAAGCATTGTTTCCCGTATATAACATACCTGGTGATGCGGGGTGGTGTTCTGAATAACTACTTTGTTGGATGCGGTACCGTCCTGTAGTAAGCGGGCATGCATGCATGCTTGCATACCTGACATTCACCCGCAATTCAGCGATTCAGTATAGTTTTATCGCTCTTCGGCCTACCAAGGCATTCCATCGTGTTTATCTTATGTGAGTGTCTGAGCTAAAGTGTCCAAAGAGTTGGGAGTGTCTGTTTATGTTTCGCCTTTTGCCCGACAGGGGCGTACAAGACAAATATATACAGACGCAGATAGGCAGGGTACGAGGCAATGACACTAGGCGTGGTCAACGGTTGGTGTCCCTGATTGCCGTTTGCATTCGAAGATATATCGTTTATATCTCTACCAGCTGCTTTTTACTGCTGTTGTTGGAGTCGCCGCAACTACCCAGAGGTGAGATCTCCCCGCAAAGCAATATCCTCGTGTTTGTAGTGGTATGGAAGGCTTTGTATCAATAAGGAGGGGGGTGACTCTTAACCGCCCTCTGGTTGAAGTTCTATATACATATTGTTCAGGGATGGGAAGGCCTTTTTTCAAGGAGGGGGTGGGGATGGCCCTTAACCGTCCCCTGGTTGAAGTTAAAAACACATACATTGTCCAGGGTCAGGAATGGCTTCTATCAAGGGAAGGGGGGGTGGTTCTTAACCTTCTCCAACTTGAAGTTTTACATGCACATTGCTCAGGGTTGGGAAGGTCTTGTGCCCACCGGATACTTTTATTATTATACTGGTATATTTGATTTTGGACTACCGCATTAGGTTTGGTCGGGTTGCGCGAGCGAATGTTTCCGAAGTCATGTTTCGGGTGAAATATTGAGCTCCTCATGTGAGGCGCTCAGAAAATTATGCTGCGCCCCTACCGTGGGATGACTCTTGTATCAAGGAGGGGAGGGATGGCTCTCAACCGTTCCCTGGTCGAACGTTTATATACATATTATTGAAGCGTAGAGGGAGGGGACGGTGCCAGATCCCCCCCCTGAAGCTCGAAGTTGAACATTTGTGAGTATGGTGTCGGAAAACAAATATGCATGCGCCCTCGGATTCCCCGCCAATTTTCTCTATGTGTTCCTATTCGTATTTCGCCGGAATATCCATGCTACAATCCATCGGCTGAACTCACAGCTGGCATGTTTATAATTACCGTATTTCATCTGATTTTCAAAGAATGCCGCCTCTACCTCCTGCCTGTACCTCCGATAACCTACAGTGGCCCAATGTGTTCTACAGTAGGAATATATTGGCCAAATGCGTAGTGATAGTCCACGATACGACTTCGTATCAACCCCTTCCCACCCCTCTCCCAAATGTCTATTGACGGTGTGGTATAATGTGCTGACATACCCTTGTCGTCGTCGTGCAAACCCTGCCAGACCTCTACACCTTGCTTGATCGTTACATCCTCTCCGTCTTATGCCGTCAATTTGCTTACTTGCTTACCAGAATCGACCTCTTTGGAGCGACCTGAGGACCATGCTATGCGCGGACGCCCTCGCTGTGTCTCGTTCCAGCCTGCACTTCCTCACGTTTTCTCATTCGAGAGCATCGACGTTTTACTTGCCTGACAGCTGCGGGGTCGGGAGATTCAAGCGGGAGAGCCATGCCGAACATTTTCATTTACCCAAGCGACACCCAGACAACGCGACTCTCCTTATTATCGAGAAGGCAGAGGCGGAGGTATGTGAAGGCGAAGTTGTTCAGCCTATTGCACGTGTTTAGATGAGAAACATCGACGTGCTATTTGTTCATCCCGAACGATATACTGTAACGCATTAACCCGCTCTCGCTCGGATTTAGCGGCAGTTGGTTAACACGGAGGAATAATGTGCAAGTCTTGGGCAGAGGCATGCTGTGATAGCGGTACTTGTTCCCTTACTATCTCGTTCGCTCCGCACTTGACAAGCTCCATACCTCGCCCAATATTCCCGCCCTTTAAAACCACGAAAGTGCAACGCGATGAACAATGCCACGACATAGGTATATATCGCGAAACAATGTAACGCACTATTAGGAATCCGGCGATGGTTGGTCATTCTTCAGTCCCTTGAGACCCGTCCGCCAAAGTGAAACTATTATGGCCAACGAAGGCTACCCCAATCGCAGCACGCGTTGGCGCCAGAGAACTGCGGTATGGCTCTCTAGGGAAATTTGGTATTCGATTGCTGGCGAGCATCGACTTTGATTTTACTCCCGGTACAACCGAGTAGTTTGCACAGGTTGAACTTGGTGCGTAACAGGGATAATTGTACGGTACTGTGCGTGACTGTCGACGCCACGAAACGAACCTGATCCACTAGTGCTTGCGTTTTGAAAGCCATACCCCACCACCGACAGACAAGGGGTTCGTTATTTTTGTTTATGCCAGATCATCACAGTTAAGGGCGTGTAGTTGCGAGCGCTAGCGTGGAGTGAATGTGTAGGTCGAAGGAAACGTGGCGGTGTTGCACGCGCGTAGTGGGCTTCTGCGGACAAAGCCCATCTACATGAACACTGGTAGCGTGCAGTTTTGATGTGGACGATAGAGGAATAAATTGTAACATAGACTGATGTCCGATCGCATCGTGCTATGGTGGATGCTTGAGCCAATTGTCGCGCACTTCGACAGTGTCGGAAACCCTGTACTTTCAGCTTGGCCGCCTTCTGGTATAGTAGTGATAAAGACTCTACCAGGTAGATAAAGTTATTCCTAGGCTGTCGTAGTGGTATCGCGGTTGAGACGAGTTTATGGTATTCTGGCTACTGATAGCAAGTCTAGGTGCCCCCCTGCCTCGGCCACTCTGCTACGATTTCCCCACCTGCTCCTGCGAAAATTGTGTTTTGCACAGACGAATGCTGATAAGCAACAGGAGAGCATCCTCAGTTATTTCCTTCCGTTCTTACCTGCCATCCGCCTTTTCCCCGTTGTTACCCATACCATGTGAACGAACGACCTCCGCACGTGAAAAACAAGGTCTACGGGATAAAGTGGACGAAAGACCGAGACTCCTATAGCCCATACAAAACATGGGCAGCCAATGATAATCAATTGTTGGAGATGGTGATATTTGATGGCATCAAGGGACTTAAGCGTTGCAGCATCACTGACTAGATGGTGCCTCCTTAGCCCACTCAAGTGTCACTGATAATAGCGATATTTCCTGCGACGGGTCGTGACGTTGGGTGAAACCGGCATAACTAAAGCAGCCGCAGCAGCAGTGCTTTCATGTTAGTAGCTAGGCTACGGAATTCCCTGTGTTGGTGGGATATTGGGGGTATTCCCACAAGGCGACACTTGTTTGGACACGAAGAGCATATATGCGTCTCCTTTTGTATGCTGTAGAGGTGCATGCCGAGTGAGAGGGGGGCAGGATGCCGTGTTCGGCAATCGTTGGCCGCAGAGTGATTGGTCGCCGTTTCTTACAGCAGCGGCTGCATTGCTCGCACTGAATACCGGTGCGTAGATAGATGTAATCCCTACTAGTAACACTTCATTATGCTTCATCTTCACTTACACGGCGAAAACACCTCATTTATTCTTTAAACGAATAGGGTATACGTAGGTTGGCCTTTCCGTTAGTATTGAGAATCAACACGACAGGATTGCCTTGAATACTGATTATTTTGTTGTTAGGGTTTTGGTGATTTCTCCAGTCTTCGACTGGAGACTCTGCAATGAAAAATAGGTTCGTGGAGCCCATCGGCCTAGACCAAAAGTACCCTCTATGACATGAAGTCCAAATTCCCACTAACAGCGTGTATCCATGCATGTACCTAAACATAGCGCAAGTTACATGCGCCAGGCGACATTAACAGCAGCACAAAAAACAGCGTCCCGCAGAAAACACCTCGTGCCATGCGTGACTGCGCATAAATCTTACAGAATCGGCGGGGCGTTTTCTTTGGAGGTGGGGCCGTAGGCAGGGGCGGCGGAGACAGAGGCGAGCCCTCTACGCCTAAGCTCGCCTTCCAGCGTTGCGGGTTGCGTGAACGCCATAATTTGGTCAAATGCTGATCATCAGATGTGGACGAATGTTTTGGTTTCTTTTTGGTCCTCACAGCAGCTGCACGGCTGTAGACAGCAGCACAGTAGAGCCAAATATATCAGCAGACAACACTTTCACCCCTTGACAGACAGCAACGTTGCCTTGACATGCCTCGACTGACACGAAGCGTCTGGGTTTTAGTGTGGAACACTCGGCCCTACACGCTTGACAGCGCACGGGCTCGAAGCTTGAGAGTGCCCACTTCACCCGGTGGGCCAACGAGCTAAACGAGGCACCGCACCTACCATGAACGACGGCCGACCGGGCTGTCAGAAACAGAGGCGAAGGGAACCTGGATGGGGACGGAGTCGATAGTGAGATGGTCAAGAGACGCGCGGTGGGCGTACATACGTTGCTTCCATAGGCCTGTTAAAAACGTACGTAGCGCAGCCGTCAAATATGTCAGGAGATGGCACTTTCACCCCCTGACTGAAGGCAATTTCCCATTTGGGTCCCTTGACTGACGCGAAAGTTCACTCTTGACCGACGCCCACAAGCGCGTATCGAGGAGCACAGGATACACCGCACTCCTGCTTGTTGGTGCTTGTTGCTGCTTGCTGATTCTGCAGCTTGCTGCCGCTACGCGGTCTTGGGTGTCGGCCGACGGTCGCTGGCGTATAGCACAGGCAGAGCACCAGCACATACACCTGAATTGTGGGTATAGGGTATGTATGCAATCCATATGCGCAGCTCACACGCTGATTATTATGCGTATAACCAACGCAGCAGGAGAACATGACACCTGAACAGCAGCGATAATGAACAGAAAAGCTATAGCTTGACCAGGCCGAGTTTCGTATTGAGAGAGGGTTTATCTACACCATGCTACTGCTGCTACTACTACTTGTTTTCTTCTTCTACTTGCTGCCTCGAGTGTCGGCTGTCGCTCGCGATCTAACATGTAACCTCGAGCCGGACGCGGCCTCGAGTGTCGGCCAGCGGTCGCTGGCGTATAGATGGGAGCATACTATTGTTCGTTTTTCGTACGAGAGCTACGTCGTCTGTCGAGTGATATACACTCTCTGCTGCTGCCGATCGTCCGCTGCTACATATTATTCGTTCTACACAATTTACGAATTCCTTTCGAAGCTTAGCTTCGAAAGGCTTCACCGACGGATAATCGAAAAGTGGTTGTGTGCGTGTCCGCCTGCGCACAGAAGGTCCGAACGCCGTTGATTGTTAGCGAACGAGGCCTGACGAGGATCCTCCGAGGCCACCACGTAGACGGTGGCCGCCGCTCACCAACTTACCCTCCCTCGCCAAGTTTCAGCTCGTGTGTAATGGTGTGCTGTTCCTCGTCCGCCTCCTCAAGCGAACCTTCACGACTTCCTGGGGCTACAGACAGGCCATACATATAAGAGCATTGGCCAAAGTCGGGTATACCCGATGAGTTTGTGGCCAAAACAGGGTACCATTGTATTTTAGTGACTGCGACGACCCCAGGGCGCCATCTCATTGGCCAGAGCCGGCCACCACCCGACGCTGGCCACACAAACCCATCGAGTATACCCGATTTTGGCTACTCAACCCCCAAGAGGTACCCGATTATTACACCCACCTACCCGAAAATGGCCGGACTGTTCGACCACAACGGCCTAACAGCCCACCACGCACCAGCCGACGATTACGACCACGTTAATCGAAGTTCATGCCCCCAGCCAGCCCTGTTACCGACGGAACCATCTGTGTGATATATAGCCATCCATCTTCTCGACAAGTATCCATGATTCGGTTGATTCGCGCAGCCTCTCACTCCCAACCAAACTGGCCACCTCAAAACACGGCACAGCAGTAGTAGTGGTTGGTTCGTAGTGCTCTCTCTCCCTCTTCGAACCAACAACGAGCTCATCACGGCACAGCAGTAGTAGTAGTAGTAGTAGCTGATTCGCTCCCTCTCCCACCCAAGCAACACCACAGTGACTCTCTCTCTCTCCCTCCTCGACGAACCACGAGCCACCAGCCACCTCACAACACAGCAGCAGCAGTAAAAATAGTTTAGTAGCTCGTAGATGATTCACAGCGCGCTGTTTCTCTTACTCCCAAGAGCAGGCCACCTCATCACGGCACAGCGTAGTGATTTGCTCCCTCTCTCACCCACACAGCACCGCTCTCTCTCCCGTTGAAAGCCAAGCAATAATAGACATTTACAGTTGTACCCGGGACATTATCTCTCAAAAATGGGTACAATTTGTTTTTGGCCAATCGCGTGGCTCGCTGGGCGTGTTTTTTACTTGATTCCAGCATGTACCCGTTCTTGAGTGAAAACCAAACGGATATACCCGTTTTTGGTTATTGCTTATTGCTCTATTTTTTTTATTTTATGTCGCCCCGGTCTATTAATAATTAATGGTGGTGTGTGTGTGTGTTCTTCACATTAAACCTTCCTTTCTACCCGTCGACATCCAGCACACCCAGTGTCCGTGCCGATTCTTCATCCTAAAAAGGTACCAGTTCTGTGGTCACAAAACTACGACACAGAGATACTACACTCAGTGCAGTAAGCAGAGCAGACAATGCAACGCCATATACGACAGGCAAGACCTACCCTGCTAGCAATCCAGGTGCATGCAAGAGAAAAAAAGAGAAAAAAAGAAAAAAGCGAAAAGAAAAAATAATAAAAAGTAAATATACTGAAGCAAATCAACAATCAAGCAACCAAATAAAAAGCATGACAAAAAAAGAAAGAAAGTGTCGTGCTTCTCCCAGAGGAGATGCGACCTCCAATAAAAAACCAAATGAAATGAAAGAAAATAAAATGGACCGAAACAGCGCCAACAGAGCAAGACTGAGAACGACAGGATAGGACAGCCAGCCGGAGCACACCGAAGGCCAGCCGAGGCAGGTTTGTGCCCATAGTACAGGCAGGTTCTACCAGCTAGTCGGTCTGGCACCTACTCTGTTTGCCGTCTCTTTCCTGCTTTCGTCCGTCCTGGTTTCCCTATGACCCCCCCCACCCTCCGTCTCCCTTCCCTTGGGCGCCACCCATACAACGGGTACGTGGCACTTCCAACTCAATTCCGTTTCGTTCTCGTGTAACACACGAGAGTCCCGGAAAGAGAACGGGGAATGACAAAAACAAAATGAATACGTACGTAGCTAAGCCACCAAAGAAAGTCCTAGGAAAAATACGGAAGGCGGATAAACAAAGGCAAAAACGATCACGGTAACATAAATATGTGAAACAAAGTAAACGAAGCAAATGATGCGAGGGGTTGTAGCATCGCTGTCGTGCCCCCCTTGAGAAGCAACAACAGGCAATACAACAAGCAAAAAGAAAAATGAAAAAAAGAAAAATAAGAAAAAAAATCAAACAAACAAACAAAGGGAAAGAAAGACCACCAGAAACAGTGCCGCGTTCGAAGCGGCTACAGAGGTGCGCGGCACGGGTAGTCTAGGTGGGACTTACTAGTCAGCCTGGTACCTTGCTACCCTGTCGGCTGTTTCCCTCCTGCTCTCATCAGCCGCGGTTTCCGTACGACTGTTGCCCCCCCCCTTCCCATTCCCTTTTGCACCCCCCGCAACGGATGCGTGGCGCTGTCTACTCAGTTCCGCCTCTACCTTGTGCCACCGGATCATGAACTGTTCAGCCGCTTCGAGGACCCCCCTGTGCCACTTGCCCACTTTAGTTGCTGCAATGGTCCATACTGCGGTCTCTACTCCAAACACCAACGGGACCTGTGCCGTGGACCCCTTGGAGGCTTGAAACACCTTGAGGTCTTCAGCAAGGCATTTCTGCCAGGACTTTGGTTGTCCGCCCGGTCTGCGTCCCTCCCCACCCGTCATGGTCCCGAACATAATCCGACTGGGTAGTCGCCCCTTGGGTTGCCGTGCCACGGCTCCCGCAAAGAACAGACGCCGTTTACGGATTGTCGTTTCGATGCTCTCGCATCGTGTCTGCTTGAGAGCCTTTGCGTACGAGAGGGTCCTATAGTCGCCACGCTGCCGACGCTGGAAGCCAATGACACGCAGGAGGATTTGGTGGTGTGCCGAGCGGAGTCTGGCGAAGTGTTGTGCACCGAGGGTCCACGTCATACATCCGTACAGCAGGGTCTCAATCACCTCGGCCTTCAACATGCGGATTTTCAGACTAAGTCGAGCCGTCTTCATGTCGTACAACTCTGGTCCGAACCGTTTGAAGCACGCCCACATGAGACGGATCCGTCGTTCGATTTCGAGTGAGAGGTCAGCGTTTTCGTGGATAATGCCGCCGAGGTACAAGAACTGGCTCGTCTGTCTATACCTCTGACCAGCTGCTTCGATAACGAGCGGCGGAGGAGGGGGTGTCTGGTCCCGTGTTCGTAAGATCATCGTTTCCGTTTTCTTTTCTGACACCGTGAGGCCTGCTGCTTCGAAGACAGTCACGATGACTGTCATCATTTTTGCGAGACTCTCCGCAGACTTTGAGACAATTCCTGCATCATCGGCGTACAGCATACCCCATACAGCCCTTCGCACGCATGCCAATGGTATCTCTTTTCCAACCACTACATCCTCCTTGAGGTGAACCAAATCCCTCATGAGGTCTTCGTCTTCGCTGAAGCGTACGAGAACAACGTGTATCACAGCAGCGAAGAACACGTTGAACAGCAGTGGCGACAGCACGCAGCCTTGTCGTAGCCCCTGCGTGACATTAAACCAATCAGAGTGCTCACCATCATCTGTGCGGACGCAAGCACGCATGCCGTCGTGGAACTGGCGGATGATTGTAAGCATCTTGGTTGGTATGCCAACGCGTGTAAGTACCTGCCACAGCAGCTCCCGGTCGACAGAGTCGTACGCTTTCTGCAGATCGATGAAGCACATGTACAGAGGGATTTTTCTCTCTCGTCCGAGTTCTTGTAATCGTCGTACTACGAACAGCATGTCGACTGTTGATCGTGTAGGACGAAAACCGCATTGTTCCTCAGGGAAGATGCCTCGGTCCTCGCAGTAGTTGCTGATACGGGATGCGACGATTTTCAACAACACTTTTCCTGCATGGGCAACAAGCGAAATCCCTCTGTAGTTGTTGCAATCAGTTCGGTCCTTCTTTTTGTAAAGTACCTTGATGATCGCGTCTTTCCACTGCTGGGGGACTTCACCCGTTACCCAAACATTGACAAGAATGTGGTGGAAGCATTGGATGAAATCGGGGTGATCGATTTTTAGTAGCTCGGCGGGCAGGTCGTCTGGTCCTACCGCTTTCCAATTCGGCATTGTCTTAACGGCTCCCATCATCTCGTCCACAGATGGCTCATCGCCAAGTGATTGTTCAAGCGGTCGTGGTGGCAATGGATCGATGATAGTGGGATCAAGTTTCAGTGATTTCGTGTTCAAGAGTTTGTGGAAGGCTCTCATCCACCGTTCACGAATTAGCACTTTATCCCGTAGCAGCGTGCCATCCTCGTCCCTTATGAACTGCTCGCTTCGCGCTTTCTTGCCCTCCAACCCTACAGTACCCTTCAGGTGCTTGTAAAAGCCTCGCTGGTCGTTATCAGCTAGGAGTCTCTCGGTTTCGGCTAGGTACTCTTCGAAATACGCATGTACCCCTACAGCGACCACCTCCCGAAGATTCGCACACGCGGTCCTCAGAGTCTTCCACGCGGTACTATCTCGGGAGTGAGTGCGTAGGTGCTGTCGCGCCTCTTCCCTCGCGGACCATGCTATTTTGAAGGCAGCCGAGGCTTCGGCCGTCTCACACCATCGACGCTTCGTGGCTGGTGCGATGTGGGTGGTACCTCGGCTTCTACCGCATCGATGACGGTTGAGGTGAACATAGTAACCATACCAGCAATGTTGTGTGGTTGGAAAGGTTGGTTGAGAGTGGAAACGACTCTCGCAACTACTCGCTCACGACATTTTCCGTCGGACATAAACACCTTGCGGTCAAACGGTGTGGTATTCACCTTCGAATGTTTCAAAGAGTTGGTTTACGGAGCTCACGTGGGTCTGACTTTTGAGTTTACTTGAAAAATATAAAATAAAAACGGAGTCAACCTGAATCAACTGCTGAGAGCGCCTACAGTAGTAGTAGCGTGGGTGGACAAGATTCGACGTGAGTCGAAGAAGAAAGCACGATTCGACGCGAGTCGACGAAGAAAGGAGAAGCTGAAGTCTTCTTTCGATAAAAATGCAAGGCAAGAATCGTAGTGCGGGAGGAGGGTAGTGGGACGACTCGTACACGGGGTATGGCTGCGTCACGGGAACGGGTCGACGGTGCCTCGGATCCTCATGAGAGACAGAAAACAAGATCGATGATGTTGAGAAATACATATTATGAATGCCCCATTGAAGATAGAGTACTGGCCCTCAGACGAACCGAGGAATATGTACCTCAACAGAGACTATTAATTATTAATAGAAACGAACTCGACACGAACTCGAAAGAAACTCGAAAGAAACTGCCCCGAGCAGGGCAATGTATCATCAAAACACAGGATGTTGGGACTGTCAATCACCTAACCATGCTACGAACCTATCCCGGGCAAAAACTAATTTGCCGCTTGGTGACATACTTATTAATATAATACATGGAAAACATTTGACATGGTTGGTTTCACGACACTATTTTTCTTTTTCTCTATCAACCATATAATTAATGACGCACTATTTGATCTTCTCCGTAATTCACCTCCTTCTGCATATATATACTGTTATACTGTGTATGGCTTTTTAGAGGGAGAGAGGGGCCAACTCCCTCAACTTTGTGACCCCGAATCTGAGTTACGACTACGGAGTAGAGAGAGAAGGGCGTGTACGAGATGATGGCAGCCGTTAAGACAATGCCGAATTGGAAAGCGGTAGGACCAGACGACCTGCCCGCCAAGCTACTGAAAATCGATCACCCCGATTTCATCCAATGCTTCCACCACATTCTTGTCAATGTTTGGATAACGGGTGAAGTTCCCCAGCAGTGGAAAGACGCGAGCATCAAGGTACGTCACAAAAAGAAGGACTGGACTGATTGCAACAACTACAGAGGGATTTCGGTTGTTGCTTATGCAAGAAAAGTGTTGCTGAAAATCGTCGCATCCCGTATCAGCAACTACTGCGAGGACCGAGGCATCTTCCCTGAGGAACAGTCCCGTTTTCGTCCTACACGATCAACAGTCGACATGCTGTTCGTAGTACGACGATTACAAGAACTCGGACGAGACAGAAAAATCCCTTTGTACATGTGCTTCATCGATCTGCAGAAAGGATACGACTCTGTCGACCGAGAGCTGCTGTGGCACGTTCTTACGCGCGTTGGCATACCAACCAAGATGCTTACAATCATCCGCCAGTTCCACGACGGCATGCGCGCTTACGTACGCACAGATGATGGTGAGCACTCGGATTGGTTTAAAGTCACGCAGTGGCTACGACAAGGCTGCGTGCTGTCGCCACTGCCGTTCAACGTAATGACGGATTTGTTTCACCCCAAGGAGGATGTACTGTAGTGGTTGGAAAAGAGGTACCATAGGCATGCGTGCGAAGGTCCGTATGGGGTATGCTGTACGCCGATGATGCAGGAATTGTCTTAAAGTCTGCGGAGGGTCTCGCTAAAATGATGACAGTCATCGTGACTGTCTTCGAAGCAGCAGGCCTCACGGTTTCAGAGAAGAAAACGGAAAAGATGATCCCACGAACACGGGACCAGACACCCCCTCCCCCGCCGCGCGTTATCGAAGCAGCTGGTCAGAGGTATAGACAGACGAGCAAGTTCTTGTACCTCGGCGGCGGCATTATCCACGAAGACGCTGACCTCTCACTCGAAATCGAACGACGGATCCGTCGCATGTGGGCGTGCTTCACACGGTTCGGACCAGAGTTGTACGACATGAAGACGGCTCGACTTAGTCTGAAAGTCCGCATGTTGAAGGCCGAGGTGATTGAGACCCTGCTGTACGGGTGTGTGACGTGGACCCTCAGTGCACAACACTTCGCCAGGCTCCGATCGGTACACCACTAAATCCTCCTGCGTGTCATTCGCTTCCAGCGTCGGCAGCGTGGCGACTATAGCACCCTCTCGTACGCAAAGGCTCTCAAGCAGACACGATGCGAGAGCATCGAAACGACGATCCGTAAATGACGGCTGTTCTTTGCGGGAGCCGTGGCACGGCAACCCAAGGGGCGACTACCCAGTCGGGTGATGTTCGGGACCATGACGGGTGGGGAGAGACGCAGACCGGGCTGACAACCAAAGTCCTGGCAGAAATGCCTTGCTGAAGACCTCAAGGTGTTTCAAGCCATCAAGGGGTCCACGGCACAGGACGCATGCTACAATAGAGGTGCATCACGTGTTTGCTGAGCTCCTCATTTGAGGAGTTCCATACCAGACCCAAACAATGAGTTTTGAGGAAAAAATAAGTGCTACCCGATAAGCAATCCCATGACCTAAGTGTACTATGAAAACGATTACAACACAAGAACGATAGTCCGTCGATTAGGATTAAGGAGCCCGGTTATTCAGAAACATTTTCCAGCAAAAAGTGCTACCTCTATCGTAGCACGGGTCACAGTTCCCGTTGGTGTTTGGAGTAGAGACCGTAGTGTGGACCGTTGCAGCAACTGAAGTGGGCAAGTGGTACAAGGGGGTCCTCGAAGCGGCTGGACAGTTCATGGTCCGGTGGCACAAGGTCTAGGCGGAACTGAGTAGACAGCGCCACGCATCCGTTGCGGGGGGTGCACAAGGCAATGGGAAGGGAGGGGGGGCAACAGTCGTACGGAAACCGCGGTTGATGAGAGCAGGAAGGAGACAGCCGACAGGATATCAAGGTACCAGGCTCACTAGTAAGTCCCGCCTAGACTACCTGTGCCGCGCACCTCTGTAGCTGCTTCGAACGCGGCCCTGTTGTGTTTTTTCGTTTCGCCTTTTTAGTTTCATTGTTACTCTCGTTATTATCCCTGTGATGAGGAAGACGTACTACCTGGCTTGGTGGATGGCGAACTAGGCGTTTTTTTCCTTGGTTATTTCTGGTGGTCTTTCTTTCCCTTTTTTTTATTTCTAATTTTAATTTTTTGTTTTGCTTGGTGTGTTGCCTGTTGTAGCTTCTCAAGGGGGGCACGACAGCGATACTACAGCCCCTCGCATCATTTATTTTGTTTTACTTATATATTTTGCCGTGATCGCTGTTTGCCTTTGTCTCTCCGCCCCTCCGTGTTTTCCTAGGACTTTCTTTGGTTGCTTAGCTACGTACGTATTCATTTTGTTTTTTGCTATTTCCTCTTCTCTTTCCTGGACTCTCGTGTGTGGCACGAGAACGAAACGGAATTGAGTAGGACGTGCCACGTATCCGTTGTAGGGTTGGCGCCCAAGGGAATGGAGACGGAGGGTGGGGGGGTCGGTAGGAAAACCGCGGCGGACGAAATCAGGAAAGAGACGGCAAACAGAGTAGGTACCAGACCGACTAGCTGGTGGAATCTGCCTGTACTACGGGCACAAACCTGCCTCGGCTGGCTGGAAGGTGCTTTTGGTGTTCTCCGGCTGCCTGTCCTTTCCTATGGTTTTTAGTATTGCTCTGTTGGCGCTGTTGGTTCGGTCCATTTCATTTCGTTTCATTTTATTTGGTCTGATATTGCATGTCGCATCTCCTCTGGGAGAAGCACGACACCTTCTTTTATTTTGTCATGCTTTTGTTTGGTTGCTTGATAGTTGATTTGATTCAGTATGTTTACTTTTTATTCTTTTTTCCTTCTCGTTGTTTTTTTTCGCTTTTTTCTCTTGCATGCACCTGGATTGCTAGCAGGGCAGGTCTTGCCTGTCGTATATGGCATTGCGTTGTCGGCTCTGCTTACTGCACTGAGCGTAGTATCTCTGTGTCGTAGTTTTGTGACGACAGGACTGGTACCTTTTTAGGATGAAGACTCGACACGGACACTTAGTGTGCTGGATGTCGACGGGTAGAAAGGAAGGTTTAATGTGAAGAACACACACACACCAATGCCAGCAGTCTTTGAAGCTGACCACTAGTCTACCGGGGCGACCGTGGCGACTTAGTATTATACCCATGTTTAGCACACGTGTACGCACTATTTGCGTGCGCAAAAGAGCTACGCAATAGAGCCGATTTGACCTTCAGCCATGACGACCAGCAAAAACCCCGACATTTCGATTTTCCGTGTTTGCATGGTGTTAACGATAAGAAATCTCTGCTGGGCTTCAGCCGTGTAGGAGACTTGTTCATTGTTGTCTTCGTGGTTCCCGTGTCCAACGTTCGCGTCGCCCTCGGCCGCACCGCCAACATTCGTGTACGTTTCTATTCCTTCCGGTACATCCCAGAAGAAATACTGCAATCCCTTTGTTGTGATCGAAGTGTAATGCACTCTATGATTTGTAGTTTATTCGCTTTTGGGGTTTTACCTTTCGCAGTCGAAAGCGTCCTCTTGGCGGCCACAGGTTCAGTTCACCGTTTTCTGTTTTTTTAGTACTGTGCCACCATTTACATGATCCGAGTTGGTGGTAGGCTGCGTGGTTGTTCTCCAGCTGCGCTTCGATTTTCCGTGCACTTCGTTTCGATTTTTCATGCAGGGTGTCGTCCATTGCGATTAGACTTCAACGCAGTTTATTTAATACAAACTGTATGCTATCTTGCCAATCTCCTCGCCACCAATATGGCCAAATCTTACTCTTCTTGTGGCATTACCCCAAGTACGAAAGCTTTCGTGATAACACGGGCTATGTGACCGTAAATACATCTCGACAACGATCGACCATGCATTGTGTCGTCCTTTGCGAATCGACTTAAACGCGTTTTTTTAATAAATCTTGCCAATTTCCTCGCCACTAATATGACCAAATCTTACCTTCGTGGCATTACCCCAAGTACGAAAGCTTTCGTGACACCTCGGGCTACGTTACCGCAAATGCATCCCGACAACGATCGACAACTTTAGTATTTCCATCCAGTGTTATGCTTCCGTCCTTCCACTTAATCTTATTATTCGCATTCAATTCCTCCAAAGCCTTTGCCACAATACACTACACGTACATACATCCTCGCCAACAACTACATACGTACATAAGTCGTTCAATCGACCGACATTCTCTACCCCACCATAATCGGTGAAAATCCACGATCAACTCCACTCTGAAACCCTTGGCACTAAGGCCACCGTGGCTGTTGACCATCCCCTGGGTCCCGCTTGCAATTTTTCGACCAAAAATATATATTTGTTTTGACGGTTTCAAATACGGGACTGTCAACTTTCCGCCCAATGAAAGGCTGGCACGAGGGTGATTTAATTTAGAAATCGAGGCAGAGGTATGGCTATCGCTATGTGGCTTATTTGGGCGGTCAGCACGGCATGGGCCTGCGGCACCATGGCGACTTCACGAGGTAAGGGGACTACCAACTACCCAAAGCAAGGCGCCTGCAGAAATTTGGCTGTTTTTGGTGCGCTATGTGTTGAGAACCGGTGGGCGCTCACTTTTGTGTCCGACCGGCCCAGGTCGGGGCTTAGGGCCCTGCACGATAGAGACACCATTTCTCGCTGGGCGCCTTAGCTAGAGTCCCACTCACAGGTAAGGGTGCTCAAGGCACGGTTGCCTTGTGGGAAGCTGATCGCCGCCCCGCAAACCTTCATTCGGTCACGTACAAGCACTCTTTGGGTAAAGAATGTGGTTATTTGGGTTAAAATAAACCCCTTACCAGCCCGCCGAAGGTACGAGACGCCTCGTGTTCATGTCCTGCCCCGCAAACGCCTCTACACATGCCTTCTACCGGCGACTTTGAACAATATCGCAGCAAAGGGGTCTGCACGGCCAACTGCTGCGAAACTGGGGCGCGATGCCATGCACAGCAGTAGAATTTCTGATTTTGGTGTTCGATTGGGTTTGAGGCATTTTTGCGCAGGTTCGGGTAGTCGGACCTCCCCACGCAAACTTCAGTGTTTTGGACGGCGTTCTTCTCCGTGAGTTGTACCGCTTCGGCGACGGACCTCGGGGAAGGAAGATAGCTGACGTCTAGACGAACATGGGAACATACTACGCCGAAGTTATCAGTGACCCAGCGGGGGGGATAATTGCAATACCGCAAACCTAGCATTCACTTAAAATTGACCTTTTCCGCTCAAGAAATCCTAAACAGTGTACTGAAATTAGTATGCATAGCCTCGTACAACACCGAAAAAAGGTGCCAATACATTATCTTTGGCTCTGCTGTTCTCCCAAGGTTTAGTATATTGGGCAACGAAACTGGCTGCAGGAGGATAGCTTACATTTAGACGAATCTGGGGACATGTGGTTTGTTCGAAGTCGCGGACGTTGCGTGTCGGATAATTGTAATACCGCAAACCTAGCTTTCACGTAAAATTGACCTTTTCCGCTCAAGAAATTATAAATAGTGTACTGAAATTAGTATGCATAGCCTCGTACAACACCGAAAAAAGGTGCCAATACACTATATTTGGCCCTGCTGTTCTCCCTAGGTTTAGAATATTAGGCAACGAAACTCGCTGCAGGAAGATAGCTTACATTGAGACGGATCTGGGGACATGTGGTTTGTTCGAAGTCGCGGACGTTGCGTGTCGGATAATTGTAATACCGCAAACCTAGCTTTCACGGAAATTAACGTTTTCCGCTCAAGAAATCCTAAATAGTGTACTGAAATTAGTATGCATAGCCTCGTACAACACCGAAAAAAGGTGCCAATACACTATATTTGGCCCTGCTGTTCTCCCTAGGTTTAGTATATTAGGCAACGAAACTCGCTGCAGGAAGATAGCTTACATTAAGGCGAATCTGGAGACTTGTGGTTTGTTCGAAATCGCTGACGCTGCGGGTCGGATAATTTCAATACCGGCTTTAGTATGTATATTCTTGCCCACCCCGACAAAAAACAGGCCATTACACTGTTTCCGGCGCTGCTGTTATCCGTGAGTTTGACACATTCGGCAAACCACCTTGAAGACGAAATATAGCTGGCGTCTAGGCGAATCTATGAACTTATAATGTAGATGTCATTCAAACCGTGCGATGAGAAAAAGGTTGATTCTGCAAAATTAGATTTGACATACAAAATGTGCTTCACACGTAAACGGCGAGAATTTCATACCGGCATTAGTATGTATAGTCCTGTCCACCCCGAAAACAACAGGCCGAAACACTATGTTTCGCGTTGCGGTCCTCAGTGGGTTCGACACATTCGGCAAACTATCTTGACGACGAAAGATTGCCCACGGCCTGTAAAAAAGCAAGTTCGATCATAGCAAACGAAGTAAATTCCGACAATCTTTGTTTTCTACACTAAAGCAACGCCTTTTGTACAGGCTTGCTTATCGACACAAAGCAAAGCATGCCATGAATCAATATATGACGCTGCTATACGCTTCACTCAGGAACCGGTTACCGCCCCCCGTACACCCAATCCCCTACGCCGCCTGGTACTGCAGGTTGTTCCGAACCGTGCGCGCAAGAACATAAGCAAGTTATCGCGTCCGTTGATCTTCTCCTTCTGGCGGCCAGGTACCCTGTACGCGGGGACCGGGAAGGATGTCGAGGGAGGATAGATTGCGCGGGTGTTTAACAAGTTTCCAGTCGCACTCGTGTGGGGAATGGGGGGCGGGTCCTGCAAGTGTATGCAACACAGCCGCAGAGGGGTATCTACTCATTAATTTGCATCGTAAATTTCCGAAAACCCAACTATTACGGAGGACCATAGTAAATAGGACCAAATATTGTGGGTAGAAACAGGTAAATATGTAGGTTATTGAGTCTACCATAGGTCCTATTAAGTATGGTCCCCAGTAATATTGCGCAGTCAGGATTCTGCCGGGGGAGCCCTATTCATGCAGCGCTCTGCTGTACATATACATGAACATCAGGTAGAGTGCCCACCCCAAAAAAAAACTAGATTCACGTACAAGTATAATACTACAGTAGTACTTATAGTGTCAAGAGTTTTTCATCTGTTGTCTGTGATCGACTCTTCGTTCCGTTGTTCGTGTGCCTCGTTGTTCTATGAATGGTGAGGGTATCGGGGGGGTGGGGGGG
>MEHQ01002596.1:17564-425558 GCA_008828725.1 Saccharina japonica | reverse complement strand
ACTTACGTATTTCTATGGGGTAATGCTGTCACGGGTTGACTGTTCCCCGCCTTACCACCTTCACGGTTGCTGTGTACGTAGGGTTGGGCAGCAATTGCGGAGGGCTGGGTTTTGAATCGCGCTATGATAACAGCAGTACTGCTGTAGTATTATAGCAGTAGAACAGCAGCAGTAGTAGTCGGAATCTTGAGTCGTGTCTCTTGTATCTTGTCTCTTGCCTTGAGTTTTGGGATGCTCCTTGAATATTGACTCTTGATTATTGAGAGTCTTGAGCCTTCGGTGTCGTGCGTCTTGAGTATTGAGTTGTTGAGGTGCGGGCGGTTAAGTCTATTGCAGTCTGCGGTGTTGAGGTGTTGAGGTGTTGAGGCTTTGAGTTGAGGTTGAGTCTTGTCTTGAGTCTTGAATTTTGAGCTTTGAGTTTGTGAGTTTTTTGCGGCGAGATAATCTCTTGAACCGGCGAACCGGCACCAAACAAATGCGGCGAGATTGGCTTGGCAATCTCGCCGCTTGTTGCGTCGCACGCCACGTGAACACCGCACAAAATCTCTGCCCAAACTTCTCTCGCCAACCTTTCTTCCCGCGCCGACAACCCATAAATCGCAGTGCGTAGTGATCACGCCGACCAAGCCTTCTTCGTAGACAGGCCAAGCCTTGTCGTATCCCCGCCGTACTCCGTGCGATTGTAGGAACTGAACTCTCAGGAATCATTTTTTTACAGCATCAACGGTAGCATCAACGGCATTGCTGCCCTTTTCAAATCCCCACAACGGACCCACGGGCGAAGCCACCATTCAACACTACTACCTCCGGTTGCGCCTCCACCGCCGGCGAACCGGCCGGTGCGAGCCGTGCACGGGGTCGTCGGCATCGGGCGACTCCAATCTCAGCTCGTTGTAGAAGTTTGAGGCACAGTGGTACATACCGTCGACGGCACCTTCGGCAAGTTGCGCAGTTCCGGAGTGCGGGGATCAACGATGGCAAACATGCTGCTGGGGGCTTTGGGTAACATCGTCTCCTGCGCCAATGACAGGGTGGTGAGATGCACAATACGCAGGGGTACCTTTACCGGAGTAGGTCTACTAATACAGTAGCAGGGTCGTAGCTTTCTTGTATTGACACAGCAGGCATACTATATCTGTTTTCGCAACCGCATGCATGTTCATACACCACATTTATCTTCGTACGACGGTATTGCAATCTCAACGTTCCTCGTCCACCATTTGTTGTGCCGCCCGGCTCTCGCAGGTTGACGCATACTATTTGGTCGCCGAGATTGCGCATCGCCGGACGAGGCTAATCGTACGCATCCTCATGTTCGCCATGGACAGATGGACTGTCTTATCGGTAAGTCGAAGGCATTGTTTTTTTTCCATCCCATGTATTATCTTCGCACTTCCGTCTTTCTCACTCCCTAGTCGTAATTCACATCCGTGGCCACAAAGTAGGCTCCTCTCCCTTCTCCCCCACTACGGTTCTTGCCTTGATTTTTATCGCGCAGAGGGTTCAGCCTTCCCAACGCTCGTCGATTTTCATCGAATTTTGCTAACTCACGCTCTCGCGCTATCCGCTAGTCAATGTATTATGTTTTGCAAGAAAAAGTCCCTACGAGCATGCGCTCGGCCGGGCTTGAACTCGCGATCTTGACGCTAACAGGCTTCGTGGTTACCTGCTACTCGTAGCCCACCGGGGCGACCGTCCTGCAGATAATAAAAGGAATAAACAAAACAAAACAAATGCCTGTCACGTGTTTTCCAGGGGGCGCACGACACCTTCCTTTTATTTTATTTTACTTTCTTGTTTGTTTGTTTTGTTTGTCTGTTTTGTCTGTTTTTTGTTTTTTATTACTACAGCAGTACTATAACGTCTTTCTTTTATTTTATTTTTCATTTTCGCTTTATCTTTTGTTTTATTGTCTCTCTTTCGCGCATCTGGGTCGTTAGGGTCGATCCTAACGAGGACTTATTTTTTTTTCCCGGGCTTTTCGGTTTATTTATTTATTTTTCGGTTCATTTCAGGAAAGCCCAGAAAAATATAATCCCCGAAAAAAACGGTATTTTTGTTTTTGTTTTTCGTTTTTTAGGTATACACGAGAGTGAGGAGGATCGGACAGCCGCGCTATGCTAGCTGCCCCACCCCTCACGAGCAGACAAGGCTTGCCAAGCTTTTTCCCAAGGCCCTTTACAGACCATCGCCGAGTGCAGAAGGCGCAATAATAGCTTTCTGAGCTCTCATAATCGAGTTGACACAGTGACCGCAACCAAGGTGGCCGATCGATCGAGCTCGATCAGGGCTGTAGCTCGAACGTTTGTAGCGTTGGGCGTCGTAGCGCGAGGAGTTGGTGATGGATTTCATTCTCCAAGAAATGAACACCTGCCTACGAGCCAGGCCGACTGCAGTGGGACCACCACACGGGTGGCTACCGCGAGTAGTGCTGCTGTAGTGGCGGTTTTGTGCCAGGTAGATGGTTAGTAGCGAGGCAGCTGAAACTCGTACGTACTCCTTTGGGTTTAGCCATTTTAGAATTTGGGAAAAAACGGAAAAAAAAAACAAAGAGTACGTATCGTTAGGATCGACCCTTAGCAGGGTAGGTCGTGCCTGTCGTATATGGACTTTCGTTGTCTACTATGCATACTGCATTGCAACGTAGTGTCTCTGTGTCGTAATTTTGTGGCCACATACAGCAGTGTGTGTTCTTTACATTAAACCT
The DNA here is from genome assembly GCA_008828725.1 of Saccharina japonica. Lineage (NCBI taxonomy): Eukaryota > Phaeophyceae > Laminariales > Laminariaceae > Saccharina > Saccharina japonica. Next base: position 422,851 of record MEHQ01002596.1, on the reverse strand, counting down.
TCATTTCTACCCGTCGACATCCAGCACACACAGTGTCCGTGCCGGTTCGTCATCCTAGAGAGGTACCAGTTCTGTGGTCATAAAACTACGTCACAGAGGTTGATAGCATATGAACGTTGAGATCCATGCGTACCTATTGTTTAATGTGAAGAACACACACACACACATTGTGATGTGCAGTCACTACGCACTGGTAAGACTATATGAGTATCTTAGTCTAGATATTCGGGTATTTGCAGCCGGTCGCCCCGGTGGGCTAGCAGGTAACCACGAAGCTTGTTAGCGTCCAGGTCGTGAGTTCGAGCCTCCCCGAGTGCATGCTCGTAGGGACTTTTTCTCGCAAAAAATATCTTGACTAGCTGAAAGCGCGAGAGCGCGAGTTAGCAAAATTCGATGAAGATCGACGAGCGTTGGGAAGGCTGAACCCTCTACGCGATACAAATCAAGGCAAGAACCGCAGTGGGGGAGGAAAGAGAGGAGCCTACTTCGTGGCCCCGGATCTGTATTACGACTAGGGAAGGAGAAAGACAGAAGTGCGAAGATAATGAATGGGATGAAAAAAAACAAAAAAAACAATATGCGAATAGTTTCCGAGTTTGTCTTACTCGTAGTGCGCTCTATGGTACACGTATGCTCAAAGCATCTTTATCAGGAACGATGCTGAGAACGTTGCTAGAACGTTAATATAACGTTTAGAACATTGCAGGGAACGGTACACACTACGTACGGTAGAATGTAACTGTCCATAGCATAGGGATTGTACCGAGATGATTAGGTGCAGGCATCCTCCACCTCGATCACTCTACTCTACTCTACTCTACTCTACTCTACTCCGCTTCCTTCTTCTCCTCTTCTCTTTTCTTCTTCCCTTTCCATTGATCTCCCTGAGGCCAATCTTCTTTCCAATATGGCCAAATGAGCGCCTTTTCAAACAATGACTTTTCTTCTTCACAAGTGATCTTCACAGACACTTCGGTGCCACCTCTGCCATCTCTCTCCACAGAGACAGAGCCTCGACACATGCGTCATTCTTTCAGAGATACTACGCTGCAGTGCAGTAAGCAGTACAGCATTGCAGGACACGTAATAAGAAACAGGCTAATAAGAAAGCGAGGAGGATCTATTAGTAGAGTAAAATAAGAAATTCAGAACTCGTTATCTTCATATTATTATAGTGCAGAAAGCACCTCTCTCAAATAAGAAATCCAGCCCGGACCATATTTCCTGCTTCTTAGGTATTCTGTACTGTACAGTACAGAACACCTAATGAAAAATAGAGATCTGAGCTTAGCCTGGGTTTTCTATTTATTCATTCATCTGGGCCTTTTTTCCTATTGACCCTGTTTTTTACATTCGCCGGACAGAAATTGAGCGGACTTCGTACTTTCGTTTTGATAAGGTGTTCACGCATATCAATGCAGCTATGACTGTTGATGGATACCGAACCCGAAACATAACGTTCGATGTATTTTAAAATACCGAAACTCGAAAATCGTTTCGGCATGTATTTCGGTAATTCCCGGTATTCCAGCAAAACGAGTTTCGGTGTTTTTCCGGTATTTTCTGGTATCCCAGCAAAGCGAATTTCGGCATTTCTCGGCATTCCAGACAATCGCGCCGTGTGTACGTCGTTGATTGAACGTGGAACGGAGTATGGTGCCAGAATAGGTACAGTATATACTGATAGCAGGCACGATGTAGCTGGTAGGGCATACCCTGGTAGGAACAGCACCACCACGGACCCTGCAAAAATCTCGAAAGTCGAAGGAAAGAGATTAAACTGCCTTCGTTGATAGCTGATGACTACTCATCTACTCGTAGGTCATTATGATGACCAATCATAGCTCGTTTCCCTGGCGTCTAGCCCATGGTCACAAAACACGCCAAAAAACGACTCGACGGGAAACTACACCTGACCTGCCACAAAATAAGACTTGCACCGTGCACCACAGTTCGCAGTAGTAGTACCATCAGCTGAGTACCATTATACCCTTACGTAAAGTAACGGTGCTAACTGCAGCATACCATCCCGTAACACATACGATAATATCTTGGAAACCAAATACCAGGAAGAAACAGCAAGAAACAAAACAAGGAATGTGTACACAGGCTAGTTCAAGCATACCGCCCACAATTGGGCCAATGTCCACGCCGTGTTTGGAGATAGACATGAAATTTGGCACACGTGTTTTATGCGCCCTGCCCGAGCCTTTAACGGATTGTTTTTTTTGTTTCGGTCAGATAATGCTTGTTTTGTAATTTTTTTGGGAAAATTGGGTCTTGAGAGACCCAAAATTTCAAAATTTCAGGCGACGAAAAAAGAAAAAAAAAAACAGTCGTAAAAGGCTAGGGTAGGGCGCTTGAAACACGTGTGCCAAATTCCAGGGTCTATCCCCAACGGCGTGGACATTTGGACTTTCGTGCGGAAAAAGTGCAGAAATAGGTGTTGCCTCGTAATTACTTAGTTTTAGTATATAATCGATTTTGGGCGTTAAACATGACTTAATATGATCATACATACGCAGTCAGATCTTGGAATATTTGCGTGAAACTTTGTACAAACATGCCTTGGACCGCCTGGAAGCGGGTCGTTCAGAAAACAAAGATGGGGGGGGAAATTGTTTTCCTACGGAAACGCCTGACTATTGTTGACCACTTTGAAGACCTGTGACTGGTCTGGCCACGTTTTCGGCGGTAGCGCCAGTTCTAGGCCCTTCAACAAAAAACTGGCGATGTCACCCTCTCCCGCTGTTCATGGCGGTCAGTATGATACCAAATATGTGACATTGGAGTTGATATTGCATGCCGCATTCGCGACTGACGAAAGTTGGGGTGATATGCCTGAACCGGCTCGTACGACGTACGAAAACAGCAAGTAATACAAGAAAATATACATGGGACAAATATGTACAAACATGCATTCAGGGCGCAGACAGAGTCCCGAGGGAACAAGGCTGCTGTTTGCTGGTTTGGCCAGTTGATCAGTCGTATGTCCAGCTGGTTGACCAACAGCCAGAAGGACGATACAAAAACACCAGGTATAAATAAGCAGAAAAAATGTAACCAGACATCATTATATACAGATAATACAGAGAGCTGGAGCAACAACACGCTAAAACCATGGGAGGGGCAGTCGCCTATGCAGGGCACCAACTAGTGGTTCGGCGTCTGTTGCGTGCCTCCCCTGCGGAAAAAATGCGATATATGCGCGAATAAACGCCTCGAAACCAAGTAAAAAGCCTTCTAAATTATGTTTGGCTACCGCGAATAGAGAAAAGCGCCTAAACATAATAAAAGCCTACGGCGAATAGCAAAAATAGTGCCTACTTTTAGACTACAGCAGTACGCGACAGCAGTGCAGGGGGTGTTGAGAATTTAAGGCCTAATTTTTTACGTTTCATAGAATTTACAACTAAGCATTTATTTGTGCTGACCTTCGAGGAGAAATAAGAATTGTAAATCGAGAAGTGCAAGGGGGTCGGCAACTAAGAATCTACCAGAATGTACTACGTACGGTGCAGGTGTTTCTGACATCGGGAAATAAATATCCGTTGACCCTGCTGGACGAATACGACGACATGTCACCGGAGAAAGCCGGCGTCGACATGGCGATTTCGGATGGCTTTCGCCTGCAAGAGTCAATGCCAGCTGCTCCACACGGTTCTTTGGTGAAACGCGGAGTACTAGTGAGACTAGTAGGCATAGTAGGGTGGTTTGGGGGGTTGATCACTCGCAAGAGTCAGGAGCGGATTAAAGATTTGTACGACTATAGTGCGCACCTTGAGGAGGACCAAAGTGCGCGTACTCGTTGGTTGAAGCTTCCGTTAGGTGCATACAGCACGGAATCAAGCGCGGCGGTGGGTGCGTGGGTTTTGCTACAGCAAAACTAGAAAGAGCAGAGCGAAGGTGCAGCAGTCGTCGGAGGGAGTGGGCAGAACAGCCAGTTGGGAGGTTCAGTTGCCGGAGGAACCCCGCTGTCAGTAGCAGGGGGAGAACCTCGATGCCTAACGTGCATAATGTAGATCATGTACTACTACAGTACTGTAGCTTGAACGGCTGTTCCAGGTAAGGAATTACAGATATACAGCGGCAGTGGTACGGTCACACGGTCACGGGGTCGTTGAAAGCGGGCAGCATAATGAGAGTTGGTGTCTGCAGTCCTCAAACCTTTCGTGTTATTGAATTTAATCATCATGGATGGATACATGGGTCGTAATTGATGTATGTTTGCAAAGGCAAGTTCGGTAGGGTATACCGGTACCGGGGGTATATTTGTCGCGCGTACCGAACTTACCGAAGTGTCGGGTACCGGTATTGAAAAATTACCGAACTTACCGAAGTCTCCGGTACCGGTATTGAAAAACGACCGAACTTACCGAAGTGTCGGGTACCGGTATTGAAAAAGTACCGAACTTACCGAAGTGTTCGTTAGGGTATTAAGCACAATACCGAGAAAATACCGGTACCCCCGGTATTGTGGCCGAGGGTATACCGGTACCCGGGGTATAATTGGGTGAGCGTACCGAACTTACCGAAGTGTCAGGTACCGGTATTGGAAAAATACCGAACTTACCGAAGTGTCGGGTACCGGTATTGAAACAATACCGAACTTACCGAAGTGTCGGGTACCGGTATTGAAAAAATACCGAACTTACCGAAGTGTCAGGTACCGGTATTTACCGAGGAAATACCCCCGGTATACTTCGGTACGTACCCTACCGAATATACTCTAAATACATGTGTACTCGTATATAGCAACAGCAAACAGATGGCTGCGGCAACGGCGGACAAAACGGCAATGCCGCCGCCCCCATCCCAACCACGTAGCAAGCGGCAGCTAGGTTAGCAGCAGCCCCAGCCCCATAGCGACAACAACAACAGAACACAGCAGCAGAGGGGAGGGTCCAAGCGTGCCACTGCCCTCGAGTGCTACGCTTGAAGCTCATTTTATACCCCAACCTCCAAACTTCGAAGCTCGGTATACGGTTTAGATCATCGGTGACCTCGCGTTGTGCTGCTGCCGCTGCTGCTGGTACATCAGCGTTTGAATATAATTACAGCAGCGATCGATTTGAGACGTTGGGTTCAAGTTCGTATAGAGGATGCATGATACGCGTAATTTCTCAGGCGAGCAGTCAAAGCTTTTCTCGTACCACACGAAGTCTGCACAGAGCGTGCCGTAGCACCGCCTCGGCAGCACCTCGAGCCCCGACGGCGCGAGTGCGTGATATTATCAGCTATCCTTCCGCTCCGTACTCTCTGTGGCTGTTGTGTTGTGTCTTGTGTCTACAGCCATGCATGGTGGGTGTGATATGAGTGCGTTGTGCCACTACAGCGCCAAGGACCAGATACATATCATACGTAAGTAATTAATGTAGAGAAGAGTGCTGCTGCTGCCACAAATAAATGCATAAAGTGTGTCCGTATTGCATACATACGGTATCGAGGCCGCACCGATCACCGCCGGTATTGTGGTCGAGGGTATACCGGTACCCTGGGTATATTCGGGTAGACGTACCGAACTTACCGGAGTGTCGGGTACCGGTATTGGAAAAGTACCGAACTTACCGAAGTGTCGGGTACCGGTATCGAAACAATACCGAACTTACCGAAGTGTCGAGTACCGGTATTGAAAAAGTACCGAACTTACCGAAGTGTTCGGTAGGGTATCGAGCCCGGTACCGAACAAATACTGGTACCCCCGGTATTGCGGTCGAGGGTATACCGGTACCTGGGGTATATTTGGGCGGGCGCACCGAACTTACCGAAGTGTCGGGTACCGGTATTGGAAAATACCGAACTTACCGAAGTGTCGGGTACCGGTATTGAAAAAATACCGAACTTACCGAAGTGTCAGGTACCGGTATCGAGGCCATACCGAACTTACCGAAGTGTGGGGTAAGGGGACAACTCGTGCACCGGGTGCTTGGCACAGTATCGCTCACGAAGAGCGGTGGGTCGAGAGTCGGAAAGCCATGAGGCTGGTAGAAGAAGAAGCAGAAACCAGGTATCAATTAGTGTTGTTATCTTTGTTATAGTTATTGATTATGGAGGAGTGGGTCGCATGCCGACTCTTCTCCGGGACCCCGAAAAGGAATCCAAATATAATTTGTCCAACCCCTCGGGGAAACACAAATCCCGCCGCAATCTACGTAGTAGATGAATTGCAGAGGCATAACCCAGATACTGTACTAATACGGCAATGTTACGTATCATACATTTCAGGAATATCACATCAGACTTTGATACGAGTAAATCCCATACGCCCCCTGCTCGTGACACAGTCCTGATAACTTCCGTCCAGTCAAAATACCAAAAACGAAACCTACGCATCAAAAATACCTTTTATGATAACGCCTTGAAATCTCAAAATAAAACAAATCAGTCCGAATACCAGAAATTCAAGCATATTATTTCAAACTCAGATACCAAAAATCTAAACCATACTGGCTCAAACTTCAACAATCTTCCAAGACACTCAGCTGCCGAAACTAGAGCGTAAGGCTGCGATAATCAGACGGCCATCAGCTCGGTGTCAATAGGTTGATACAGTTTATCCTGTAGTGCTAACATCAGAATCACAAAACCCACTCAAAAATCAAAAACCAATCCCGAAGGATCAATAATATCTCGAAAAAACTCTAATCAAAAATCAAAAACCAATCCCGAAGGATCAATAATCAATCTCGAAAAACCCAATCAAAAATCAAGGAAACAAATCCCGTAGAACACAAAATCATCATAATACGGGGCGACAGGCGGAACACCAGACAAGGCAGTTACAGCAGGAAGTCCTGCAGTGGGGGTTGGGGCCATTCTGGTTGTATGCAGTGATGATCCGATCTCGTCAAAACCGTATATCCGCACAGCAGTAACCACTATTTTAATCAGTAAACAGGCAGAATTTTCAATGCCCGAGAACCATCAATAAAAGAACCACAACCCAACCTGCACCTCTCGAATCCTCGTTCAATCAGTCCACCAGTCAATCAAGGTATTTTCCAGGCCAGACAGCCAGGGACGGTATCACCATTGAAATTGACTTCTAAAACTAAAATAATAAATATCAGATCCTCATTTCATACGCGGAAAGACAAAACGCATTCATATAATATCACAACGCCCGGAATTTTCCATCATCGTATTATCCCAACCATGATAACCTTTATCTGCAGTGCGAGTAGTGCGTTCGCAGTTGCTTTGTACCATGGTGCAACGCAGTGTCTTATACGTATGCATGGATGTATATACGACCTTCTTCGTGGCCATAAAACTGTCCGCATACAGAAAACTGCCTGCTTCTTCTCTGGATCTCCGAATCGGTAATACGTGAGAGATAATGAAAAATATAATAAAATAGCTGGCCTGTATATACGTATATCCGGGTATACGTCAGTAGTAGTACATATGTAGCACGTAACTCACACAACATAGAGCAGTAGTGTGAGCAGCAGTGGTGCTGTATGTAGCAGTATACTGATACCAAGTAGCTATTATGAATACCTCTTAATTAAGCAAAAACAAAACAAGCTTCCGTCACAACCGACAACTCCCACATGTATGCATACCTCCTACGTGCAAGAAACACAGCAGTGTACGTAACTCAAAACCATAACACTCTACTCGTACGAGTACGTATAATACGTTGACAGACAATTGATAGCTGAAAAATAGATAAAGGTRTCTCAAAAGCTTCTATCAGCTATTGTACGTCCATCAAAAACTCACAGGTGCAAGAGAAACAGTAGTATACGTAACTCAAAACCAGAAGACCCGACGAGTTCGTACGTTGACAGACAATTGATAGCTGAAAAATAGACAAAGGTCTTCAAAGCTTCTATCAGCTATTGTACGTCCATCAAAAACTGCTCAATGAAAAATTAAACCTGAAAATATCGGGAGTGGCTGGTAGATGGTGGTCTTCTTCTCACGAACGCGTGCTCGAAGTGGACATCGCCTGCGCCTGCTGCTGGTCTCCGATCCCCAGTCGATGCTCCGTGCCTTCCACGCACTTCCCCATGCTCCTCCCTGCTCCGTCAAATACCGCAAATAATACCTTGCAATTGATGCTGGTGTGGCTTTCCCATGTTGCTCCTCTTCTCACGCTCACAGACCATAAGTTAAAAGGTCGGTCTTGGATGCTTGCAAGCCAGTCCGATATCTCACTCGTCCACTCAGTCTATCACACAAGGAGGTCTTCGCTAGATGGCAGTGCGCCGCTCTTTGGCTAGCGCTCCTTCCCTATCTGCTCTTGCCTCTGCCTCTGGATGCTGATGTCGGTGGTTTCTCGCTGGTCTTGTACTGCTCCTAGCTAGACTCGCCTTTGCAGTATGGCTTGGTGTGCGCTTCTGGAGTGCATTTCAGAGAATAGCGTTATCCGCGTGCTCAATGCTTGGCTTCGTGGTGTGCGCAGAACGTCGCGAAGGGGGATAGATCCATGGCGCGTAAAAGCTAGACGCTCGCTGGCTTTCGTTCTGTACCCGGCATCAAAGTAGGTCGACCCTTATCAGTCTCTCTTCTATGCTCCTCCTGCTCTGCTTTATTACCGTGTCTCTCGATAGCTTGTTGCTGTTCTTTCCTTGTGAGTACGTGAAAATATGATAAAAAGTCCATACGACCACACCTCTGTTGCTTCTGCTGTTTCTCCTCCTCGCCGTTTGCGGCCGCTTCCGCTGCCGCTGCGCTGCTGCTGCTGCTGCTGCTGCTGTGCTGCCGCTGCTGCTGCTGTCTGCTGCTGCTGCGTGGTGCTCGTCTACTCCTGTAGTCATGCCACTCTCAGGAGTCCACTTCCCCAGTCCGACGTCTGCCCATTCCTGTGTCTCTTCTTGCTCGATGATCTTGGTCATCCAGGGAAGCTCCTCGCCCAAGACGACAAAACCCACCATTGTGCTGCACCGTGCCCGAGCTACCGTGACCATGAGTCGGACGCTAGCGTAAGGGGACAACTCGTGCACCGGTGCTTGGCACAGCCTCGCTCACGAAGAGCGGTGGGTCGAGGTCGGGAAGCCATGAGGCTGGTAGAAGAAGAAGAAGAAACAATATGTATCAATTATTATCATTTTATTATTATTGATTATGGAGGAGTGGGTCGCATGCCCACTCTTCTCCGGGACCCCGAAAAGGAATCCAAATATAATTTGTCCAACCCCTCGGGGAAACACAAATCCCGCCGCAATCTACGTAGATGAATTGCAGAGGCACAACCCAGATACTGTACTAATACGGCAATGTCACGTATCATACATTTCAGGAATATCACATCATCAGACTTTGATACGAGTAAATCCCATATGGGGTACCGGTATTTACCGAGAAAATACCCCCGGTATACTTCGGTACGTACCCTACCGAACACACCTTTGTAAAATGTTTGCAACCTCCGAAGAAATGCATCTCGCATTGTAGGGATTTGGATATTAATAATTTGGTGTTCTGCATCCGTTTGCAAAGAAAGCAAAAAATTGTATTTAAGCATTTATGCTCATATCGGGGGGCGGGAATAAACCCCAAGCCTTAGCCAAATATAAGTTTCTTAACTTCTTTCGCGTACTGTATGGCAAATAGGACAAGGGGCCTAAAATCTAAAATATGTTAAATTACGGTGAATTGGACATGAGGTGCTTATTGAAAAACAAAATGCCCATCATACATATGTACGGCGAATTATTAAAAAAAAAACTGAAAACATAATCGCCTTGGGCGATTAAAAAAAGATACCCCCATTTTTTATTATCGCCTCCAGCGAGAACTAAACGCTCAACTAAAAATTACGCCTGCGGCAAACAATGTCGCTCGGCCAAAACCGAGTTTAGCACTGCGCGCAACCTGCCTGGCGACGACTATCTGTCACGCAAAACGGTTAATTTTGACCCAAATGTTGTGCCCGCGCAGCAGCGCAACACCTTATTAATGCCCTGGTCCTATGTATCAGTATGTAGGCTGCAGGCCATATTGTTTTCTGTGCCATATTTATGCTTTCTTACAAGGGGGATGACAAACACCGAAACAAAAATACCAAAAGAATACCGTATTACGGTATCGGTATTTCGGTATTGATTGGTATGCCCGATGTACCGTGAGTTGTGGTACGTTGGGGTTCGGTTTTAGGCGGTAGGTAGGTGTTGTTATATGCCGCACGCGGGCATCCTGAAAGAGGAAGGACAAATACTGAAATACGGAATCCCGTATTTCCGGTATTTCGGTATCGGTATAATACCGATACCGAACCCGTGTTTTTTACGAGTTTCGGTATCGCATACCGACACCGGAGTTCCGGTATTTTCGGTTCGGTTCGGTATTGGTATCCATCACTGCTGTACGCCCGTCACTGGTTACCCATACGCAAGTTCGGCGCCCGAGCTCTTTCGCGTGTACTCTCGCTGCTGGTGGGCACTGGTCCCGAGGGAACGTGCTCAGCAACGAGGTTGGAGCGGTTTCACTTACGCCCCTTCCCCTGGCGTCAGTGCTGAGCTCCGGCACTGGCGTCAGGAACCTCTTCCCCGCCTTTACCCCTCTACCTCACTATCACTTTTATCGCGAAAGCTTCCTTCTCCGAGATCACTATCGTTGTCACCATATTTTCGCTCCCACCCGAGTCCTTCCTCCCTCCGTCGTCGTGATGCCTGTCCTCCTGTTTGTCGGCGTCTTCCCCATCCACACTACTGTCACTACCACTACCGCTGTCCTCTTCCAAACCGCTCCCTTCGATGTCACCATCCTCCACCCCCTCCCGCTCGTTTTTCTCCCCTCCTCGTCGTCATTCTCCCCTTCGTAGTTGTCCTTCTTGCCACAGTCAGTGCCACCGTCGCCGTCGATGCCTCCTCTGCCCGCTCCCTGTGGTGTCCACAATAGCTCACCACATTGAAGAAACATTGAAATAGCATTATACTACTCCCGTAGCACCCAAGCACCTTCGGCGGCGGCGTCATCAACACCAGTGTACTTCTTGAGGGGGAGCTTCATACTGAACGTAGCACCGGCTCGCTCGATCAGCACCCTATATTCCTAGTTCTGGCGCGCCCGGGGCTGTGCCCGTCGCGTGATGAAGCCCTTCACCCATCAGAACCCGCGGCGCAGAATGATGTGCCGCTTCGCGAGTGATCAATCAAGGGCCAGAGGAGCTGAGCGGGACAGGGCCCACCCCGGTGGGCCTTCCAGGCGCAGTGTTGTTTCACCAGCGTCGAGGTTATAATCGTCGTCACGCATACCTAACTAAGTTGTCCGATCGACGAACACGCCTGGTGTCAGCACCCTCCGTTTCTCCCTTGTCGTCCACGTCACTCGTCTTCTCGGCGAGCTCTGCGTCCGCTGGAGAAAAGCGTTGCTCATCATCCCTGGGTTCCTTGCCGTCATCGACGTCCATGAACGTGTACGGCCCGTCGTGGCCGTCAATACCATCCGCTGTCATTGCAAGCCCCGTATTTTCGAGCAGGCGTCTGCGGTACTTCTGGTCCGACAAATTGACTTGTCGAACGGCCTCACCCTCACAAACCCAGTGCGTCAGCAAGGCCCTACGGTCGACAGCAGACAGCGTGTTTGTGGCCCACTTTCCCGCGGTGTCGTCATTTTCCAACCACGCCACCAGGGCCTTCCCCACCCTCAACGTGACCAGATGCCCGAATCCTGCATCGACCAGCTGCACCTCATCCGTGCACGCTGATGGTAGCAGCCAGAGCAGAGTGTTTGGAATCCTCCTTGACTGTAAGGCGTCAAAACTGAAAATATGTTTGTCCCTGAAAAGCCAAAACCTGTTACTCGCGACCACCAGGGGCAGGCAGCAGAGGGATCCGAAGGCATCGGGGCTTCGCCCCAGGGAGGTAATAGATATTTCTTATTTTGCGTCGAAAGCCGAACCTCGTGGTTGTCTTATCTGCTGGGAAACCTCAGCCTGACTTTCACATTTTGTTTATCCGGTTTCTTGTTAGGCCTCCTGTATGTACTGTACCTGGTAACTGGTATCTCTCTCGGATGAAGAATCGGCACGGACACTGCTGGGTGTGCTGGATTTCGACGGACGGGTAGAAATATACAGTTTAATGTGAAGAGCACACGCACACGAAGAGAAACGCACGCGGCGCGCGCCCCTCCACTACAGCGGCAGCGAGCGGCAGGCAGTCAGTCGGCCAGGGTGCTGGGCTCGGATGTTTTTTTTGTGAAAAAAATCCAAAGACCAAGACATGTACGTAAAATACTATGTTGACTCGAGCGCATTCGGCACGTTTCTACTCCGCTAGACCACAGACAGCCAGCGTGGGTTCCGATACTTGGATCCCAAGCCCAATGCAGCGCACTCCGTTCGTATCTTCGCGGCGCCAGACCACAAGAACAGCAACAACAGCAGCAGTAGGTCTCGCCGTTTGCTCGAACCTCTGCACGCAAATTAAATCCATTGTTTTTGCATAGGGAGACAACTGTTTCGTTTTTCGAACTACAGCAGAACTGCAGTAGTAGTACTGTGGTAGCTCGCTGAAAATCGGTCGGACGAAACTCTGCAGCTAACAAATCGAACCACAAAGGAAACCACTCAACACTATCTATTATTGTGTTAGGTTATCCGAGGTGTGCATTTTTAATTGTTTTTTTCAAGTTAAACTGTTTATCGGCCATCAAGTCGGTCACTCTCACACCTGACTACAGTACAGGACACCGACGCGTAATGAGAAACAGGATAGTAAGAACGCCAGGCTGATTTAGAAACAAAATAAACATTCGGGATTCGTTATCTTGAAATTTGCGTGGAAAGCACCCTCTCTGAAATAAGAAACCCAGTGTGGACCAAATTTCCTGTTTCTTATTCGGTGTCCCTGGGTGTCATGTACTTCAATTTTTTTCTTCGTCCCATTTATTATATTCGCACTTCTGTCCCTCTCCCTTCATTGTCGTAACTCAGATCCGGGGTCACAAAGCAAGCTCCTCTCCCTCCTCCCCACTACGGTTCGTGCCTAGATTTGTATCGCGCAGAGCTTTCGGTTTTCAAACAATTTTGCTAACTCACGCTCTCGCGCTTTCCGTTAGTCAAGATAGGTTTTGGGAGAAAAAGTCCTTACGAGCATGCACCCGGGGTGGCTCGAACCAGCGATCTTGACTCTAACAGTGACTTACTAGATTCGCCTGTCATTCCACCCTGTGTCATAGTTTTGTGACTACATAACTGGTATTTCTCTAGGATGACGAATCGGCACAGACACTGGGTGTGCTATTTCCTGTATTTAGTGTGTGGCACGAAGATGAAACAGGATTGAGTAGGAAGCGCCGCGCATCCGTTGTATGGGTGGCGCCCAAGGGAATGGAGACGGGAGGGCGGACGGTTCGTAAGGAAACCACGGCTGACGAAAGCAGAAAGGAGAAGGCAGACAAGGTAGCAAGAAGCAAGGTACCAGACCGACTAGCTGGTAAAACCTGTCTGTATTACGTGCCTCGAATGCCTGGAAGCTGCTTTGGTGTGCTTCGGCTACCTATTTTTTCTGATAGTTTTATTTCGTTCTTTGTCTTGCTCTGTTCACGTTGTTTTCATTTTTCTTTATTTTAGGACAGCGGCCAAAAACAGGTATACCTGGTCCGTTTGCGGCCAAAAACAGGTACATACTTAAAATCAAGTAAAAAATGCACTCCACGTGCCATGCCATTGGTCCAAAACTCGTTGTACCTGTTTTTGCCTCTTTAAAACCCAGTATACCTGACTTTGTCTACTCTGCTTGACTTTCATCGTTTTTTCGTTTTTAAGCCAATCAGAGGCCCTTCATAGTTCCACCCTATGCCCCTTATACAATGCCGACGTACGCGGAGACCCCCTCCTCCCTTCGCACCTCGCACCACACACCACTCGAACGACACACATATATATCTGCCTGTACACCTCCGCCGAAATAATACGAGATAGAAGGCTCCCCTTCGGGATTGTGGCTGACTTGGAATACCAGGGGTGTCGCAAGCTGAGAAGGGAGAATACAGCAGCAGGCGTTCGTTCCTCGTACTATTAATAGCAGATACTGGTATACGTAGCCACCGGGCGAGCACGAATACCATGAAAAAACTCTACTTTGCGTTGCGAGGAACGGCAGGTTCGTGGGGAGCGTTTTAAACTTGATTTTGGTACGAGTATGTACCTGTTTTTGGCCCCGAACGGACCAGGTGTACCTGTTTTTGTCCGCTGCCCTTTATTTTATATTATTTTCCTGTCACAACTCCTCCGGGAGAAGCATGACACTTTTTTTTTGTCTTTTGTTATCGGTTGTTGTTCGTTGATCTGTTTCACTGTTCGTTTCATTTCATTTGGTTTATTTTTGGGCAGCGGCCAAAAACAGGTACACCTGGTCCGTTCGGGGCCAAAAACAGGTACATACTAAAATCAAGTTTAAAACGCACCCCACGAACCTGCCGTTCCTTGCAACGCAAAGTAGAGTTTTTATGTTAATTCGTGCTCGCCCGGTGGCTACGTATACGAGTAGCTGCTATTAATAGTACGAGGAACGAACACCTGCTGTTGTCTTCTCCCTTCTCAGCTTGCGACACCCCTGGTATTCCAAGTCAACCACAATCCCGAAGGGGAGCCTTCTATCTCGTATTATTTCGACGGAGGTCTGCAGGCAGATATGTGTGTGTGGCGTGTAGTGCGAGGTGCGAAGGGAGAAGGGGGTCTCCGCGTACGTCGGCATTTGTATATAGGGGGCATAGGGTGGAACTATGAAGGGCATCTGGTTGGCTTAAAAACGACAAAAAAAAGGTGAAAGTCAAGCAGAGTAGACAAAATTAGGTATACCTGGCATTTAAAGAGGCAAAAACCGGTACAACGAGTTTCGGACCAATGGCAGGGCACGTGGAGTGCGTTTTTGACTTGATTTTAAGTATGTACCTGTTTTTGGCCGCAAACGGACCAGGTATACCTTTTTTTGGCCGTTGTTTATTTTTTATTGGATGTCGCATCTCTTCTGGTAGAAGCACGATACTTTCTTTCTTGGGCGATAACCAAAAACGGGTATACCCGGTCGGTTTTCACTTAAAAACGGGTACACCCTGGAACCAAGTAAAAAACACACCCAGCGATTGGCCAAAACAAAATTGTACCTATTTTTGAGAGATAATGTCTCGGGTACAACTGTAAATGTCTATTATGCTTGGGCTGGCTTTCAACCGTTTTTGGTTATTAATTTTGCTTAAACCACTTGCCTACAACAGTGTGCCCCGCTCTCCACTGCGTCTGCGCCCGCTCTTTCGTTGTTTCATTTTGGCCCTTTCATTTTCTTCCAAGCCTTTTCACAATTCACTTGAACTCTATTCAACCATTTTACGCATCTGGGCACGTACTTCTTCAGAATGATACGACCATTCACCTATGTATGATATGTTGTCGTATGTATACCCAGCAGTACCAACATACCTGGTATGCATGTGTTTTTACTGTAATACGACTGCTTTGCTGTAGTATAGGGTGCATTTCAGCTAGACGCTGAGACCAAGTAAAACACACATAACATACATGCTTGCCGCCAGAACCCTCGGCCTCTAAATACCCCTGACCCTCGGCCCTGCTTCCGATCCCACCCAGACCTGAGCCCTCCAAACATAATGTGGACACGTTTAAGTGTATAGTTGGGCGCCGACAAGTGTGCCTGGTTGTCACTATCCCTCAGAAACGGACGCAATGTGCTTTTGGCCAATCTATCCCGTGATGGCTCGTGGGATGTGTTGTTTTGACTCGATTCCATTATGTACCCGTTTATGACCCCGACCGGAGCGGGTGTACCCGTTTTTGGTTATTGCCCTTCTTTCTTTTATTTTGTCGTGCGTTAGTTTGGTTGCTTGATTGTTGATTTGCTTCAGTATGTTTACTTTTTATTATTTTTCCTTTTCGCTTTTTAAATTTTTTATTTGTTTTCTCTTGTTTCTCTCGCATGCACCTGGATTGCTAGCAGGGTAGGTCTTGCCTGTCGTATATGGCATTGCATTGTCTGCTCTGCTTACTGCACTGAGCGTAGTATCTCTGTGTCGTAGTTTTGTGACCATATAACTGGTACCTTTTTAGGATGAAAAATCGGCACGGACACTGGGTGTGCTGGATGTCGACGGGTAGAAAGGAAGGTTTAAAGTGAAGAACACACACACAACACTGTATTTATGTTTTTCATATTTTCTCTTTTCTCTTTTTCTTTTATTTTCTTGTCTTTCACGCAGCTAAGTTGCTACAGTAGCAGCGTAGGTCGTGCCTGTCGTATATGGCATTGTATTGTTGGCTGCTCTGCTTACTGCAAGCGTAGTATCTCTGTGTCGAAGTTTCGTAACCACGTAAGTGGTACCTGGTATATCTCTAGGATCAAGAATCGGCACGGACACTGGGCATGCTCGATTACGACGGGTAGAAAGGATAGTGTCGACAGTAGCCGTAAATTTTCCCTCGCAGGCGAACTTCTCGGACGTGCCGGCATAAAATGATGCTGTTTCTACTAAGGTAGGGTTTTGTCACAAGACCCTAAGTTATTCGTTCCGGGCGGTGAGCATACTCTTGGCTTCGACTAACGGCGGCCACCACCCCGACCCGGACCTCTAACCCAAACCCTAACCCGAACCCTAACGAGAGGCATGCCTGGTTAGTGTGCCACCTGGTTGTTGTGCTCGGAAAGGCTTTTTTTTCAATGCGGGCACACCTAAGGAAGTTCGCCTACGCGGGCAGATTTACGCGAGCTCGGATATCGACGGGTTGAAATCACGAAGAACACACACACTTTATTAGTGCCGTTACGGTTTGTTTCACGTGTTTTCCACTTTAGTGCGGTTGGTTATGGCCGCCTGGTGACCCACCGAACTAAAATGGGACCACAGGGTACTACTACTCCTTTGTTGTAATAACCCATATCCTCAAATATTGAATGCCCCCTACCCCTACACCACTACTGATCTAGCTACACGCGCCGTTCCCCCCCAAGCATCCTCCTCCCGACACACACGAACACGACTGCTGCGCAGCGGTTGATCTGCTCAAGTACCCCGTATTCATCACGCGCTCATCCGACAGGGAGAGCGCACCGAGGGCGCCGCAGCAGCAGCAGCCATCGAAACGTGAAAGGACGCCACGACCGCGTTCTCCTGAAACAAGGTGCGTCCTGTTTCGTGTACAGCAGTAGCATAGGCCCGCCAACAAGAAACACATAATTTGAACAAAAACCTTACTAGAGTCTTAGTGTGGCATCCTCCTGGCTCAACCTCGACTCGTATTGCATATATATGATTAAGTGTAGCGGTCCCCGCTGAGCACATATTCTCGATCCAATGTGTCTTTTCACGTCGTTCTTGAGCGTCCCGCAAAAATTGACACCAAAATGTTATTATGCCTACAGCAGTAAGTGGTTCCGTATTCGTGGGCCTATAATCCTGGCCTGCCCCGCCTTGGGTTGGGCCGAGGCCTGTCAGGACCTGGAACGGTCCAGCGGCACACCCCAGGACTTCGAGCCTCGGGGTGGGTGAAGAGAGAACCCTGCGCGGTCTGGCTGGTGAGCTTGCCACTGTAAGGATCGAGTGGGGTGGTGGTGCTGTCTTTTATTTTAAACCCCAACGCCAGGGAGTTCATCCCCCTGAGGGTAACGCGGGAATATCACCACAACAGAGAGCTCAATGTGTGCAGCCTGGGGAGTGGAGAGGCTGGCCATCGCCTGGATACGCATACGCGACAGGGAGGACGGGAGTGTCGGCGTTGGCTGGGACGGCTGCACCCGGTCAATGAAAACCAAGGCGCGAACCGGACTAGGACAGAGAGAAGAGCGAGTTTAGCAATAAAGGGAAAAATATGCAACTATTTGTCTCTTTCATGCACCTGGATTGCTAGCAGGGTAGGTCTTGCCTGTCGTATATGGCATTGCATTGTCTGCTCTACTTACTGCACTGCAGCGTAGTATCTATGTCGTAGTTTTGTGACAACATAACTGGTACCTCTCTAGGATGAAGAATCGGCACGGATACTGGGTGTGCTGGATGTCGACGGGTAGAAAGGAAGGTTTAATGCGAACAACACACACGCAGGTAGCCCGGTCACCCGGGTGGGCTGTGTATCTTCGAATGTTGTTACTGCTGCTGTACTACTACTGTAGTGCTGGACTTCAAATCTCAAGTGCATCCGACGTTTGGGTTCATTCAATAAAAAACGAAATCAACTGCTGAGAGCGCCTATTCATAGTAGGATACGGGCGCGATGGTATCACCGATAATGGCACACGACTTCTGTCGTTCTCTTTAATTGCAAGCTACTGCAGCAGGACCAGGGA
Source organism: Saccharina japonica (assembly GCA_008828725.1). Lineage (NCBI taxonomy): Eukaryota > Phaeophyceae > Laminariales > Laminariaceae > Saccharina > Saccharina japonica. The sequence goes on along the minus strand of MEHQ01002596.1, from coordinate 404,600 downwards.
GCTCCCACCGACATTAGCTTCGTCACACTTGAGAAGGATGCAATATCGCATACATTCGACGGCACTGGCATGAATTACCGTAAATAAGCGGATTGACTACATCCTAACCCGACCAGCTCATCGGCCTAGCTAAAATTATGATGTTGAAGTCGTCCCTCATTCTCCGCCACCAGCTAAATAAGGCTGACGCATACCACAACAACATCGCCCCGGTGGGCTAGAGGGGCACCCGAGAATGCTGCTAGAGTTGATGTCGTGAGTTCGAATCCCACGTGGGTCAGACTTTTGAGTTTATTTGCAAACATAAATATAAAACGTAATCAACTGCGGAAAGCGCCTAGCATCTTGGGTAGGTGTAATTCGATGCGAGTCGGCGAGGGAAAGAAAGGCTAAGGTATTATCGCATTCTCCTGATAAAACACCAAGGCACGAACCGAGTGCGTGTGTTCTTCGCGCTAAAGCGTCCTTTCTACCCGTCGAAATCCACCGCACCCAGTGTCTTGTCCTATTTACTATGGTCCTCCGTAATAGAGATATACCAGTTATATGGTGACAAAACTACGATACAGATATACAGTGGGGGGGGCTATATAAGGCGGTATAGTGTACCGAGGTTTTTGACCGCCTTATCTCGAAAGACCGCCCTATTGGAGATAGGGTAACCGCCCTATTGAGTGCATACAGCCTTTTAATGTACAGCACAGAGCGCCTCTGACCCAGAAGATGACCCAGAGGGCCTCACGAAGAGGGAAATCATACGTGTGCTCGGAAAAGGAAGGTACAGCGTTGCAGCAGTACCAGTGCTGAACCCAGTAAATATGTGTGGTGTCAAATACTGTACACACGAATGCACAGCAGATCAGACGGGTGCACACACACTTTGCATGTTGAGAAGTATAATATTAATTGAGCTGCGGGCGACAGAGCCCGCCGAAGACACGCTCCACCCAGAGAAGATACATACTGCCGTACTGTTGTACGGAGAGGACTCTTTGCTTTGCTACACATTCACAAAAGAGCTCCAACCTATTCTACGGCACCGTACTACTGTACTGACTACTGTACTGTACCACAGTGCTCCGCTGTGCCCCCCCCCTTGACCTTGTTGAGGCTCACAAAATTGCCTCATGTCTGCCTGCTGCACTGGCTTAGAAGCATGCGCTTTGATGAACGACATCCTGGCCTTCTGCAGATAGAAGGAGGCATCGCCATTGCCGCACGCCTCCGCTGCGCTCTCCAAAGAATGGAGGCGAAAGTGGGCCGTGGATAGGGCTGTAGCCGCTCTGAATAAGGCAGTAGGCGCCCTGAATAGGCGGCTACCGCCTTATACAGGGTCCGTTGCTATATAAGGCGGTAGTCGCTCTATTCGCATCTTCTGTCATGTCAAGCCGATTTTGACCGCCTTATCTCGAACGACCGCCTTATTCAGACCACCTTATATAGGCCCCCCTACTGTACTACACTGCAATGCTGTAATTTGTAATTTGAGCAGACATTGCAATGTCATATACGACAGGCACGACCTACCCTGCTAGCAACTCAGCTGCGTGAAAGAGAAAACAGAAAAATAAACAGTGGGGAAAAGAGAGAAGCGCCTCCTATTGTGATCCCGGGTCTACGTTGCGAGAGGTGGGCACCAACGGGGGATGACAACCAAAACAAATTTGGTTGGCATCCCCCATTGGTGGGCACCGGTAAACAACACCTGGTTTAAACCGGTTTTTGGAAACCCAGCAGGCTTGTACGGGTAGACGCGGTTTTTAAACCGGTTAACCGGATACAACCGGATTAAAACCGGATTAAACCAGTTTAAACCGGTTGCACCGGACAATTTTTTCACTGACTCTCTACCGAATGCAACCATCACCAGTACTATTAATAATAATAGGATACACACATCAGTAGTATTATACCTGGTATATGGTATCATGCATACGTATAAGTAAGTGTGTACCTCAACCATGTCCTAAACAGCTGATGATGCTCTGCTGGCGTGTTAAACGTAGTTGTCGTGTATCAAAACATATATCATACCAAGGTATACAAAACTTGCACGAACGACATCTTCTGTATAATATAATATGTTTTTAATTGTTTTGGGCTCTTTGAAAAACAACAAAAGTTGGTTGTAGTCTAAAAACAAAATATGTTGAAATTAGTGTGGATTGTTTTGATTTGAAATTTGTGTGGATATTTTGACTTGATTTCAGTGTAGTTAGACCGCGCGCAGGAAAGCCCTCCAAATACGCTGATCTGCAAGGCATCGGAAAAAAAGACAGGAAGCAAGTATTTGCGAAGAAAGTCCTATTAATAGTAACCGGTAGGTATATAGTACCTGTTCACCGGCAATGTCTTCTCCACAACAATGTTTAACACCTTCAAATCACGTCACCCCGTGCGCTGTTGTTGTGGCTCGGAATCCACATATAAATAGTACGTTTTTCACCCAAACATACCGTCCTGTTTAACGATTTGGAGGCGTTGAAATTTCACGTTACCATCCGGTTTTAACCGGTTTTCGAAGAACCGGTTAAAAGCGGCTGAAAAAAAAAACGATTTTATCCGGTATTTTGGTTTGGTAATAACGCCTCATTATCCGGTTTTCATTTTATTTTTCGCCTCCCGGTGCCCACCTCTATTTGTCACTGATATCTCCCGAATAAAACCATCACCATGGTCCAGCACGAACTAATAATAATAGGATACACACAGCAAACACTGGATTTGGTAAGTTGAGAAAATGGTTTTCGTTTGAGAATATGTTTCGGCTAGGGTATTATCAAAAAGGGTGAAAACGTTTTTTTTAAAGTTCTGATGGACTTCTCGTTTCGTAAACTTTGTTCCAAAATTTTAACTTCTAGGTCGTTCGTCTTATGCAGCGAGTCTCGTATACGATACCATGATAACAGGCCTGAAAAATAGGAATATACCATAAAAATCTGCACTCCGTGCCATAGTACGCAAATCGGCCCGGACACTATGGGTGTGCTGGATGTCGACGGGTAGAAAGGACGGAAGAACACACACACACGCACGATCGAGGTTTCTAACAGATTGCAAAGATGAGTCTCAGGAAAAACAACGATCTCACAGCTGGTGATGATTACTTTATTTTGTTTTTTTACGTACGAGTACAAGTACACAGCGCGGAAGACAACAAGGATATATACGTATCGATGTATAGCATATCTCGTTGCCCAAATCGCCACCCATCAAGATATTTCCCCAAAACGTGATTCTATACATAAATTACGTTACTACTAAAATAAATGGCACATATATACACTACTATTAATATCAATACCTGGTATATATCACACCTGGTATGTACGAGTATTCCGAACGGCTATACGCAGTCTGCCACATTGATTGTTTTTTCTTTCCATCTCATTTATTATCTTCCACTTTTGCCTTTCTCCCTCCCTACGTAGTCGTAACTTAGATCCGCCAAAGTAGGCACCGCTCCCTCCTCCCCCACTACGGTTTGTTTGTGGTATGCGGTTGCTCGATACTGGTTTCCCGTATGTGGCGGTTTCATATATTGGTCTACGGAGATCGGGGTTTCGTATTATGTGTCGGGGCATTATTTAGGATGCCTCGCGGTACCTGGTGTGTTTCTGCTCCTCCTGGGAGCAGTCTGCGATACAATGATGATGAGACCCGGGCTTTGATAGAATGATACTGCTCGTATATGTGTGAGGGGTGCAGCCGGTGACAAACCTGGTGCGGCTTACCTCCTGTGTGTGGTGTTTATGATGGGCCTCTGACAAAACGGTATTGGCTCACCTGGTGTGTATTTGGTACGTGGTGATACGAGTGTATATTATCTACCACCTTCTCCTTGACGACTCACGGTATAGGCACGTGGCTACACAGAGCACGTTTGACAGTGGTTATACAAACACGATTATCGTTATCGCTTCGGGCCCGGAGGCCGCTGGAGTGCTATACTGTGTGAGAGGGGGAGTGGTATTGGAGGATTGACTGTGGAGATGGTCTTTTATTTTGAGGGCGCCGGGCGGCAGCAGCAGCAGCAGCAGCAGCAGCAGCGGCAGCAACAGCAGCGGCAGTATGGAGGCGCAGGGCCACAGCAGCAGCAGCAGCAGCAGCAGCAGCAGCAGCAGCAGCAGTATGGAGGCGCCTGGCCGCATCAGCGGCAACAGCAGCGGCATTGGGGTGGAGGTCACAGTTACCAGCAGCAGTACCCACCTCAGCCGCAGCATCAGCACCAGCAAAGGCCGGGGGGCACTGGTTGGACTCGTAACGCCGGAAACGGCTGGTACCAGCCCGAGTCCCCTCCACCTCCAGGAGCGTCTATGAGCGGTTTCTACACGTGCGAACGCTGTGGGGCTCGAGGGCATGAGGCAGCGATTTGTTTTGCACCAAACAGCGTGTGCGATGGGTTCCTGGCCTATGGTCACATGGCCAGGCAGTGCACTGCCCAGCCCACTATCGTCTACGCGCCTGAGTACAGCGTGCCGCAGGCTGGAACGCCGGCGCTCCAGCAGCCGCAGGTACAGCTGGCAGTAGTGCCGAGGTCGACGACTAGGAGGGGTAGTGCTATGCCAGGGGAGAGCGAACTGCTTCGGCAGCAGATGATGAAGGACCTGATGTTGGAGCTGGATGTCGTCAGCAAGGAAAGGGATGCCCGTAGAGCGGCTGCGCGCGAGGAGCTGTGGAACATGTATCATGGACCTCGACCGCGTACCTTCCTGCAGAAGCAAGCCTGGTGGGAGAAGTTGCAGTCCGCCAAGCGACGAGCTGGAGGAATTGGTGTCCCGTACCGGAGCTTCGACGAGCTTGGTGTGACTGCGTCCGAGGCGCACGAGCTCGGTGGTACGCGTGCGCTGGTAGCGGCGTCTGTACAGCAGCAGCCTGAGCCTGAGCTGGGGAAGCTCGCTGATGCCGTACAGCAGCAGCCCGAGGCTGAGGAGAAGGAGCTCGGTTCTGAGGCTGCGGTGGTGGAACTTGGAGTGGCTGGGCCTAAGGTGGTGGGGCTTGGTGGTGCTCAGGCTAAGGTGGTGGAGCTTTGTGTTGCTTTGCCTGAGGTGGAGCTCGGTGGGGACGGTGGCGGAGTGCCGCAGATTGGTTTGGGCCAGAGTGGCTCGTACCCCTTCGACCCAGGGAAACCAGAGGAACGGGATGGGCTTGGGGGGGGGGTTGACGACGGACGGCCAGAGGTGGAGCTCGTGGAAGAGGGGAGCAGCAGCAGCAGCATCTGCGGCAGCGGGGCGCGATCTTTTCCATTTGATCCAGGGAAGCAGGCATGTTATATTTTCCAGTCTGGCCAACTTTCTTGTTGGTTGATTCAGTGGACTGGATTTTCTTGGTCTGTTATTTTGTTTTTGTGCTTCTCTGTGTCTTGGCCGGCATATTTGAGCAGGACTGCTGTAGTTGTGGTGAGCTTGTACCCCTGGTATGGTGGATCGCAGCTATGTGTGTGGTTGAATGGGAACTGGGTAGGAGAGCGAACGTTCCCGTTTGATCCAGGCAAGTCAACAATCGGCTGGTATGTGTGAGCGAGGGCTATAGTTGTGTGATTGTACCCTACGGGTATGATGCACCACCGCTATATTTTGTGTGTCTTGCTGTTGGAATCACGGGGGGGGGGTTGTGATGCCATGATAGGCTTGATTCTGCAATGCCTGATATAAATGTGCTGGAAAATTACTTGATTTTTCAGCGCATTATATACAATGTGGGGAAATTACTGCTAATTTTGCTCCACTGCGTCATCAATGTGTTGAAGAATTACTGCTGATTTATGCTTGGTTCTACAGCAGTACCTGGTACATGATATTGATGTGTGAAAATCAATGCTGATTTCCTCACCAAGCCCTTGCACACGGAATGTTTTGTCACTACTGTTGTACTGGGAAGAATCACGAGGGGGGGTTTGATGGCATGATTCTACCCACAGACATAGTGCATAATGATGTGTTTCGTTATCTAACGATTTGACTTGGTTCCTGGCGCTGAAAGTAACCACCCGATGCACCCTTTGCTCAACGAGTCAAAATGCACCCTAACTCTGCGGATTTATGAGATGTAGTCCATGCCGCGGTGACGTTGAGCCGCGGCGGAAGACAAGCGAGTCCGTGGGGTAGGGAGCAGGAGACACGGGTTGAGCGTGTGGGGTTGGGGTAGTTTAGTAGCAATGGTCTACAGTAGATTAAATGTTTTTGGATCGTTTGTTACAGTAGGAATTGACGAGACGAAATATTTATGACGCTTGGATTGTAATATGTTTGCATTGGATATACGAGTAGAGTTATATGCACCTGTTATACTGGTATCTGATATTTGGCATTCTGAATTGCGTACTACGACCTCTGAAGTACGATGTCAGAATACTATAAAATAACAGCATCAACAGCTGTACATTGTCACGTATCTCGGTTATGGCAGTCCATTTATCATGACCTGGGGTATGATTGAGAGACGATGCTTTACCTGGTATATCGAGGGCCTAAATGCTTGTTTTTGGTAGGAGGATAGTTGAATAATAACGCTGGACCGAGCAGTCTTGTACGTGAGTGAATGCATACAACGACAACGACGTTCTGTTTGTTTCGTTGTCTGCGGCGCTTATTTGATACAGATCGCTGATGTTTCTGGTTTGTGGGTTTGGACTGGAGTTTGGTTTTGATTTTATGATTGAAGGGTTTTTGAGTCACACTGATGTCGCAGGATTTTACTATTAACCATGCGATGGATGTTTTGTCGTCTTCCGAGCAGGGGGGAGATAGTAGTTGTACTCGGTAACACGACGAAGACTTTTCATCGCCGATAGTCGAGTCCAGTTGGGGTTTTATCGTACGTGGGTGCGGACTATGCACGCAAGGCTACTGACCGGACGTCTGTCTCTGGTGGAGCGGTTATGCGCGCTGGTGTCTGTGTATGGTTTGATTATAAGACGTAGATGTCTGGAACATGTGTCTAACGGGTAGTTTGAGATTAACACGTACGGTCGGCAGAGCAGCATGCCGACTTTCTCATCAAACCGTTGCATGCTGAGACGTTTCGCTTTGACCGTGACTCTGTGATGAACTTGTTGTGATTTCATCCACTGGTTTGTTTGTTTGTTTGTTTTTCCGGGGGTTTTGGGGCATTTGGTTTTGGGGGATAATAGTAGGGGTTTTCGATGTGCATGGGATGTTTTTGGAAGTACTTGAAGAATTAACGTCCAACTTCAGGAGTTCTTAAGGAAATGGAGAAAGTGTTGGGAGGTACCCATACGTTGAATAAGGTTAATACGCCAATAGAGTATGCCGATGGTCTTGATGAATCGTGCCGTACGCTTTGGCTATTGGTTAACTGCGCACAACGTACAGGGGAACCAATTACTGATACCTATGGTACTTTTGGATTCAGATGCGGATTGTTGTCTTCTTGTATACTTCCGAGGGGAGTGTCAAGCAGGGGGGCTGCTATGATTTGATTTGAGGTGTTATATATCAGAGATGTTCTGTTGTTGTGCTCTTACAGAGTACACAACAGGGGGGCCGATGTTATCGGGCGGTACGGTATTTATGTGAAGACGGTGTTATTGATTTTGTTTGAAGGTTTTACCAGCATACTCACATTTGTTGGATTTTTCCCTTCCCGTAGTTACTGTCTCGCTATAGTTTAGGAGATATATACTGGAATCGAGATTGAGAGATTTGGTATCGGGATTGCCGTTTTACGTTGGCAATTCTTGAGGATGGAATTTGGGGTTGCCGTTTTACCTTGGCAATGATGAAGGATTGAATTTGGGGTTGCCGTTTTACCTTGGCGATGTTTTATTATGGAATTTGGGACTTGCCGTTTTACCTGGCAATTGGTGATAAGTATTCGGGACCTATCGTATCGCGCACCGAATAGGGGGGGTGTTTGTGGTATGCGGTTGCTCGATACTGGTTTCCCGATATGTGGCGGTTTCATACTGGTCTACGGAGATTGGGGTTTATATGGTATGGCGAGGCATTATGATCTGAGATGATGCCTCGCGTGGGTTGCTGTCTCCCTCCTGGGAGCAGTCTGCGATACAATGATGATGAGACCCGGGCTTTGATAGAATGATACTGCTCGTATATGTGTGAGGGGTGCAGCCGGTGACAAACCTGGTGCGGCTTACCTCCTGTGTGTGGTGTTTATGATGGGCCTCTGACAAAACGGTATTGGCTCACCTGGTGTGTATTTGGTACGTGGTGATACGAGTGTATATTATCTACTACTCCTCCTTGACGACTCACGGTATAGGCACGTGGCTACACAGAGCACGTTTGACAGCGGTTATATAAACACGGTTCTTGCCTTGATTTTTATCGCGCAGAGGGTTCAGTCTTCCCAACGCTCGTCGATCTTCATCGAATTTTGCTAACTCATGCTCTCGCGTTTTCAGCTACGAGTACGAGTCGAGATATTGTTTTTGCGAGAAAATGTCCCTACGAGCATGCACTCAGCGGGGCTCGAACTCGCGATCTTGACTCTTAACACGCTTCGTGGTTACCTGCTAGCCCATTGAGCAGTAGCAGGAGTAATATACCTGGTATATATGGTACCATGCATACGTTTTATTTCTAAAAAACGTTTTGGATTCAGACCGAAATGAACTTTTCACTTTACCTAAAAAATCATTATTGTAGTAGTAAAAATAAATGACTAAGACCAACTATTATGGGATTTTGTTCAGCCGTGATTTCTGGCGATTATTTTTCTAGTTTTGAGCATCCAGAAATATGTGCATGATAAATAAGGACCATCTATTATGGCTTCTCGTTTATGAAACCGGTTCTTTAGGGTATTGGTTTGTCTTGTTTACGTCAAACGACGCAAATCCAACGGCCACCGCACGACCGCGAGCGTCGCTTCGGCATCCAAGTACGGGTTGAGTTTCGCCGCAGACGCTAATCGCCATCGCTGCTGATGCCGCCACCGTTGCTGCTGCTGCTACTGCGACGTCGAATCGCCATCGCTGGTGCCGTTTTTGCCGTTGCTGCGGGTGGTACCGCTTCCATGCGAGAGAGAAGCGATACCTTTTTCACAAACATCATAACCCGTAGGTACAGCTCGCCGTACGTGTGATGCTTTGGCGTGGGTGACAGATATACTCGGCAGATGGGCAGTAGTACTGCTGCTGTAGGGACAGTACACAAAATTCAAGTAACTCTCAGTTCCTGGAGGCCGGAGAGACCGCCGGGAACTGGGCTCAGTTCCTGGAGTTTTGCAGATGTTTTACCCCTCCAGGAACTGAGACAAAAAGTAACGATGATTTCCTGGCCCATAATAGATGGTTCTGATTTTTGGGTTTCGGAGATCGCTGAAACTACAGAAATCACGGCTCAAACGTTAACCAAAGTAGTTGATCTAGAATGTTTTACGTAGGTTTGGACATCAACCATGTTCTAAACAGCTAGTAATGATGCTTTGCTGACGTGTTGCGCGTATGTGTTCGAGTAGAGGTGGGCACCATAAACATACGCCAATAAAACACGGTTTTTGGAAACCCAGCAGACGTGTGCGAGTAAAACTGTTTTTGGAGTGGACAACGCGTTTTTTTTCACCAGTTTAAACCGGTGAACCGAAAACCGGATAAAAACCGGATGGAACCGGAAAACCGGTTTAAACCGGTAGCACCGGACACGTTATTCACTGATAATCTCAACCGAATAAAACCATCACCAGTACGTGTGTGTGTGTTCTTCACATTAAACCTTCCTTTCTACCCGTCGACATCCAGCACACCCAGTGTCCGTGCCGATTCTTCATCCTAAAAAGGTACCAGTTATGTGGTCACAAAACTACGACACAGAGATACTACTCAGTGCAGTAAGCAGAGCAGACAATGCAATGCCTTATACGACAGGCAAGACCTACCCTGCTAGCAATCCAGGTGCATGCAAGAGAAAAAAAAGAAAAACAGAAAAAAAAGCGGAAAAATAATAAAAAGTAAACATCCCCTCGCAAATCAACAATGAAGCAACCAAACAAAAGCAGGACAAAATAAAAAGAAAGAAAGTGTCGTGCTTCTCCCAGAGGAGATGCGACATCCAAAAAAAAAGAAAAAATTTAAATAAAACGAAACAAAAAAGCACCTTCTAGCGAGCCGAGGCAGGTTTGTGCCCGTAGTACAGGCAGGTTCTACCAGCTAGTCGGTCTGGTACCTACTCTGTTTGCCGTCTCTTTCCTGCGTTCGTCCGCCGCGGTTTCCCTACGAACCCCCCCCACCCTCCGTTTCCATTCCCTTGGGCGCCACCCATACAACGGATACGTGGCGCTTCCTACTCAGTTCCGTTTCGTTCTCGTGCCACACACGAGAGTCCAGGCAAGAGAAGAAGAAATAACAAAAAAACAAAAACAAAATGAACACGTACGTAGCTAAGCAACCGAAGAAAATCCTAGGAAATACGGAGGGGCGGAGAGACAAAGGCAAAAGCGATCACGGCAAAATAAATGAGTAAAAAAAAAAAAAAATGATGCGAGGGGCTGTAGCATCGCTGTCGTGCCCCCCTTGAGAAGCTACAACAGGCCGTACACCAAGCAAAAACAAAAAACAAACAAACAAAGGGAAAGAAAGACCACCAGAAATATCCAAGGAAAATACCCAGTCCGCCATCCACCAAGCCAGGTATAATAGTACTTCTTCCTCACCACAGTGATAAGAACGCGAGTAACAATGAAACTTAAAAGACGAAATGAAACGAAAAAGCACAACAGGGCCGCGTTCGAAGCAGCTGCAGAGGTGCGCGGCACGGGTAGTCTAGGCGGGATTTACTAGTCAACCTGGTACCTTGCTATCCTGTCGGCTGTCTCCCACATACTCTCATCAACCGCGGTTTCCGTACGACTGTTGCCCCCCCCCTTCCCATTCCCTTGTGCACCCCCCGCGACGGATGCGTGGCGCTGTCTACTCAGTTCCGCCTCGACCTTGTGCCACCGGACCATTAACTGTTCAGCCGCTTCGAGGACCCCCCTGTACCACTTGCCCACTTTAGTTGCTGCACCGGTCCACACTGCGGTCTCTACTCCAAACACCAACGGGACCTGTGCCGTGGACCCCTTGGTGGCTTGAAACACCTTGAAGTCTTCAGCAAGGCATTTCTGCCAGGACGTTGGTTGTCCGCCCGGTCTGCGTCCCTCCCCACCCGTCATGGTCCCGAACATCACCCGACTGGGTAGTCGCCCCTTGGGTTGCCGTGCCACGGCTCCCGCAAAGAACAGCCGTCGTTGACGGATCGTCGTTTCGATGCTCTCGCATCGTGTCTTCTTCAGAGCCTTTGCGTACGAGGGGGTCCTATAGTCGCCACGCTGCCGACGCTGGAAGCCAATGACACGCAGGAGGATTTGGTGGTGTACCGATCGGAGCCTGGCGACGTGTTGTGCACTGAGGGTCCACGTCACACATCCGTACATCAGGGTCTCAATCACCTCGGCCTTCAACATGCGGACTTTCAGACTAGGTCGAGCCGTCTTCATGTACAACTCTGGTCCGAACCGTTTGAAGCACGCTCACATGAGACGGATCCGTCGTTCGATTTCGAGTGAGAGATCAGCGTCTTCGTGGATAATGCCGCCGAGGTACAAGAACTGGCTCGTCTGTCTATACCTTTGACCAGCTGCTTCGATAACGAGCGGCGGGGGAGGGGGTGTCTGGTCCCGTGTTCGTAGGATCATCGTTTCCGTTTTCTTTTCTGAAACCGTGAGGCCTGCTGCTTCGAAGACAGTCACGATGACTGTCATAATTTTTGCGAGACCCACAATACAAAAACCAAGTCATTTCCATCCCACTATACAATATCCAAGTCATTTCAGACCCCCGATACAAAATTCAAGTCATTTTAGACCCCCCTTACAAAAATCAAGTCGTTTCAGACCCCCTATTCAAAAACAAAGTCCTTTCAGACCCCCCATACAATAATCAAGTCATTTCAGACCCCCATACTATAATCAAGTCATTTGAGACCCCCCATACAAAAATCAGGTCATTTCAGACCCACCATACAGAAACCAAGTCATTTCAGACCCCCATACAAAAACCAAGTCATTTCAGACCCCCCATACAAAAATCAAGTCATTTCAGACCCATTACACAAAAACCAAGTCATTTCAGACTCCCCATACAAAACCCAAGTCATTTCATACAAACATCAAGTCATTTCAGACCCACCATACAATTTCAAGTCATTTCCAGCCCACTTTCTAAAGACCAAGTCATTTCAGGCCCCCGCAAGTGGAGCAGATCCTCATTGCCATAGCCTGCGCCATCACGCGCGTGTATCGCCTGCATGGAGGGCAGAGGAGGTTCCCGGGGCACGTCGTCGATGTTTTTTTCCTGTTTTTTTCCCCACCAATGCACACAAGTTGACGATAGTTACTAATATCCTGCTGCGCGAGTCCCTAGCGACAACTATACTATCTTGTCATGCATACGTTGTTATGTTCAAAAACCTATTTTGGATTCAGACCTAAACGAACTTTACCAAAAAATCATTATTAGAAATAAAAGAACGTTACACTTGTAAGTAAGTGTGAACATCAACCATGTTCTAAACAGCTGATGCTCTGCTGACGTGTTATTCGCAATTAGTAATACGTAATAAGGGGGTGATATAACGGAATCTTGTTTTCTTTAAGTAGGAGACGACGCACTTCTTGTTTCGTTTTTGCTTTTCTCTTTGAATCGGACTGCTATGTCGTGAGCCGTGAGTCGTGGTTTTGTGACCAAAGAGCTTATACAGTACGCGACACCAGTTACTAGTCTCTTAATTATGACCAGGCTGGGATTCTTATGTAAGGCAGGGTATGTCCTACACTATTTTCAGTACATAATAGGTCATGTTCTTATTTTCGTCTGAAAATCCAGCCTTCAATTATTAACTGCCAAGTTCTTAAGTGCTGTCGCGTACTACAGTATACGACTGCAACTGTACTGTAGGTACATGTATCTCAAGGATGAAGAATCGTCACTCACGCTGGGTGTGCTGGATGTTCACGGGTAGAAACAACGGTTCAATACGATGAACACACATAACGACCCTCGTACATATGAAGATATATATATACGATCAATCGCGAGCTCTATCGTGACCGCGGACGCACTTCAGATTGACTTCGCTTCAGACGGAATTCCAATCAGAATCCCTCCCACGCCCTCGCGATCGCTTTCTCGCCTACTCTTCTCGAGGGTCGTGTCCATGAGCCTCCACCTATCATATTCCCCCCGTGCGCACTCTCGGGTATCGCGCCGCCACCGAGCGCGGCGACCTTCAATCTGTAGGTTCTTGCGAGACGGCGGGACATCGAGACTTTTCTTCGAGGCAGCCAGGTTATTTGCGGGACATCGAGGTTGTTGTTTCGAGGCAGCCAGGAAGGTTATTTCGAGGCTGTTTCCTGGAGATAGCGAGGTTCTACGTATTTTTTATGTGGGTATTTTTTGTTCCCGGTTCTCGTTTTGTTTTTGTCGTCGCGAGCTTCAATACAGCTCTTTTCTTTGATGGCTCGGTCTGGCGAAAGCGACCGTTTTCCCCCCACTGTCAGTACCTCCTTCGGCAGGACGGCTTTAACCCCTCCCATCCCCTCCGGCTTACCTCGTGGGAATACGAGGGAGTACATACAGTGCTACAGCAAGCACAGCAGTGTTTGTACAGGTACAATGATATATAAAAAAGGGCAGCGGCCAAAAAACAGGTACACCTGGTCCGTTTGGGGCCAAAAACAGGTACATACTAAAATCAAGTTTAAAATGCACCCCACGAACCTGCTGTTCCTTGCAACGCAAAGTAGAGTTTTTTCATGTTCTTCGTGCTCGCCCGGTGGCTACGTATACGAGTAGATGCTATCAATAGTACGAGGAACGAACGCCTGCTGCTGTATTCTCCCTTCTCAGCTTGCGACACCCCTGGTATTCCAAGTCAACCACAATCCCGAAGGAGAGCCTTCTATGTCGTATTATTTCGACGGAGGTGTGCAGGCAGATATGTGTGTCGCTCGAGTGGCGTGTGTTGCGAGGTGCGAAGGGAGGAGGGGGTCTCCGCGTACGTCGGCATTTGCATAGGGGGCATAGGGTGGGACTATGAAGGGCCTCTGGTTGGCTTAAAAACGACAAAAAAGGTGAAAGTCAAGCAGAGTAGACAAAACCAGGTTTACCTGGGTTTTAAAGAGGCAAAAGCAGGTAAAACGAGTTTTAGTTCAATGGAAGGGCACGTGGAGTTTGTTTTTGACTTGATTTTAAGTATGTACCTGTTGTTGGCCGCAAACGGATCAGGTATATACCTGTTTTTGGCCGCTGCCCTATAAAAAACTATGCTGAATAATAATACCGGGGACCGTTTAGTTTTAGCGGATGAATCCAGAGCTGCGGGCGAATTCATAGCTAAAAATAGCTTTCATGGTGGTGCAATTATTGCTGCTGCTCTACTCTGTACTACGACAGCAGCACGGTATAATAATATAGTACCTGGCCGCATAGTCTTACTGTAGTACTGCTGTACAGTAGTAATATAGTAGTGCTGTAGAAAATAATGGCAGTCTGCTTATAAGACACGAGACTGAGGAATAGAGAGGTGTAGATACCAGGTACATACATACATAGATGCTAGAGAGGCAAACAGTACAACAAAAAAGCGGTATATTAGCTCCTAATGTTTACGGGAGAACTTTACTGCTGTGCCACCTATAATACTCTGAGACTGAGACCGATAAACGAGGTTGTTGCGAACTGAGCAACAGTTCGTATCAGCGTGTTGTTCCATCTTCCTGCAACACTTGGCATGGCCTTGATTCTGTACGTACGGTGCCAGTAGCCCCCCCCAGCCTCCACACCACCTTCGCCAAGTTGCCCCTCTCACGTTGCAAAATATTTCCCCCAACCTCGACCACCACCCGTAACCGCCGATCGCGCTCCCCCGCGTCGTCCCCTATTTCTCTCAAACTCCCCAACACCCCCATCCACCGCTAGATCTCTCCCCCCACTACCACCCTCGCCTGTTGCCCCTCCCCTCGGGCTGCTTGGTTAACTCGCACCTGCACCCTCGTTTTATGCGCGGCTCCGTCCTCCCCCTTGGTCCCGTGCACGGCACTGCTGTGACGTTTCCCTCCCGTTCCGTGCCCAGCCCCGCCGCGCACCTCCTCTCTTTGTTCCGCGCGCGGCCCCGCCGCGCCTCTCCCCCCTCGCTCCGTGTCCGGCCCCACCGCTCGCTTCTCCTCTCGTCACGTGCCCGGCGCCACCGAGCGCTTCCTCCCTTGATCCGTGTGCGGCTCCGCCCCCGTCTTCCTTTTCGTTCTGTACAAGGCCCCGCTGCGCTTCCCCTCTCGATTCGTGCCCGGCCCCGCCGTGAGCTTCCTTTCTGGGTCCGTGTACGGCCCCGCCGCTCGTCTCCATTATCGTTACGTGCACGGCCCCGCTGCGCACCTCCCCTCTCGTTTCGTGTGCGGCCCCGCCGCTCGTCTCCATTCTCGTTCCGTGCACGGCCCCGCCGTGCCCTTCCCCTCTGGATCCGTGTGTGGCCCCGCCTCTCGTTTGATTGCGATCGAAGGAACACCACGTGCTGTCTCCCCTATTATCCTGCCGTCGACGTTGTCTACGGCTGCTGCTGCTGTGCTGATGCTGCTGCCGTGCTGCTCCCACTGCTACTGATGTTGCTGCGGATGCCCTTGTTGTATCGACACGCTGCATATGCCCTCCGGTGGCCTCTCCGTACCAGGTATCTTCCACTGGAACCACCCCCCCCCCCCACTTACCGTGTTCCTAATTGTTTCTCTCCGATCCGCCAAACCCTAGACTGCTACGTACGACATTATTATACCTTTGTACTGTAGTGTCTGTCACGTCTCCTCCGCGAGACGCACGACGCTTTCTTTCTTTGTGCTTTGTTATCGTTTTTGTGTGTATGTTTGTTGATCTGTTTTATTACATTTATTTTTAGTATCCATTTTTTTCCTTTTCGCTTTTTGTTTCTTTATTTCTCCCTTGCCCTCACGCAGCTGTATTGTTAGTAGGGTAGGTCGGGCATGTGGTATATGTCATCGCATTGTCTGCTCTGCTTACTGCATTGCAGCGTAGTATATGTGTGTCGTAGTTTTGTGACCACAGAACTGGTACCTCTCTGTGATGAAGAATCGGCACGGACACTGGGTGTGCTGGATGTCGACGGGTAGAAAGGACTGTTTAATGTGAACAACATACACACTCACACCAGTCCTCAGGATACCTGTGAGCCTGAAAGGACTGAGTCCCACCAGTGCTCAGGGTACCTGGGGGGCTGAAACGACGGAAGTCTGCCAGTCGTCAAGGTGCCTGGGGGGCGGACAGGACTGAGTCCAACCAGTCCTCAGGATAACTGGGAGGCGGAAAGGACTAAATTCCACCGGTCCTCGACGTGTCTTGGGACCCAAAAGCACTGAATCCCGCCAGTTCTCAGAGTAGCTGGGGGCCGGAAACGACTGAGCCCCCTCCGATCCTCAGAGCACCATGTGGTCGGAATGGACTGAGTCCCACCAGCTCCCAGGGTACCTGGGGCCCGAAATGACTAGATTTCACCAGTCCTCCGGGTACCTGGGGACCCGAAAGGGCTGAATCCCGCCAGTTCTCAGAGTAGCTGGGGGCCGGAAACGACCGAGCCCCCCCCGATCCTCAGAGCACCATGGGGTCGGAAAGGACTGAGTCCCACCAGCTCCCAGGGTACCTGGGGCCCGAAATGACTGGATTTCAACAGTCCTCCGGGTACCTGGGGACCCGAAAGGGCTGAATCCCACCAGTCCTCAGGGTACCTGGGTGCCGGAATGGACTCCTGTGTGTCGAGGACTGCTGTACTAGTGTGTCCATAGTGAAGATAATGTGTTGCTGTAAAAGTTGGGGCTGCATTCACTCGGAGGTTTAGTCAGCGCAACATTACATCCAAAACGTAAAACCTAAAAGGGCGATAACCAAAAACGGGTATACCCGGGCGGTTTTCACTCAAAAACGGGTACACCCTGGAACCAAGTAAAAAACACACCCAGCGAGCCACGCGATTGGCCAAAACAAAATTGTACTCATTTTTGAGAGATAATGTCCCGGGATGTCCCGGGTACAACTGCTGTAAGTCTATTATGCTTGGCTTTCAACCGTTTTTGGTTATTAGTTTTGCTTAAACCACTTGCCTACAGTGTGCCTCGCTCTCCACTGCGTCTGCGCCCGCTCTTTCGTTGTTTCATTTTGGCCCTTTCATTTTCTTCCAAGCCTTTTCACAATTCAGAGTTTATGCGGAATCAAACATTTTACGACCGTACACAAACAATTCAATCCTCAAAAAAGATGAAACATAAGTTGCACTCAACAACACTCAGTCGCAATGCAAGAACATCGCCTACCCCATGATCCATAAAATGCATAGCATTTCATACCAACCAACCGACTGCTTTCCTTTTGTTCCCCCCCAAAAAATAAATAAATAAATAAATAAATAAATAAATAAATAAATAAATAAATAAATAAATAACCGTATTTTTAGTCGTACAGAAGCTCATCACACATATTAAATATGCAACACAACATTGCATAAGATAACCAACAAAACGTGACATATCATCATGTTATCTCTATAACTCATACCACCATCCACTTCATAAAAATACGCAAAACTTACTAACAAAAAATACACCTTAATTCAGGAACGCCATGGTTCCAAGGAACCCTCAGGTTTGATTTAGGTGCCACATCGGGCCATATCAAATATAACCTTGGCATCATAACAGCAGCTGAATATAAAAACAACACCTCATTCCCCGAAGCAGCAAACAACCCCCCCCCCCCCCCCGTCTTCCCTATCATACCACCATCCACTCCATAAAAAAACATAAAAACTTACTAACAAACAATAAACCTTAATTCGGGGACGCCATGGTTCCAAGGAACCCCCCGGTTTGACTTAAGTGCAACCTCGAGCCATACCAAATATAACTTGGGCGTCACAACAGCAACAGCTGAAAATACAAACAGAAGCTCATTCCCCGAAGAAGCACTTTCAATTTCTTGATACAATACAGCATATCAACGACTAAGCAACAGCAAGACTTAAAACGTTTATATATAAAACAACAACTACTACGCTCTCCACCCTACTCTCCACCCACACTATCGTAAGGACGTCACGACCTGTGATTACACAAACACAACCTTACATATAACCCCCCCCCTCCCGCCCATGGCCCCCTTCCCGCCCCCCCCCACCCTCTCTAAAAACTTTCTAACACACATTACTTGACTGTATATGTACCGATTACCTTGCCAATAATCATACTTTACCTCTCACTAATAAGATAAACATGCATGCCTGTGAACACTTATTCCATATCAAGTAGTAACTAACACATAGAACAAACACTCTACACAGACTCGCAAAATTTAAGTATCAATATTCAATTGATATAACTCTCAGCTGACGTATTATATTCGGGAACGCTATGGTTCAAGGAACCTTTCAGGTTTGATTTAGTGCCACCTCGACCATATCGAATACAACCGGGGTCACAACAGCAGCTGAACATAAAACTAGCAGCTATTCCCGAAAAAACACTTCAAACTTCATAACTAATAATTAATAAAATATAAACATTAACGACCAAGCAATAACAAGAATTAAAACGTTAATATAAAACAACAAAATATTAGCTCCCACACCACAATGCCTCTGTAAGGACGTAAGTTGGTATTACACTAACACGACCATACATAACCCCCCCCCCCGTGCTCCGTCTCGACAAGGCATCGTATCAATGGTCAAATGACTAAGACAAGCAACAAATGAGTACGCCCCCCCCCCCTACCCCCCTATCCCCCTATCCCCCGTCCCTGTTTCCCCGTCCCCATCCTCGTCTAACAACACATTTTGTGATATAGATGTACTCGATTACTTTACCAAATATCATACTTGTCTCCTCTATTCGGGTTATATAGTATCAGTGCGCAGAATGATCATGGGATACCCTTGTTACATTGTCCTGCTGACCCGGGTAGTATCCAGGGGAGTCACTGAACCATATCCTTAACGAGGAATAAACACATAGCACGCGCGAACGGCTTATTATAAAATCGAGTAGTAACTACCAGGCTCCTAGTACATCACGAAACCTACACCAATACCACAAATAACACATAGAACAAAATTTCTACGCAGCTCGCAAAGTTGAGTATCTACTATTCAATCGGTTGAACTCACAGCTGACGTATTTATAATAAATTTTATTTAATTCACTTGAACTCTATTCAACCATTTTACGCATCTGGGCACGTACTTCTTCAGAATGATATGACCATCCACCTATGTATGATATGTTGTCGTATGTATACCCAGCAGTACCAACATACCTGGTATGTGTTTTTACTGTAATACGACTGCTTTGCTGTAGTATAGGGTGCATTTCAGCTAGATCTTGAGACCAAGTAAAACACACATTCATGCTTGCCGCCAGAACCCTCGGCCTCTAAATACCCCTGACCCTCGGCCCTGCTTCCGATCCCACCCGGACCTGAGCCCTCCAAACATAATGTGGACACGTTTAAGTGTATAGTTGGGCGCCGACAAATGTGCCTGGTTGTCACTATCCCTCAGAAACGGACACAATGTGGTTTTGGCCAATCTATCCCGTGATGGCTCGTGGGATGTGTTGTTTTGACTCGATTCCATTATGTACCCGTTTTTGACTCCGACCGGAGCGAGTGTACCCGTTTTTGGTTATTGCCCAAACTAAAAACGTGATTGGTGGATTTGTTCAAGCGTTTTTATTGCTCCCCCCGGACCATAAAAAATACCGGTACTTACTGACTGTATTATGCTATATAGTATACACTGGTAGTGTAGAGTACACAGTGTATAGCACTGCTGTCGTGTATAGTGTTAATAGTCTATACTGTAGTGTATAATGTGCGGTGTTGAATGTATGGTGTGTACAAAATTGTGTGTACTAATAGTGTATAATGTCGGTCGCCCCGATGGTCTACAGTAGTGGTACCCTCGAATGTTTTTATGATATTATTTTCGGGGTTCAAGTCTCACGAGGGTCGAACTTTCGAGTTTATTTGCAAATACGAATAAAAAACGGAATCACCTGCTGAGAGCGCCTAGTGGCGTGGGTACGCACAATTCGATGCAAGTCGACGAGGGAAGAAAGGGCTGAAGTGTTCTCGCGATAAAAATGCAAGGCACAAACCGTAGTGGGGGAGGAGGGAAAGGAGCCTCCTGTGTGATCCCATATCTGAGTTACGACTAAGAAGGAGAGGAAAGGAGGGCGAAAATAATAAAAGGGATGGGCAAAAAAGTAAAAAATGTACATTTTAATAGTTTATAGTGTATAAAGTTGAAAATAAAATAAAAGAGTATACAATAGTTCATGGTGCTTACTGTGTATAGTTAATAGTGTGGAGTGTACAATGAGTCCCACCAGTCCTCAGGGCTTCCGGGGGGCTAAACGGACTGAGTCCCACCAGTTCTAAGGTACCTGGGGGCCTGAAAATACGGTGTTCCACCAGTTCTCAGAGTACCTGGGGGGCTGAAAGCACTGAGCCCTACAAGTCCTCAGGGTACCTGAGCGGCCAAACAGACTGAGCCCAACCAGTCCTCAGAGTACCTGGGGGGCTGAAAAGGCCGAGTCCCACCAGTCGTTATGGTACGATAAACCATAAGGACTAATGCCCGGAGGATTGATACTCTGACGACTTTTGAGAAACCGCCTCGGCTGTTTGGAGGGTGCTTCGTTTGCGTGTTATTTCCTCTCTTCTCAGTCTTCCTCTGTTTACGTTTTTCTTGTTTTGTCATAACGATGTCGTATAGCGTGTATACCAACACGTAGCTGGTGTGTACGCGATCAGACCCACTTGCCGATGACCGGCAAGATACAGCCTGGATTTGAGGGTGAACGCTTAAGTCGCTGTGAGGCAAACTTGTATGAAAACGTCAATAGAAGAGAATATAATGTTGCCGACTCCAGGCCAATGTTGATGAATGTATCTGCTTAAACGGGAGGCTGGTGGTGAGCACGAGAAGAGCGAGAGAGTGCGCGTGCAAACGCTCCTGTTTCCTTGATGATATTGATGATCGCAAACAGCGACATGCACTTCCTACGATACCATGCGTCCGACAACGCAACAACAATCGTAACTGATCTTGTACCCAGGTAATATATAGTGTACCACACAGAACAACCAAATAACACACGACAGCTTATCCATTATCCCGCATTACATGGGTTTATTTGGCGGAATATTGTCCCAACTAAACCACTTATGATATAGTAGACTCCAGGTACGACAATTAGTGCCTGGTATCACTATAGGGGTACCCTATATATACCCCCTATACGATATGATATCTCCATAGTACTTAGTCATGTTTTTTTTGGCCGGAAGGTGATAAATATATCGTATAGTATCACATCGCTATATATAGGGGCTTCCAGCCATATAGGCATATATAGCTATATGATATTTGGTATATGATATATAGGACCGCTATCAAGTAATATATAGGCCTATATAAGGCGATACAAGTTGATATATTGGCCTATATAAGCTTATACAAGTTGATATATCGGCCAATATCGGGTGAAATACGCCATATAAGCCACCCCGATATACATTACGTGCGAATATCACAAATTGCAATTTGCTCTATTGACGATGCATCTGTATCTTTCGGATGGTATATATTTGGTGGAATATATCGCTGTACGTATGATACTGCTGTACGTATGAGTATGAGTACGTCTGAAAGACGAGAAAGCCGAAAACCTCATGTTCCTACACTCTAACCGGCACCTGTGGTAGTGCAGCCCACCACGGCTGTGTTCTTGTCTTGGAATTGGTGCTGTAGTAGCAGTTAAGATGGAGCAGGTTCGGCACGTGCTTCTCGTAGCGAAGTGGGGGCGGGAGGTGACTATACAATAGTGGGAGGTGCTTCTCTTTGTCACAGGACAAAGTGCGTTTTCTCGCGTTTTAGGAGTATTGCTCGTCCCTCCAGTTTATGTTGTTTAGTATAATTCGCTGTAATTTGTCTTGTTCTGGTCTCTTGCGTTTTCGTTTTGGGTATTCCGGTTGTAGTCGGTGGGACCTGGTGACCTATGACATGGATCAGGGGGGTCGCTTTATGGACGCGAGGGAAAATATTATTGAATCAAAACATGAACCTGGAACGTGGTACTTTGTGCACCGGCAGTGATGCACACAATCCTGTAGTGCGTCATCGCGATATACTACTACGTACTGTTGTTGTCTGCATTGCACCACACCACTACACGTACTTGAACTTCGCGGAGAAGGGGTTGCTGTATCAGCATTCATGCACACTGTGCAGTACGTAACAGGCACAGATAGTCGAGTACCGATCCAGTGCGGTACCAGCGTGCAACAGGTCCCAACCACGACCGACAAAGTCTGATGTGACAGGATGATACGTGTATGTATGTGGTTGGCAGTAGCACACGATATCGATATATAGGGCAGATAGCGAGTGATATATCACATTATATCAGTTATATGACATAGCACAAGATATACAGGGTATATCACACGATATACAGGGCATATCACATGATATATGCATGATATATCACATTATATATAATATACCCTGCATATACCACATTTCATATGGGTATATCGAAAAACGCTGGGGTATATGGACTTGACTAAAAAATCGCAACTTATAGTACTTAGTCATGTTTTTTTAGGGGGTATATATAGATATCATATACCCCCCCGATTTTTAGGGTATACCAGGCACTAACGACAATGCATAACTTGTCCTGCATACCTTCACTGGCTTGAAAATTACCTCTGATTGGCCACTACTCAATATTCCGAGGACCCAACTCTTGAACATAAACTGTGCATACTACAGATGAGGACTCCGTGTTATCGAGTGACGACAAAATGATGACTTACCAACAAGCGTCATATATAATACGACCTGTCGTCACGATAACTCGTTACATGCGGACAAATCCAGGCGAACAAAGCAAATATTACGACCTCTCGCTGACATCGCACTTTTCTACGCCTGCGTTACATGCCCAAAATAAACAAACTCCAACTCGTTTTCTACTATGTGCCCATGCAAAGGGCATGAATCCAACGAACGGGGATATAATTACTTGGTTCAAATGTACGCTTGCTTCATACTTACTGCAAGTGTCAACCTGTTCCATTGTGTCTTCCCAAGAAGGATAGGTTTGTTCGTACACGCAGTATCGGCCTCCGCTACCGGAGTGTCAAAGAATCAACCGTGGCTTATTGTACCTAAGAGAATTTGGCATGTCAGCATCGGGGATCGGGGATCATAGAATAGTAAATTTATTTGGGACACTGGGACCCTAAATAGCCAGTACAGTAGTAGTATGTTACGAGCACACGCGTTGGCACACCGACGCCGGCCACCAGCGAGTCAGAGGGAAGTCTTGCGAAAAAAGCAGGAAGACATCCGGAAGTCGGTTGGCTAGCCAACGAAGACTGACGCTTGAGTCTTTATTAGACTGACGCTTGAGCCTTTAAGCCTGAGGCTGAGCCTCTTACTTGGTGGGGCCCTGGTGTCTTGGTCGGTGTACTTGTCTAAACTACTTGTCTGCATACATACACTCACGAAGTAGAATCCATTGCAATGTCGCAACAAAGTTTCATTACTCCTTTGTAACGTCGAAACATCATCCGTTCCTGCTTCGCTTTTGACGGGTGATTAATATTTATACAGCTAACACAAAACACTGCCACGCGAAACCTGGCAACGTAAAGGCATACCACTGATGTGACAGGTTTTACGCATGGAATATCATGCAAACCGATAAAACGCCACACAAAAAAGACCGTGGAAGTCGTGTGGGTCTCACTATACATTTACCAGACAGACATATATGGTACTAAGCTTGCACGAATAGCCTAGCAGCTGACCACGCTTCTGCCGGCCCCCCGGTACAAAGAAGGCGTGTGGTGCTACGTACTACGAAACAAAAGAAATGTTGCCGTTATGCCGGTACGACCAAGGCGATGCAGATGTCCCTCCTGGCGGTCCAGATGATGATGATGGTCCAGCGATCTCAAAAGCGAAAATGTCCGTCCAGTCCCAAACGGCGATGACGTCCAGCGATGATGATGTGGTGATTCCAGCAGACGTTCTCCGCCGGCAATCCCAATAAATAGTAGATGATGCGGTGGGCCGGTCCTGAAAGATACCTCTCCAGTAACCCCCCTTTCCTGTTGATGGCTACCCAATAACCCTGACAGTCCCAGCGAATAGTGTTGTAACGATTTCGGAAGGTATATTTCCGACAACCTCAATCGCTTCTTTACAGGATCTCGTCAACCGTTATTTCCGACGATCCCGTGTTGACATGACTCTCTAGCGGTCGATGACAATCTTGCTCATAGACCCCGGGTGATGATTCGATGGCTAAGTTTCAAGAGCTAAAATTGAAAGCCCTTGTCAAAATCGTCGTCGAATTTTACCGTAGGCCGCTCGTCGGTGTCGACGCGAACCACAGCCGCCGTGTGCGTGCTGCTCGTCGTCTGCGGGCGTGCAGCTCCTTGCGCATAGCATTCCGTGTCGGAGTGTGTCGTTGTCTTGTGTACCGAGCACCACTTTTGCCCAGCTCCATCTCCAGCCTTCTTGTTGTTGGGTCCTGCTGCAGGCTTCTTGCCCTTTGCGTACAGCTTTCCCGGCACAGCGCAACCGCTCTTGTAGTGTCCGTCCTTTCCACAGTTGTGGCAGATTACGACGCAGCCAGGATCCGATGATGATGCTTCTACTGCTGTCATGATGGTTCCACGCCCAGCGATTTTCCCTGTCAGTTTCCTCGACAGCCCGCCCAGGTACAAATGCCTCATCGTAATCTGTATATTTGACAGATCGAAATCCGGGTCCTTGTAGGTGGTCAGTTTGATGTCGCGGTAGCTCTCTGGCAGCCCTTGGACTATGATGTCGGTGAAGTGACGATCGGTGACAGGTTATTTGACCGCGATCAGTCGGCTGCGAAGCCTGTAGCCTGCATAATGTAGTGATCGGGATCTTGGTCCGGCTCCATGGTCGTAGTTGCAAGTGCTGCCTGCAAGGCGCGAGTTGTCTCGTTCGTCACCCGGAGGTACTTTGTTTCCAGCTCCTTCATCGCCTTCTGCCTGTCATCTCGGGTTCCACGTTCGTCGTATACATGAACAGCCACGAGAAGAGCCGCTGCCATATCGGTGACTAAGTACAGGATTGCATATAGGGCTTGGTTGGCGCGGTCGAACCCCGCTTGGCGTCGCAGTAGGGTCCCTCCAGCAGTGTAAAGCAGACCCGGGGTCAGCATCGGTGCAGTATCTTCGGCTTGGTCCATTTCTTCCGTGGGCCTAGCTTGATCTTCCATGATCGCGAATATGTCAGGGCGCTGCATACTGATGAAGCCAGCCTTCCTGTGCCAGTCGGCGAAGTCTTCTTGCTTCTCTTCAGCGTAGGACTTGATCCCTCGTACCGCGTTAATCGGATTGCTGCTGGTGTTGTTGCTCGTCATGTTGTCCATTCTGGCAGCAGTCTACCGACGGTGTACTCGTACGATGTTGTAGTCGCTCGTCGGCCACAGACGCAGCTCTCTCATGAAGCTCGTAGCGGAAGCAGCAGCTCGGGGTCCCCTGGCGTAGTGTTGTACTAGACGTACCTCGAGGCCCGCAGCTCTGCTGTTGTCGTGCTTAAACGTCGAGGGTCAAAACTTCACAAATTGAATCCAGTCGTTGTAGCCGGGGTGGTGAGATCTTGACCTCCGATCTCCCCGTCGCTACCACGTTCACGCCTTTATGCGAGGCTCATAACCTCATAACGATGTGGTATAGCATGTATACCAGCACGTAGCTTGTGTGTACGCGATCAGACCCACTTGCCGATGACCGGCAAGATACAGCCTGAATTTGAGGGCGAACGCTTAAGTCGCTGTGCGGCAAACTTGTATGAATGCTTCAATCGAAGAGAATATAGTGTTCGCGACTCCAGGCCAATGTTGATTAATGTATGTGCTCAAACGCGAGGCTGATGATGAACAAAAGAAGAGCGAGAGAGTGCGCGTGCAAACGCTCCTGTTTCCTTGACGATCTTGATGATCGCAAACAGCAACATGCACTACGATCTTGCATCTCAAAACAGCAACATGCACTTCCTAAGATACCATACGTCAGACAACGCAACAACAATCGTGACCGATCTTGTACCCAGGCTATATACGGTAATTTATAATGTACCACACAGAACAACCAAACCACACACGACAGCTTAATCATTATCCCGCATGATGTGTTTATTTGGCGGAACGTTGTCCCACACATAGATTATGAGCAACTAAACCACTTATGGTGTAGTAGACACCGGGTACGACAATGCATAACGTGTCCTGCATGCTTTCACTGGCTTGATAATGAACTTTGATTGGCCACTACTCGATATTCCGAGGATCCAACTCTTGAACATAAACTATGCATACTACAGATAACTACTCCGTGTTATCGAGTGACGGCACACTGACGACTTACCAACAAGGATCATATATAATTTATTTCCCGTCACATCTCCGGGGGGGGACACGACACTTCCTTTGTTTTTTGTTAGTTTTGTGTTTGCTTGTTCGTTCTTTTCTTTCCTCTTTTTCGTTTTTTGTCTTTCTTTTTTTGTTTCTTACTTTAACGCATCGGTATGGCTATCAGGGTAATCCATGTATATATGTGGCAGTGCATTATCTGCTCTGCTTTACTGCATTACAACGTATCATCTCTGAGTCGTGGATCTTGTACCACGTATTAACTTGTATCTCTCTAGGATTAGCAATGTTTTTGCTTTATCAACGTATTTCTTATCTCTGAGTAGTGGTTCTGGTCCCACATAACTTGTTTCTCTATAGGATGAAGAATCGGCACGGAGACTGGGTGTTCGGGATGTCGACGGGTAGATCGAGCGGTTTAATACGAAGAACACACAACATATCACTTTTATACAATCTAACTGATTTCTTCTCCGAACCGCATGACCTCTCTCCACGGGATCGATCAACTTTCTGTTCTGACAGAGAAGCAGAAGTTACTGGAATTGCAGCATTTCTTGATGTGATCCGCTGGTTGATACGCTATGACATTTACGTGCGTTTATAGGTGTGTGTGTTCTTCACATTAAACCGTCCTTTCTACCCGTCGACATACAGCACACTCAGTGTCCGTGTCGATTCTTCATCTTAGGGAGATACCAGTTATGTGGTCACAACTTATGTCAACTTATATCGGTTGATTCATTTCACGTACGTATATTGGTTAGTCGTAACTCAGATCCGGGGTCACACAGCAGGCCCTTCACCCCCCCCCCCACTACGGTTCGTGCCTTGTTTTTTATCACGAGCATGTTGCAGCCCTTTCTTCCTCGTTAACTCGCTTGGAGATGCTGGAACCCACGCTATGCGCTAACAGCAGTTTCACAACGGTGTTTTTGTTTCTCTCTCGCAATCGTAGCCCAGATCCGGGGTCACACAGCGGACCTTCCTCCCCCCTCTCATCTACGTTTCGTGTGTTGCTTTTTTATTGCGAGAATAATGCAGTTCATTCTCCCCTCGTCGACTCTCGTCGAAGTGCGCCTACCCACGCCATGCTGGATATCGACTGGTTCTAAGGACGGCTTAATGTGAAGAACACACACATGCCATGCGCTCTCAACAGTTGATTATTTCAGTTTTGCAAATATAAGAAGAAAATTACAAAAACAAAACGGATCAAACTTAGTAGCATTTGAGCCTTTAGACCCCCCTGTGACAGTGGAGGATCCGGAACGCATATAGTGTCGACGTATTTCGCAGTCGAGTAGTTAATTAACCCTTGTCCACAAATACAAATTAAGATCTGCTCAGCAACCTTACTCAGACGAGACAATGCATGATCGGTCACACACTCCGTTTAAGTACTGCGCATACAGACAACCAGTACATCCACAGCAAGCTCGCTTCGCACGAACCGCTTTTACTTCCTTTCATAACGCTACGAGTATGACATTATGTACTCACGTTTTACAAACTAAGGGTTCATATCAACCCGACAATCCCTCCGTTTGCCAATGGTCTTGAGATCGCTTTCATTGAACGATGCGGCGCCAGGCGCAGAAATCTTGTATATATATATTATAATGAACCGGGGTAAATCTCAATTTCGAGATATACGAGAAGTTGTCACACTACTGTACGTTGTTTTTTCTTTCGTTTTGTAGTCTCTTTCAACGCACCTGGACACCTAGCATGGATGAGTCGTGCCAGTCGTACATGGCGTTGCATTACCTCCTCTGCTTATTGCATAACAATGGACTGTAGTATATATGTCGTGGTTTTGTGACCGCATCACTTGGTCTCTCCCCAGGATGAAGAATCGGCACGGACACTGCGTGGGCAGTATATTACTTTTTGATGAATGCCCGTGGGCGTTTCGTGCGAGGTACCTTACCACCAACCATTGCGTTAGGGTTAGGTTAGGGGTTAGGGTTAAAGGTCCTATATGGTTAGTGCCTTGGTTGAAAAGGTTTAGGTAGGTGGTTAGTGCCTTGGTTGAAAACACAAACGATGCAGGTCATCCAGATGACCTACTACGTTGTACTTTCTTTGTCTTTTCAACAAAGGCACTAACCACCTATATAACCTTTAGCCCTATAACCCCTGACCTAACCATAACGCAATAAATAATGGTTGGTTGGTGGTATGGTCCCGCGAGAGATGTCCATGGGCATTCATTAAATATATTGTAGTGTCAATCGTCGCATTCAGCGCGCCAAGTGTCCATGCCGCTTCCTCGTCCTAGAGAGACGCGTCAAACGCTCCGTGGAGAAGGGGACAAAACAGTATTAACAGCAGTAGCCTGTATATTAGTACGCACAACGAGGTTGGAACACACCATACCAGAAGAAATGTAGAACATTCTAGAGCGATTGAAGAGCGTCCTTCGCTTGAAAACGACAAGGGCGTTGGAGAGCGTCCTTCATTCATCGCAACGACGGGAGCGGTATTTTACTCACCACGATGAGCCGATACTTATTTTATTCCTTCTTCGAATGTTTTTTTTCATACGAACGTTCAAAGAAAATATCAAACAAACCATTTTTCAGATCCACGAGAGAAAAGTAAACTGCCACACGCTTCAAGCTCGTCATCGACGCCAATATGAGTACGGACTCAGGTTCAGCTTGAGTCTGTGGCACTTACCTTTCTTGTCTGTGTAGCGTTGAGGAGACGCCAGGTTGTTGGAACATCCAGGCTTGAGGACAAGCTGGATGAACGATACGAAGAGTGGGCAAGGTGGCTGCCCGTGCCGCGCATTTAAGGATCTGGGGTGTCGTCAGTCATTACTTGTGCACGGGACAACATATGGGCTGACGTACACGGCAAGGAGTCTTGGAATACGAACGACCACAGTCGTACACTAAGATACAGAAATCTACGATCTCGACGAACGGTGAAACCGACACAGGGCATATCGATGCAACGGTTGGCCCGAGCGCCTGGCACTCACATATACGTTGTTCTTGTCCCACAAAGCATACCAGGCAAACACGTATATTTCTATTTTCGGTCCGCACTCGGTTTTCTCACGATTTCCTAACAGCGCGGCGGCGACACGGTCGGTTCTGAGACATAAGCAGTGATAGGGTTGGGTTTTTGCGGTCATAAGGGTAGGGTTGGGTTTGGTCGCCCGGTCTTGATTTGTGAAACAAAAAGAACAAATACAAATAATGAACATCTTGAAACCCCTTATAAGGCGTAATATATTTTATACTTTATCTCGTATGATTTTTGGGACAAGACCACCGGTGATGACGCCTCGGACAAAGGATAGCCATTTTTATGGAACATGGAAATGTCTATGGTTTTTTCTCGGGGCGCGTAAGAGGCTCAGTGCGTTGTGTGTGTTTTTCGCATTTTTAGAGTGTTTGCGCAAAATTATGTTTAGAAAAATTGTTTTCCAAAAATTCCCCCGAGGTAACAATTTGCGTGAAAAAACGACAATAAACATATTTCCAAAGTAACTATTTGTGACGAATCTGTGGTACTTTTTGTGCTCTTTGTTCATCGGCCTAAAACGCACCGCGAGCATGCATTCAACGTTTCAGGCCCCATCCATGCCGGGCATTGCACAACTGCTGTACAAACCCAACAAGCACTGCTTGCCAAATGCGGCTTGCGTTCGCGCAACAGCAACACCACAACTTACGAGGCACACTTAGACAATCCGCTATCCCCGGTGGGGCACCGAGGCCTAAAAGGGCAACCTGGGCATGACGCGCAGGCGCAGCATCAGAGATGTGCAGGCGGACCGGCGACATGGTCCACTCTCCTCCCGGGACCGGCTTAGGATTCACGGGTTGCTGTAAGTTGTGCTTGGCTTCGCGCAGTTTGCAGAATCCGACAAGCAGGGAGAGGAAGCTGCACGGAGAGAGTGACACCATGCGGTCCTGGTAGCGGAGTTTGTGTGCAAATCTGGTAAGGTCGGACAGGCCTTGGCCCATCTGTGCGAGCGCAGGTACTGCGCTTCTTGGACCTCACCGAAACCGGATCGTGGAACGACTTCCGGATGAGGCGGAAAGGCTTGCCGAAACTCTTCCGCGCCCTGCAGATTTCAACGGCCATGAAGCTTAAGAACGGCTGTGTTCCCGGGGGGAATTGCGCTTCTCCTTTTACTACGTCGCATAAGGGATGTGACGCTCTGCTTCTAACACCTGCTGTATTTTGTGTACAGTAGTACCCGTCCACAAGGTGTACCGACGCAACACATCCTCGTACCCCACACCAGTTGTACTGCTGTACATTGCATCATACGACAAGTACAAATCTGGATTTACTCGTATAATACGAGTGTACTCGTGTTATCGTTTAGGAGTACTTGTCTGTAGCATACCATAGGGTGTGTCCTTCTCTCGTACGAGTACATTCTCGTACGAGGACGAGTACACACCGCATCGGGAACGGACACCGCACTCATATGCCTAAGGAAGACAGAGAGGGAGGATACATTAGTGTGATGCCTGGTGTGGTGATGTGCGTCGGTTGGTGCGGTGCTGCGCGGGGAGGACTTGTGTGTGTGATAATATAATGCCATCACTGTCGTATAATATACATGGAAGATGATTGCATTTATCTCTATCTGCATTTACATATAATTGTAGTGGCTGGGATATTCCCCTGTGTGTTGCTCTATACCTGGTATGATTTACTCGTACGGAGTTCTATTTGACGGATGTTCCGCGGGCCAACATTATCATATCATTGTGGTACAATACGTACCAATGTCATGGATGTGAGTAATATTGTGTGTTTCTCCCACTTCGGAGTCCCTTTTCCCCCTCCTCTTCCCAACACCCTCTCAGGAGGTGGCAGTGATAATACACATTTTCTACGTCTTCTGCACGCGCCGATGGCGGGATCGGGCATCTTCCATCTACGTTGCTAACCCACGCACCAGTATCCCGATTATTGTGCACTGTATGTAGTGGTGGTTTCTGACTGTGCCATGCGTGTACGAATGTATTACATACATGCTGGTTTTGGTTTTACGTGCTATCGTGTGTTATCGGACTTTCCGACTCCCCGCCCTGCCGGTTACTCGTACCCGAAGCATGGCTGCGTGTGCGAACCGGCGAATGCCGGCACCCATGCCGAGCCTTTGTATATACGGCACCCGGTATAAGTTTGGGTGTTCACAGTTTATCGTTGTTTCTACCTGTCGACATTCAACACACCCAGTGTCTGTAAAATATTCACGCTAGAGAGATAAGAACTCCATGGCCGCAAACTATGACACATACATAATACAACAGTGATTCAGTAGAGGGATCAATCAGACGATTCAATGACATGCCATCGTACCCGGTGCGACAAGCACAACAGTCACACACACCAGCAACAGAAAAACACCGAAAGGGAGGAACAATGCAAAAAAAAGAAGAGGCAGCAAAGAAACACAGAATAGAAGGAACACACATTTCAAAATCGGGAGGGGAAAATCACACACACACTCGACCGAGCACATTAAACACACGACGCGTGCTACGATAGAGGTACAGTAGCACGTTTGGGGTGAAACGGTTTCTGAAGGACGGGGCTCCTTGACCCGAATTCGCCGGAATTTCATTCTTGTATTTCAATATTAGAACCGTCCATTTTACGCTTGGGCCATGGGATGGTCCACCGGGTAACCTTTTTGTTTTCCTCCAAATCAGTGTTTGGGTGAGGCATAGAGCTCCCCACGTCACCGCCCGACGCGTGCTACGGGTAGAGGTAGCACGTTTTGGCTGAATCGCTTTCTGAACGATCGGGCTCCTTGACCCAAATTCGTCGGACTTTCATTTTTGTGACAAATCATGTTTCAGAGTATACTTCGCGTCATGAGATTTATCATCCGGCAGCACTTTTACTTTCCTCCAAAATCATTTTTTCGGTGAGGTATGACGCTCCTTAAGTGAGGAGCTCAGAAAAAACATGGTGCACCTCTATCGTAGCATGCGTCACCCTCAGAAACAATATGGTGCACCGTTACCGTAGCGTGCATCGCGTGTTCGAACTTCCCCGTGCTGTATGTATGTATTCGCATACTGTAGGTAAACCTTCACCAGGGAGGGCATTCGGGTGGAACCATGAGGCTGTCTTCGTCAACAGTGGCACTCTTGTGCTGGGCTTTCCGCAGCTACATCAATGCTGAAGCTCTTTCATCCGCCTTGGTGGGTGTCAACGTTTGAGAGAAACCTGGAACAATACTTTACGTGGATTGGGGTGTATCCTGGGCGCTGGACAGTATGATAACATCTAGTACTACTGGCCTTCGACTGACATTTTAAAAGCAGTAGTGTTCAGTTAGAAGAAGTGCGAAAAGTTTTTTGTTCTTTAAAAGGGTAGGTATAACCTGCGTTAAGCGTAATGTAGCTGAACCAATGGCCCGTTCGTTTTACTGCTGTAGTACACAGTTGAAAACGCCACAGACCGGGTGCCGGGTAAGCAGATATACAATAGTCCAGCGAAGAGCCACGCTTGACAGCAGTGGGGCTATTAACATACTTGTATGATAGGGTGTTGATGTTGGCATTGTTATCAATCGGCCCTCTAGGCCTACGTAGGTAACCACCCTACTCCCGGGGGCCGGCTGCGGAATAGGGACCATGCGGCGGATGAGGTTGTTTTTTGTTTTTAACGGCCCGAGTCGCGTCTGTTTTCACTATGACGATCTATCAGGACCTATCAAATTAAGAAAATTTCTTCATATTCCAGTATTTTTACTAAGCGCATTTGGTCCTGCTTACTATGTTCCCCCGGTATGTCTCCTCGCCTCTTTCGCTTTTCCTCATTATCACGTTGCCCGAGTCTCCCGCCGTAATTACTGTGTTACACTTGTGCCTTCTTCACGCCTCTGCGCATGCTGGGTTATGTTTTGTTGTGAACGATAGGTCAGCAATGGTGGAGGAGACGTGGAAATACACGGTGTCGAGACCGTAGCCGTGAGACACGGTGTTCTATTTCAGGCAAGAGTCCTCCTGTGCTGCACCAGTGCGGTACAGGAACCAGAATGCTCGAGATGCATGACTCAAATGTTGTAAAACATCAGCGCGTGGAATTATCTGATCGGTTTAGAGTACACCCCGTTATCGAACGATAACATTTTATCGAGACAATGTTTTCCCATTGACTCGACATGAACAAATGGTCGGCTTGCACCCTGTTACCATGTTTACCCATCCCTTTGCAACCGCTAAGCTACGACATCCGGAGGAGGCCCGACGCTACACCGGCGTACCAAGAGAGACCACCGTCCCTTGTTAACCGAACCACAAATGTCTGCTTGTCCCCTGCCCCTCGTCGTCCTGTTGAACCGCCCAGTTCGGAAGACTTACAGTACTACGTGCCATAACTATATGCAGACACTTCCGCGTTAGGTCCAACTACCCACTTGACTAAATTAATATACGCTCCTCTGCACTTGAGGATATCATGCGATGTGCGCAGAAACGACGTTTTTTTTCATGACTTTGTAATCGGATCCCCGTAAGCACATGTTTGGTGCACGGGATGCGGCCGGGGTGCTGTTTCCCAACTGGGGCCTCGACGGGCCCGATTCATACGGGACCGCAAAGTTCGTGCCCTGGACGTCAGTGTGTTTCATGTTGTGACCTTTCCAGTTGTTCGGTTCAATTCGAAGCGAAATAATGTGCGAATGTTCACATCGTTCTGTCGACGAGCGGCGTATGCTTCCTCGTGCTCATGAAACTAAAGAGGACCGCTGCTGCTTACCATCCCAAACGGTGTTGTAATTTTTATGGCGATGGAGGTAAATCACGCATACCTAGAAGGTGGCCACCGCGCCCACCCTCTTTCCAATCCATATATATATACGCCACTTTAGGCCCGTGCCAGAAACGAACGTTCCTTTATATGTTCTACAATTGGTGTTGGGGCTACTGTAGGGTTTGGGCAGGTTGTGAGTTATACGGCCTAACTTCGATGGTTGATTTTGTTTGTACTCGACTCGGGCTCCGTGCCAGACTGGCGGTTGCCCCCAGGCTCTCACCCCGGAGGAGGCGCAAAACTACTCCGCCAATGGTATACCCTCTGGGGGCAACAAGATAACTCTTGCGTCACAAGCCCCAGGTGAGGTCACTAATAACACTCTATTTACTAGCTTCAAGTTTGGTGGGCGGATAAAAAAAGAGCACCCCTTTCCAGATGGCCTTAAACAGCCCAACTATACCTTTATGTTGTAGTTTATGTTGTCGGCAGTTTACATCATATTTTCTCAACATTGTTCGTTGTGACGAACATATACCGCCCACCTTCCACCAACGCACACACGTTGACTACGGCGGCAAATGCCCTACTGCGATAGTTCCTAGCGACAACAACACGATGTTTAGCAGTCACCACTGCGGAACTTACAGCATCGTGATCGATTGGAAGGGTCGCAATAGGATACTCACCGGTTGTTTATTGTGAGGAGAACAATGAAAGCAACGAAAAGCCCCAACAAGAACAAGGTATAATTTAATAGTGTAGTGTGCCCCGACATCACAACTTGGTGTGCTTGCAGTTGGATAACGGAGAGAACGTTCGTGTTGGTCACGCTCCGTGGCTAACAGGCTAACTACCGCTAGCAACAGTGTATAGTGGTAGCTAGTTATTAGTGTATCGTGTACTATATTGCACGAGGTGACCTTCCGAGGTGATTGCCCTGTCTGTGTGATGGATCGGCCGTACTTAGAGTCGGATGGGCACATACGTATGTGTCCAAGGCACAACATCACGCCAAACTCTGTAAACACTGGCGTTGCTATCGAGCTGTCGACTGACCTCACATCATATCGAGAAGGCCGTCTTATTTGATCTGTCACGTCCATCTCGTGATGCGTCTGCATGCTGTTTTTTTTTCGGTTCGCCGCAGGACGCGCCGGAAACCATTTCGAAGATTTCTCCCAACACTTTTCGATGGCGTACTGCTGCAGGTCTAGTTTGGTGAGTCACCGGAAAAAACATAGTGTACCGGCCTGATCAACTTCGTAGTTATATACTTTACCTACGTGTTTATGTTTACGTTTTCGAATACTGGTTTTGTAAATCGCTTACAAGGATCGTTCAGTCGACCGATGATGAGACGTATTCGTGATTTCCCCCCCTTGATTTATCGTGTATCTCTCCTGTCTCCTTGCGCATACGAACGCGCCTCTAGACTTATCGGAAATAACGATTCCTTTCATCTGTATATGTTTGTTGCGGTGCACACATTCAGGCGGCTGCGATCCAAAATTGCATATAACATATGTTGAAGTGGTGGCGTGCCGCTTTCGGCTTGCGCCTCTTAATCTGTCGCAGATAAAGAGCACCAAAGTGTCGAGAATTGCAAAGGCAGCTTGGGTATATATTTGTTGCAAACAGTAAAGTCCTTCAGCTTGCGCACCGAGGGATAGGCCAGAATGACTACACACGTGTTTGTATTTTGTCCAACGGTTCGACTTTCGCAACATACGTCATAGCACACCAACTCCCTCCCTTGACTTGCCCCGACCGTCTGGCAGCTGGTATTGCCTGAAGGCGACAATCAGATTCCCACGATGGGCAACGGCAATTGGATATCCCAACACCGATGGTACGACTTTTCGAACGCCAAGATGGACTTGTTGCCGCAGTTTGCCGATTTGTCCAGCCGCCCCGACGTCTGCATACACAAGCGATCCCAATCGGGAATGCGTGGCTACGGCCTCAATGGTGAGACTGCGTTGGGGCCTTGAAATACATTTGAGGGGAAGGCGGTGATGGGCATGCTACAGGCAGCGGCACGGGTCCGAAGTGTGGCGGAAAGAGAAGGACCGTCAGCCATTTGTTTTCTCGTTGGACCGTGAACATGGTGTGAGGCCTCCGATCGGTTGTTCCTTGCTTTTTGCATGATAAACAAGTCTCGAACGGAGTCAGCGAGAGAGCAAAGGGTGGGTAGTAGGGGATGCTGGCAGGAAGGTCTTATGCTGCCTCGTAGGTGGCTGTGATCGTACAAACAAAAGTAGTGACAACATGGCTACGACCACGGTGGTAAGGCTTCGTTGACACACTACGGGAATCTGGGGGGAGAGGTCCCGACGGGAACGCTGTCGCACAGTCATTTGCATTGGTTCTCTGAATTTGTCTTGTTGGATACAATCGTATCATCGCGCGGGGCAGCCGATCGATGTACTTCGGGCTACTTGCATAGAGAAACAGCCTTTTGAGGGGTCAGCAGGATAGTTGAGGGCGGATAGAAGCGGCACAGTAACGGGCCCGCTGGTACGAAATATCTAGGCCACCTCGTGTGAAACTGACTACCTGTATTGGTCCGCCACATAGCGGTTATGGGATTGATTGCTTCGGGAAAATGCCCAGGGATGACACCATATTTGGTGTCGGAGGCCTCGAAGGCCTTGTGTTCGTAGTATCGTTCTGCGTACCTAGTATCTAGATATATCTTATAGTTCTGATCCATGACGCCCAGGGCCCCGTGCAGCTGACGAGACTGATCGCAGTCGTAAACTATCGTCGTGGTGCTACTGGTCATGTTAGGTTCACGGTCGGCAGTGTATTTTGATCGCCGGGTCCGCGCTGAATAATGAATGCGATATCATAATTAACGACCAGCAGAGCTGCCATGTCATTGGAGACCGATTACTGTGCGGAGCTTCAGTTTCTGACGTTGAACACGTGCCCAATTTTCCCATTTGTATCGGTGTCTGGACTGAATTCAACCGCTTCGTTGGTGTCACGCTTGTTTGCTCATCAGAGTCATCCGTGCGCTCAAATTCATCTCGCGTATTGTGTGGCGTTACATTCATTAGTTTCGTTATAAAGCTTAGAACCCCGAGAGGCTTCCTTGCACTAACTCGAAGACATGGACACTCGCTCGATAGTATCGCTGCAGTACCATTATCTCTCTGTCACTGCACCCGCGTCATCAAACACGATGATAGACCGTCCTCAAGATCAGGGTTTGACGCCATATGGCCATCAACCACGGATGTCCACAGGACTGCAAGTAGTTGAATGCCACGGTGGATGAGAATTCAAGGACAAATTTGGGCTTCAATTTACAATCGGATGTTCCCTACATTGTTTCCCGGAGGGGTATGCAGCAGTGAGCACGCAGACACCCGCTATATTGCTTAAAGCGAGCCTTTGTTCCCTTTTCCAGGTATTCATCCAGACCTCCTGCACTGCCTGAACCACGTCTTCGTCAGGGGCTGTGAGGCTGATTATATGGGTGCTGTGGTCGATACAAACGCGTTTTGTCCTCCAAAGGGCGTTGAAGAAAACGCAATCGATGCTTCTGACAACCACCAGAGGCGGAGGAGGCGCCGCACCTTGGGCGTGCTCCAGTCGCCCGATACGGACCAGGAGCTTGCCCCCCAGCATACCAGTGCGGGATCCCTCGTAATCCACATTCGATCGGGTGACATTTTCAAGCCTCCAGGGAAGAAGGGGAGACGCCCGGATTTTGGCCAGGTAAGCTCTCACTGATACGTATATGCCGGTCGAGCAGGCGTTTGCCTCTTTCTTTGACGTACTATTGCTATTAACGCTGCCGAGGATGCTCGAGGTTGTGCGTGCTACAGTATTGCGGACGGCATTATCGGGGATACCGAGCGTTTGAGGCCATGTCTCGAGAGGAATTGGCGCACGCATGGTGGCAAACCGCGGCCGGGTAAATGTGAAGCGGTTGCCACGTTTGTGCTGCACTTGCACTCATGATCTACTGGAGAACGGCAGGGCGAGTTCTTTTGTTTTTCTCGCATCCGTCTTTGTGAATAGCGACGAGTACAGAGACCACGGACGTACTCTACGATGGGGATAGCAACTAACGTTTCTGGGGCTCTTTTCACTTTGGGGGCTCTGAACCTTGCACTCCACCACCGTCCCTTGAGTGAAATTGCAACCCAAGGCCGACTCCATGTTACAAGTCTAGCAGTCTCTCACTGATGACATCGTAAAGTTCGTATCGACCCCAGACATCCATGGCGTATATGCCTCCTCAATTTAGGCACCCAGTCGACGAGAAAGGGTTCGACGCAAAAGTTCACTCCTTCCGTAGCGCTCCTCTCCACGCTGGGGGGTAGATGTGCTGGAGGGGGAAACATTGTTTCGGGCAAGTCTCGGCTCCTGTTCAAGCCTAGGAATGCATGATTCAGCGCTTGTTCGTGTGGGGTTTCCGAGGAGTTCGTGGCTGCATTGTCATCCTCTTGCCATTTCTAGTAGCTGCCGCATGCGTCGTACAGGCATACGGACCGGGGAGTTGCGAAAACTGACTGGGTGGAGTATGTGGTAGGGCGTGTACGTATTGGCGCGGGGCGAAACCCTTCCGAACATGTATACCGGTATACGGGTTATGATATTTGCCCCCAGTATGGCCCGCATAAGGCTGCCGCGCTGCATCATGAAATGGGATTACGTGTGCCACGGTAGAGGTACGTAACGCGCCTATTCTGGTGAGGTTATGACACTCATTTCAAGGGCTCTGTATCTTGCCTGCAACCTGCTTTTAGAGAAAACACGAACGGCCTGTCATATCGTTGACAATTTACGAAGTACGTTGTAAAACAGAAATGGGACCAACGAATGGGACCAACGACAGCATCGGGTACTACCCGATGATGTCGTTGATCCCATTGTTTGGGTACTGTTTTAGTTTAGCAACCCACATCCGTCGGAACTGTTTAGGCTAGAAACACTTTCCGCTATGTAGCGCGCGTGAGATACGTAAGTGACGCGTGTTGACCACATTGCATGGGAATGTACGTGTTCAGGCTCGACATGAGGTTTGGTAGATAAACAATGCGTATCCAGGATTCGTCGGCCGAGATTTTACCTGTAGGTGCAGGAGGAGTCGTTTCCGGGGTGCCCCTCATTTTTGTGTATACCGCTTATGCCCCGAATCCCCACGCCCCCACGAGTGGATTTTCGACCTCCTCCGTGCCCCGCCCTAGACCCCCTTTGTCGAAGCCATTTGTTTTAGATCAGAACACGTCCCGAAGTATGCGTCGCTATCATAGCTAGGCTGTCTATCGAGGGGTGCTTAGCACGTGCTGTAAACGATAAGATGGTTGACTTTCCATGTGTACGCGAGGCACAAAAATGAGGGGCACCCTGGAAACGACTCCAGGGTGCAGGAGGAGTCGTTTCCAACTCCAACTCTAAATCTAAGTAGCAGCACGTACGTACGTAGAGCGGACAGAGAACAACGCCGGCATTGATGAGGAGCCCTTGTTTAGGACGTACTAACAGCAGTGGCCCTTTATTTTTTCCTTTTTTTGGTCTAGTTTTGTACGTCTGGGCTTTTTTGTCTTGAAACTAGTGCAAAAACCGCTAACTCGCGCAGTTTTAGGGCGATTTCGATTTTGACCAAAGTTCTGGAGATCCATATTTTCCCTTTTGGGGGACTCTTGAGAAAAATATCTTGATTTTAGTGTGGAAAAAAAATACTCGAAATTAGTGTGGAGATAATATATCCTGAAATTAGTGCGGTTGTGTTGACTTGATTTTAGTGTAGGTGTTAGACCCCGCGCGGGAAAGCCCTCCGAATGCGCTGGGAACCCCTACCTTCCCGCGGATCCGCCCCTTTCCAGCAGGAGAAGGAGCGAGGAGTCCCCGGGAGGCCCGCCCCCCCGCTTGCCGAGTTCGGCACCGGCGCCCGTTCTCTCGGTGGGGTTGCCGAGGGTTGACGCGTGGGACGGGCCGGACACGGGTGAGGTGCCGATCGGGGTCGGGTGGCGCGCGGTAGAGCCGGTCTCCCGCGGGGCATACCGAAGCCGGCATAGTCGTGAAGAGTTATTCGGGCGTCATCATCACCATCACTACCGAAGCGTATTATATTATAAGGATAGAGGGGGGAGGGGCACAAATGATCATCCCCGGGTGGCCCACTGTTGTACTACATTAACCACAAGTTGGCGATTCGTTCAGGCCTCTGATCAGTCATCTTCCGTCAGCTTGACTATTTACAGCAGTAGCAGTGGCGCAATACGAGTACGTATCTGAGTAATCTCCATCGGTTTCAGTTGATATTTTTTCTTGTTCACTCCCTCGTTGGTTTCGTCCTGCAGCCGACCACCGAATGTTGCAAAAAACACTACTACTGCTGGAGTGTGCTGATAATGTTGTCTGATGTACCCACGAATACACTTGGAATGGGTTGCGAGGGAAGTCAGTAATACAAATTTCAAAGCAGGAAATGAGAAGCCACACGCAGCAGTCGGCTGCTGCATAAGTGAGCAGCGATCGCGACCTCGTCCGCGACTGCAAACATGAACAACTCAACGAAATCCCAACGTCGCAGCTCTATCGGCGCCGTATTCACATGCTCCATTTGAATGTGGAGAGTGCCCGGTCGAGGATAAACCCGCGACGGTGGCACTCCTGAATGCCAAAATATTATGCAACTCTGTCCCACCGATATACAGCTGTTGTATCCTACGTGTGGCGCAGCCCTCGGTTGTCTGTGGGGGCCTAGCGTGCTGCTGCGCAGCCTTACCGCTTGCCGCATTTAAAAAACAAGACGTTGTTTTCCATTCTTCATGGAGGCGGTTTGTGCCCGGGGATCGGGAACCTGGTGAATTTCCTCCAAAGGAAAGGAAAGGAAAGGAAACAATTTATTACAATATTACCTCGAGCCCTAATACGACCTGTATTCATTTCAGGTAGATTACCACTACCGAAAAATACGTACCCTTGCGAATAAGTAAGTTCTGTATTATGCCCTACGA
The DNA here is from genome assembly GCA_008828725.1 of Saccharina japonica. Taxonomy (NCBI): domain Eukaryota; class Phaeophyceae; order Laminariales; family Laminariaceae; genus Saccharina; species Saccharina japonica. Next base: position 363,363 of record MEHQ01002596.1, on the reverse strand, counting down.
TCTGGCTTAGCAGTAAAACAGATTTTCATTCGATCGGCGTTAGCGCACTCGTTGTGAAATATTTGGACTCAAACTTTTACAATAGTGTTCTTGAGCTTGCAGCGCATTTATTTTCAGACGGTAGAATGTTTCGAATCTGAGCTGTTTTCGTTGAGAAAAGACATATCAAGTAAACCCTCGATATCTCGGTAACGAAGTCTAAACGAAAGTCTGAAAAGTCCACACGGTTGATGACGCTGATTATCGGTGTGGGCATTCCTTGAGGCATGTCGAAACGATCGATATCCTCACTATCCCCTAATTCATTGTGTATCCATAAATATGACGTGCATACTATCCGCTATACAACGTTACGATATTGCGATGAGCGACACAAAAAACTGATTTCCCAACTCAATTTATCGGTTGTTTGTCTGATTACGCTTTCACACACGATTCGCAATGCTCTGTGGCATTGGTCTGTTTCGACTTCGTTTTTCGTGGTGCTTGTTGCCGTGATGTCGGGAATTTTCTGGAAATGGCCGTAAGTTCCCCATCCCTGAATAAATAGGGTATGCCACAGGTACGACGTAATCGTTTCGGTTTGCTCTGGGGAAGGTCCAGACATGTGTTCAGATGAAAAATCTCAAAACTGAGTTGGGAAAGCGCCGGCAAGTACCGCCTCGTGATTACAGCTGGATCAGCTCGTGCTGTGTCTATCCCTGACACCACCCTCTTGCGTGACTGTGCTTTATTATCGTGATGGATGAAGCCCCCGCTGCAGTTCTTCCTGGATGTTATCGCGAGCAAGGCCTGGTCTGACGTCACCGTCTTGACTTTCGCGCCACCACAGTTGACCAATCCAACGTTCACTGCGCTACAGCTGCTCAATGGCTCGGGGATGCTAGGGCCCAACGTCGTTCTACACAATGTACGTGCTTATCTTCAGCGTGAACTGGTGATACTTTATTTGTGTGGATGGCAGCTTCACTTTCAGCTTGTGTAAGTTGACATCGGTATGTTGAGTTCACTATGTTGAGGTCAGTATTATGGTGATATCATTCAGCATGTTGAGAGCGTGTGCCCCGAAAGTTGGAACTACAGTAGCTAAATGTCTTGAAATTACTGGAGTACAGTATAATTAAAACTGATTATAATTTTATGTAACACACCCTCCGCCGGTCGTTACATAGACTATTGAGCTGTCTGTGCGGCTGTTTCGCCATTGCCTGAATACGCTATACTGCCCCCAGTATAATTCAAGGCTCGACGGTGTAGGCAGTGGCGGCAGTTGAATTCTCCACGTTAGAAACCCTTTTCTTCAAGTACCGATTAAAAAAAGGAGACCGTCCCTCGTCAACACAACAGAGCGGAGAACGTATTACAACTGCTTGACTGGCCTTAGTAAGCGCAATAGGAATAGCGTCGACAAGCGACAGAAGTTCAAATCCTGCAGCACGACTAAACAAAAAAACGTGTTTGGTTTACCTACAAAGCGAGCATGGGGCAGGCCGCACGCCCAAAGCAGGGCACTCATGTGATCCGAGGACAAAAATGATGAGCCGGTGATAATCTTCACATGTAGACCGGTCCTCCTCCAGGCATGCCTCCCGTCGTATTTCGGGTCTATCACTCTCATCCGCCTTGCGCCTGAAATGTGTGTATTTACGAGCGCGTGGTTTGATCCCCCTCGAATCCTGTTGGGGCTCTCTGTCGTTTCTCCTATTTGCGCGTCGTGTCCTCTGTTAAAATATAATCAGTGCACACTCAGATGGCTGACTATTGATACGACCTCGGGCGCATGACGGGGCCTAGCACAGGCGGGTAGGGTCAGCGAGCTGAAAAGCTCCTCATGTAGACATAAACCACGTAGTTAAGTGCCTATATATTATCGGATCTCGCAGGTAGAGCTCGAAGCGGAGTCGCGCAAGTCAAGTCAGGGGGGAGAAACCAGGCACTCATTTCTACCTCAATAAAGCCTCGCCAAGTATATGAACTCCCCAATATATGTAACCGTCATCGTAACTGCTGTATCGAGTACAAGCACAATCGATATCCTCCCTGCTTTGTAATCCATACTGTGCGACACCACACATCCGCAGTATGCACACTGAACAGGTGTACAGCAGTCTCATCAACTAATATCCTCCCTGCATGGTGAACAGTATGGCAATAAAGCATCACAATATCATAGCATGGTCGCACCTCATAGCTGTCCCGAAAACACAAATCATCATTCCGAATCGATATCACGCATTCCAAATTCACGTACCGAAAGTGGACCACAATTTCCTAAAAACTCAAGCAAATTCAAAGTACTGAATACCAGAGATGCAAGGAAATTAATTCAAGTTCAAATAACAAAATCTAAACCATACTGGCTCAAACTTCAACAATCGTTCAAGACACTCAGCTGCCGAAACTAGGGCATGTGGCCTCGATAATCAGACGGCCATCAGCTCGGTGTCAATAGGTCGATACAGGTTTATCCAGTAGTACTAACGTCAAATTTACTGCACGTTGCAAGAATCTCAAAACCTGAAAGATCCTCAATACAAATCTCAATACCGTACAATGTATTCTCGAAACTACCAGGCCAGCCGTTATTATCATTGAATATTTCCCTGACAATCAACAATACAGCTCCCGATCACTATTCGACCAAAAGCAGTATATCCGCACAGCAGTATCCACTATTCTAATCAGTAAACGGGCAGAATTTTCAATTCCCGAAAACCATTAGTAACAAACCACAACCCAACCTTAACCCCACCAGCCCAATCAAACCCTCAATCAAAATCCTTTATTCTCGAATCCTCGTTCAATCAGTCAACCAGTCAATCAATGTATTTTCTGAACTATCAGAAAAGCCGCCCAGACCAGACAGCCAGAGACGGTATCACCATTGAGATCGACTCTAAAACCGAAATAATAAATCTCAGATCCTCATTTCAGTCGGTCAACCAGTCAATTAATGTATTTTCCGAACTACCAGAAAAGCCGCCCAGGCCAGACAGCCAGAGACGGTATCGCCATTGAGATTGACTCTAAATAACCCTAAAATAATAAATCTCAAATCCTCAGTTCATACGCAAATATAATGTATCCGACCGCGTGCTATGGTTTCAAGCTTACAGCAGTAATTATTATGCCAACTTATCATCGGGGAAACGTGATCTCCCCTTGCCACGAGCTGCTGGTATATTCAAGAACCTTCGAGCAATTTTTCACACAAGGAAAGTGATGCATGACAGAGGGTGGAAACCCGGGTGCATGACAAGCTTCGAAGCTGTTATTTTATCACCAAGCAACAATGACTTAAGAACAGGGTGTTAACCAACCAATAGTAGTGCGCGGAAAGACAAAACCCATTCATGTATTTATCAAGATTCGAATGCCGTTGTCAGACAGGTGCATGAGCATATTTCACATCGCCAACAAAGAGCACAGAAACTGCTATGATTACGTGGTTAAAGCACATACACCCCGCTTATACTCCTCCTGCTTTAAGTACTTACATAGCATGCGTGCTACATAAATAAATGATCAGAAACATCTCGTACCTATAACTGATTCGCTACGGAGGGAGGGAGGGAGGGCGGAAGAGCACACATACAGCAGTCATTCTGAATCGCCCAAAAACATATTTTACTCTGTATCAATACTCCATCCATTCCATCGCTTATCCATATCATATCACAACGCCCCAGAATTTTCCAACACCGTACCAACCATGATAACATTATCTGAGCAGTAGTACGTTCGCAGTTGCTTTGTATACATACCTGGTATAACGCAGTGTCTTATACGTATGCATAGGGGTGTATACGATTTTCACGCATAGAAAAACCCTCCGCGCATAAAAAGAGCACTACCGTTTTCATCAGGCACACAAAAAGCAAGCAGACAGCAGTCTTTGGTTTTCTGCAGCTCCCCTATCCTACTACTCATGAACCAACTATCACCAATCTCTACGTGGCAACCCAAATCTTTGGGGTACGGAGGGAAGGAGAGAGAGGGGGAGCGGGGGCATTTATTTCTACTCCTGCGTCATTTATTTCAAGCTCAAAACAAGTACGTCCACTTGCAAGTATCTGATACTGCTCTTCTCTGGTACCAGGGTACGTATATACGTATATAACCGCACGCTCACAACTGACGAAAAGCACCGCGCGCTTATTCCTGGTATACTAACAGCAGTATAGTGTGTCAAGACGGGTACAGCAGTATAGTCTCAAGGCAGATATAGCAGTACACCATCTGAGCATGTTTCATGTACGTTGCCCTGCTGGCTTCGATATAATACTAGTATTTGTGTACTATGCACGCTATCAAACAGCAGTTCAGAAGTGCTGCAGTACGACAGCACTCAGCGCAGCATTCAAGAAGAAGCGAGCACGGCGTCAGAGCAAAGCACACAACAACCGAAACATAATGTCGGCTCGTCAAGTGCGTACTCAATCCTATCATGCGTGCATCATATATCATCCTCCCCCAAGCCCCAATCCAAGTACGTAGTCTATCATCCCGCGTAAAAAACGCAAGACAACAGAACCAACTACTCGTATTCAGTATAATAATAGGTGGTCCAAACAAGCCTAACCTACGACACACCTACTATTAATATACCTGAACAGCAAAAGCAAAAGCAAGAAAAAGGCAATCAATCAAGCAGCACAAACAAAGCGTATACCTCAATCAGGGCTGAACGGGGGGATGACCCCACCGCCCAGGCGCCACCTCGGCCCAGCTTCCATGCTGGTCCAAACACAACCTTGCTGTAGGTGGTGCTGTTTGCCGCCGCCCCGCCCCTCTTTGCTCCCCTGCTGCTGCTGCTACTGCTGCTGCTGCTCCTCCTTCTCTTATTTCTCCTCCTCTTCCTCCTCCTTCCGTTGTTCGTATGATAACAGGGCTCCGTGTGCCAGTACCAAGCGGCTCGCCACTACCAGGGCGTGCTGCTCCGCCTCGAGGTCTGCACGCGTGCCAACCGCGAGTGTCGGTGGCGGAGGCGGCGGTAGGGGCTGCGGTGGCGGCAGCGGCGGTGGCAACGGCTGATGTTCCTGCTCCCCGCCCATCCCAACGCCGTCCTCTCCATCTCCTACTCTATGCTCCTCCTCCAGAGACTCCCTTCCACTCGTACATAAAACCATCTCTCCGACCTCTTTCTCCCTCGCGTGCGACGTTATCTCTCTCGTTACCGTGGGGTGGGTTTCAACGTGGCGCGCAAACGGAGCCACCTGCTCTTGCGCGCCCGGGCTCACCCAACAAACCGGCTCAAAGGGGCTTCTCTCAATCGGAAGCGGCTGCGGAAGGGCCTTCTGCCCATCCTGTGCACTGCTGCCGCTCGGAGAGGTCTGTACTCCACTAAGCTCCTCAGCTTGTTCTTCTTCTCTGTCCTCGTCACCCATATCTTCTCCTTTTTCTCCTCTCGTCGCTTCCTCATCAACTTCGGGGGTGGGCGTAGAGCGGGTATGGTTTACAGCAGTGGCCAACGTGCCCACTCGAGCCTCCTGCTCTTGCCGCACTGATGTCCCAGCTGCTTTCCTCCTCTCCTCCGCCGTTGTCCTCTCTGAATCAGCGCGCTGGGTCTCGCTCGACGGGGCACGCAGCTTCGCTATCATCTTCCTCCGAAGGGCTGCCAGCTTCTCTGCTGCTAACTCTCTCCTCATCTCCTCCATCTTCTCGCGAAGCTCTCCCAGCTGCAGCTGCTGCGGCTGCTGTGGCTCCGGTTGCTGCGGCTGCTGCTGTTGCTGTCGCTGCGGCAGCTGCTGCTCCGGTTGCTGCTGCTGCCGCTGCTCGCCTACGTTGCTCGTGCCTCGAGCAGCAAGCGGCTCCACCAGCGCCGGTTCACGTTTGGCAAAGGCGGTACGCTGTTGCTGCGACCATATCGGATGGATTACTTGCTGTCGCCACTTGAACTGGTTCTGAGCCGAGTTGATCCGAAAATCCACCTCAGTGAGACGAGCCCTCTCGTTCGCAAGCACGGCAACCCGTCCAGTACGCGCAGCCCAAGCTTCATAGTTAACGATGCGTTCAACCAGAACGAAGCGCTCGGCATACAGCTTGTCGACAACTCCCACCAGCTGCACCGTCTTCCGCCTTTCAAACTCCGCGGCATCCATCTCGATGTGGAAAGCCACGCTCGCACTGCCTGATACCCCAAGCAACCCGAGATCATAAGCGACAATGACCCGCTATAGCGTATTGATACGACCTCGGGCGCATGACGGGGCCTAGCACAGGCGGGCAGGGTCAGCGAGCTGGAGCGCTCCTCATGTAGACATAAACCACGTAGTTAAGTGCCTATATATTATCGGACCTCGCAGGTAGAGCTCGTAGCGGAGTCGCGCAAGTCAAGGCAGGGGGGAGAAACCAGGCACTCATTTCTACCTCAATAAAGCCTCGCCAAGTATATGATCTCCCCAATATATGTAACGCCATCGTAACTGCTGTATCGAGTACGAGCACAATCAATACTGACCAATGACGGTCTTCGGAAGCTAACACAGAGTCGTTGTGAGACGAGCGCGAGCAGCACTGATGATGCTTAAAGATTTAATGTATTTGTTGAAACTGGCGTTCGTTGCGCCATTAAACGCCTACGGTAAGAATAACTGCAGAAAGTTCAGACGCGGGTGTGAAGAGTGCACAAAGGGGTCACTCCTCCTCAACTTCTCCTGCTTACCGTACAATAATATTGTACTGTAACTTGCACTCATACGCACGCTACCTCAGTCACACGTGTGGTAAGCTTGTTATGAACCACGTTACCTTAGCCAACAAGTTACTTGGTGGGATATCGTTCCAAAGGATCACCTTTCATCTAGTGCGTACGAAACGTAGTAAGGTATCCTGCTGTTGATCGATCTTTAAAGGTGTACACGCATTTGACACAGGCAGGCGTCGTGGTGGCTCAAGACAGCAGTAACACGGAAGCTATATTTTTGCATTGTTCCCATAGCTGTCGAGCTGCCTCGGTCAGAACATCGAGTGGCATCGAGCAGTTCATAAAACATCCCGCAGTCCCAAATCCCACTACAAGAATTCCTATCAAGCATGTGGAACTCCTACCATACGATGGATCTTATGCGTTGTGTTACTAAGTACAACCAACATCCCCCCTGCTCATTATAGGCAACCATAATAATTCCCCCCCTGCTCGGTGTATGAGAAGGCACGACATCACAGGGTCGATACATCGCAAGATCATAATGAACTCATACCAAACTCAGAAACTCAAACTCAAATCTGTAACTCGAACACCGTATCCTCAAATCAAGACTCATACAACCTCAAGTCCAAAACACATCAATATTAAGAGGAAACTCATCCCGACGACAAGTGAAAACCTCTACCTTAACCCCAGACAACAACAATGCAACTTTGGAAAATGTGACAGTACGTAGTTACACCAAACAACTAAAAACTACGTACATACTTCCATCTCACTCTGAGGGGGGATGCAGCGTTTGTGTCGACAAAAGACTGGTACCGACTCTATACTGGTGTTAACTGTGACCACGGAGCACTGAGCTGTCGCAGTATTCTCGGGGTGTGCTGTAAAGTATACTCTACGATGAGATGCTCTGATCGTCACTTGAGAGGTTTTGAATGACAAGTACTCTGTACTCCAGTCGAGGACGCCTCCGAAGGCGCCCATGATGGTGTTATGGAGTAGCATAATGTCTGGCCCTAAAGAGGGCAATACGAGCACTTCGACTGGTAGGGTAATATCTCCTAGTGTGAGTTGAAAGCGAACGTATCCTTATTTGTTTAGAGGCGACCCATCAGCACTGCTAAGGTTGATCGTTCCCGGGGGCACTGCAAAAATTCCAGTGTCTTTCATTGTGGGATGTGTCTGTACAAAGTGAACAGATATGGTATATCGGTCGCGGTGTCGATCGTGACATTGTGCGTCGGATAATCATTGACTCTGGTGTTTACTCGTACGCGCGTTGACGTCGAGTTGAGAGCTGTGGGATATCTGGGATATCCACTCATGGCGGACGCGTGGAAAGCATCGAAATGCGTTTCCCGGTGAGCGATGCATGATAAAAAATCTTGATGTTTAATTTTATCGTTTAGTTTGCAGGACGCAGCAGAAACATACAAATCTTGTGGTACCACGGAAGGTGAAAACGTATCATTCTGACGCTGACTACTCTTTTCGACTCTGCTTGCTGTTGCTACGGCTGGTCCAACTCCACGCGGTACTGCTAGAACACTCGGAACCTGCTGCTTTGTTTCTAAGTCTGTTACAGTATTCGACTGGTTGTCTGCATGCACACGAATGCTCGCCAGAGGGGTGGTGCCCTTTGTTCGGCTACGCCTATACTTCCTCTTACTACTAGGTCCACCGGCACTTGCCACGGCTACGCTAGCTGATCGTGATGTCGTTTCTACCGCGGGTTTGGGGATCCTAGTATGCCTACTCCCCGAACCGGTTTGAGGCAACCGGCGCGGGCCCCCTCACGTTTTGTTCGTGACTACGATCCCCTCGCGCTCGTGCGCCTTGGCCAGCCTACAGTCTGACCGCAAGTGCGAGTCGCGGTGCGGCACATAGGATAATTACACTAATCTACTTATCCGACGATACCTTGAATTTGCGGCTCTTCCCAGCGTCGCCACTCGGCGACCTGCCCCGTTTGTCGGAGGGGCCGTAAGAGGTCGTGTCGAACGTCACGTTTTTCCCACGACCACGCACCGCCGTCAGTTTTGACACGATGGCCTTTTCGACATTGGCGATTGATGTGATACGCTGTCGGTCAGGGCCAGGGGATGTGCCAGTCACGGCCGATGCGTACGTTGTCGGTAGGGGCAGTGGGGGCTGCGCGAAGGGCATTTGTCTCATGCTGTTTGGCCCGGGTACGTGAGGCTTGATACGTGAGAAAAGGGTCTTCGCGAATGAGTTCAAGAAGTACGTGGGGGGTTAAACCGGCCTCGAGATTAGCCATGAGTGATGTTTGCCACGCGTGTTTGTACGGCGAGACGTTGGTGGGGGCTATGTGTTTGGCTTCGGCAAGTAGGTGCGCGTATGCGTGAGTCACGCGTAGTCCGTAAGAGTCGACGGATTCGCGACTGCCCTGCTGTAGCCTAGAGACAGTGCGGGCGAGCAGCACGATACGGTTAACAGGGTTTAACAAGTTCGTGAAGGCATCCACCCACTCACTCCAATTGCGGGGAGCTCTGACTTCAATTGTTCCGTCATCCGTGCCAAGTTGTGCCGGATCTTTGTCTGTGCGCCACTCTAACATCTCACGCTGTACTTGGTGTATAGTGCTAGCCGCTTCGCCGCTAACTAAGTGTGCGAGGTATGTCACGGCGTGGTGGTCAATAACCAAGTCAGGGGGCGTGCAAGCAGATGCGAGAGCGCAAGAGCACCATATTCTCTGGCAAATCTTCGGTTGGTAAGCCGAGAAGCCTGAGCGACGGCGGAAAGTCTGAGTTTTTCATCGAGAATTTTCCATAGTCGGTGGGCTACGAGCTGGGCCAGCCAAGAAACGTACAAAGCTTCCTAAAGTCGAATCTCGTGAACCACTGCGAATTAGGCTACACAAATTTGAAGCGCCAACCCTGACATACCAGTACTTGTGCAAAAAAAACGGTATCTGAAAAATTATATACATATTTTTTTCTCGACTCGATCTCGCCGAGATATCCGCGAAAACTCGAAAACAACATTTTTTTCATTCTAAATTCGTATAAAAAATGTCATTTTCGATCAACATGAAAATTGGTGAAGACAATGCTGAGTACACAAGGAGAAGATCGATGTAAGTCTCGTTGCCCAATTCTCCATCCATCAAGAGATATGACCAAAACTCGATTCCATATATAAGTCAAGTAATTACGGAAAAATGGTATTTCCGCCATGCCCCGACCAATTTTGAGAGTTTTACTCTGACATTTTAACCACGTCTTTGAACCGTACGTACAAAAATACCTGCCGCCTGCCCTCTTTGATTTGTTTTTTTTTCGAGTAGTTTTGATCGCTTTTGCATTTTTTTCGATTTTTGGATCGTCGTATCTCTCTCGAGGAAAAAAAAAAAACAGGGCAGGCGGCAAGTGTGTTGGTTAGTACATGATCTACACTGTGTCCAAATTCCATGTCCAAATTCGTTAAATTGGTCGGGGCATGGCCAATCTGCTTTAAAAACATTATTTTGGCTGGCCCAGCTCGTAGTAGTACCGGATCGGGGCTGCTACAGCAGAGGTGGTACGCGCTGTGGGAGGTGCTTCTACAGTAGAAGTGGTACGTGCTGTGGGGGTTGCTGCTACAGCAGAGTTGGTACGTACGGTCTGAGGGACTGGGTTAGGCTGGTAGGAGGGGGAGGTACGGCTGCTGTCAGAGCTAATCGACTGCTGTTGGATGGGTGTGGCGGTTGTTGGGGGGTTCTGCACACGTTCAAAAACAACATCGAAATTTTGCTGAGGCAGCGGCACTCCTCTCACCTCAGCAAACTGGCCCATCCACAGGTTTGCTGTTGCCCGGCAGCACCAGTCCGTGACCCACGCTGGCGGCGTAGTGCTGTCAAGCATGCAATGCGCAAGCCAGCTGCCGTCTCGATCCGGACCGGATCGCGGGCCGGGAGGGTGCTCGGGGATGCAATGAGGTTCTCGGCCAGGCTCGAGTTTTCCCCAACGGCTCCACCAGGTGTTGTAGATGTCGTGGTGGCGGTGATGTCTGCTGCTGTACAGGGCGCTCCAGCATCGCCTGCAGCTTCCCCCTCTTGTTGTTGCTCGTCGGCCTCCTCCTCATCGGCCTCCTCAGGTTCTCCCTGGTCGGCGGGTGCCAGGGCCGCGAAGGCGTTTGCCGGCGCCGATGGTGTTCGTCCGCCGGGCGTGGACGCCGCCTTGCGGGATTTTGCGCGGCCCTTCTTGAAGCGAGCTCCTGAGCGTGGCACGTTCCACTTTTCCGACGTCGATCACGGTTTACGATCCGACGGTGGTCACCAGTATGAAGCCTGGCCTCTCACGGATGCTGGCGTCGAAGCAGAGAGGACGGTCTCGGATGTCTGGTACTAGTCTCGGAGCTGGCGTCGAAGGGGAGAGGTCGTCGCGGCACTGGCGGCGAAGCGGAGGGGTCGTCGCAGTGCTGAGGTCCCTTGTTGGTCGTCGTCGCAGGCGACGCGAACTGAGACTTTATATTTCTTAGATGAAGCAAGGAGATGCTAGAGCTAGAGTGGCCGTGAGGCTATGCCCCAGGTCGGTGCGGCGGGATTGTCCTTCGGCGGCTGATTCTCCGGGGACGGGTCAACGCCGTCTTGACGGGTGACATCGCTCGCGCCTCGGGATAATGACTGGTGACGTGTCCTCTCGCGCATGCGTGTACGAGATCTACGATAGGTATCTACGACCCTTTCTTCCACATAATACATAGAACTATAAACCTAGTTCATTTGGTCTTCGGAAGCTGTCCTCGGCATATATTCGCACCTCACAGCCACTATCAGCCTTTAATCGCCGAAGGAGGAGTTACTTGCTTTCCCGAAGTTCTTGTCTTTCTTTGCTTTCTTGTATCTGTACTCATTTCAATATTAACAAAAATCACACTAATTTGAAGATATTTTCTCACACTAAAGTCAAGATATTGTTTTTCAAAAAGTCAAAAACAGTGAGAAAAAAAAAGGATCTGCAGAATTTCGGTCACAATAGAAAACGACCCATAATTTGGCGAGGTAACCGTTCTCACACTGATTTCAATATAAAAAGGTCCGAAAAAACAAAATCAGGAAACAAATTGCGCTTTATACGTTTTTTTACGATACAAGGGCATCGCATGGGTGTCGGCATCGAGCTACCAGGGCTCCACATCGATGCCGGCATTTGTTTTTTGTCCGCTATAATACCGGCCCCGCTCTGGCATACTGTAGTCGGGCGTACTGCTGGCCCGAGGTGAGAACGCCTGCGCTTTGTTGGGTCGTTGCTGCCTGTCCCAAATTATCATGTAGGGAGGTACGGGGCTCCCGACCGATCTTTCATGACAAGGTCAGCGAGGCTTCCTCCGCCTGTGCGGAGGGCAATTTAAGTGGGTCCACAGAAACAAATGTTGTAAATACTGTCGGGGGGATGGGTGAGGTGTGGTCGTTCATAACGACTCGCCGTGTCCCCGCCGTGTCCCGGCCGGAACAAAGAGGTCGCGGATATGCGCGGAGGGTGTAGCTGCGCTTGAAGCCTGTGGGGGAAATATTTTCCCTACCGGCTCTCGGGCCGCCGGTGGTAAACCAGAGGTCGGGGAAGGATCCGTGGCCGTACGCTGTTCCGAAGAGGCGTCGGGATGAGAAAAATGGAGACGTTCTTTGTTAATGGCGCAAAGCAGTAGGTTCTGACTTAGTGGTAGTGGTAGTGGTAGTAGTCGTAGTCGTAGTAGTCGTAGTAGTCGTAGTCGTAGTCTTAGTGGTAGTCGTAGTGGTAGTGGTAGTGGTAGTGGGGTCGAATGGAGTCGAATGGAGTCGAGTGGAGTCGAGTGGAGTCGAGCGGAGTCGAGTGGAGTCGAGTGGTTTGGAGTGGAGTGGAATGGAGTGGTCGTGGAGTGGTGGAGTGGTGGAGTGGTGGAGTGGTGCACCGAAGCGTACTATATTAAAAGGATAAGGGCCTGGCATAATATGTGTGCACGCACAGTCGATAGACCGTACACTGCAACAACAGGAGTACCAACAGCAGTATGAAGCAAACATCCCTACTTCTTGTGTACCCACTACGTACAGCAGCAAGCAGCGGCAACGCTGCTGCAGTAAGCCGTAATGTAGTAAAGTACGTACATCTGGTGTGTGCGCACATGTGTGCGTATGCTGATACAATAACCCTGAAACAACACACGTACCTGGTACATGCAGTCACTTTCAATCGATCGCACAACAACAGGAGTAACAACGGCAGTATGCAGCAGGAAATACTATGTACTGATTGTGTACCCACTACCTACGGCAGGAAGCAGCAGCAACACTGCTGTGATACGTCGTGATTAGTGATGTTGTAGAGTACGCGCACCTGGTGTGTGCGCACGTACTGTATGTGCGTATGCTGATACAATAACTCTGAAACAACACATGTACATGATACATGATGTCGCTTTGGTACGTGCTCAAGTGTTCCTACACATCCGTCGTTGCCTCTGATTGACAGAGAAATGTAAACCTGGAGAAAAATGAAGAGCATAATCAGGAATAATAACAATAAAACATTGCAACCAATATCCCAAGGGTCGTTCGCAAAATCTTATGTTGAAGCAATACAACTCTTGCACGTGCAAGTCCCTCTCAGGTAAAAAAACAGTACTACGGCAGTAAGCAGGAGAAAGAAGCAGCAGCACTCTGTAGTAAAACCATTCGAGTATGATACCGCGGCTGCTTTGGTTCATGTCTGGGACGGCTGCAGTACTTATGTATAGGTACCAAATGGATATTTTCCCGGAATGCTTTCACTTTTCATTTCCGGCCGCGGGTCTTTTCTCGCGCTGTCGGCTGCGGGGCACGCAGGGGGGCCGCGTGTACACCACAGCGCACGTGCAGGTCCCGGCCGAGGCCCGTGGGGCTTGCTCTGGGCCTTCAAAGTCGCGAATGCTGGCAAATAACTCAGGGAAGACGTTCCGACTTGATACCGCCTCGCAACTACTCTAAAACACCTGTCGTACGACTGTTTTTTCATCCGTATGAACTTTGATGGCTCGTTTTTGACCCGTCGTATGAACGGAACACACAAAGCACACACCGCGCACGAGAAAACAAGGACCACACAGACATCGAACGGACATCAAATGAGGCACACATCAAGCGTCGTGCAGAAGTAGTTGATACCATGTTGCAGGCGTCTGCTTTGTCTGGACAGTAGTAGCAGTTGTAGGAGACGCTTGAACATTTACAGGCGCATTTTATGTAAATTTGTAATTTGGTTCCAATATTTTGTAATCTACGTAAAGTAAAGTACACATCTGTACTTTTTCGTACGGGTACATGTCTCTAGTCTTGACTACAAACTACCGAGCAGCCAAGACGCCATTTATCGAACAACACAGCAGTACAGCAGAAGAAGCTGTAGAACACGCAGTAGCCGCTGTGCAGATTGTTGCCTTTGTGGCGGCTGTTGTATCCTGTATGCGTGCGCCGGACCTGTAATAAACAGCTATAATACGAGTAGCAGGAGGAATCTAGTTGTGACAACTACGAACAACGATTACTGCTTTGCTGTGTTCTGTCTTTCATTGTGTATGCGTGTGTGTTTGATGTATGCGATTCCAGCAAAACCTCCCCCACTGATTTTAATATCACCCGCGCTTTACAGCAGCGATTAAAAACAAAACCGCTAATACCCGTCAAGGGTATAGATAACACTTCATACTCGCTAAGAATTTGGGCCCAGGGCACCCGGGTATCCAGCTGTTTGACGGGCACCCTTAGACGAGTACTCGGCTGCTAAACGCGTACCAGGGTACCCGCCCAAAAGGTATTACGTACGAGTGAATACTGTTATCTAGGACCGGGGCGGGACTCGTCGGGCAACAGCTCTGTCATGACTATCTTCTGTATACTCAACTGTACAGCGCAGAACAGCCGTGATAACTACAGTACCACTGACTGTGGGATCGACTATAAATCCTACAAAAAATAGTTAGACCGACTTCAGAAACAAAACAAGTCGTTGAGCCTGGACACCAAACTGAAGTTTCTTAACACCGGGAGCCCACTGTACCTCAGATACGATATCATCTCGTGACAGCTGTTTCGTTGGGAATGGCCGTCGCTACTACGTTTACAGTCTATGCCACAGGTTTGCTCCAAAAATTAAACTATGAAGCATGTGCGATCTATTGTCACCTTGCGACACCCCCGGGATTTCAAGTGACCAAAATCCCGAAGGGGAACCTTGTACCTTGTACCTGGTGCATACGTTGATACGTCTCACGTGTGCATACCAACCTGTCCGGCAATGTTACGACCGTCTAGATATTGACATACACATCAAACGATTATTAAATTTCCGGACAAATTATAACAAACTCCATGCGGTGAGATTGTTTTTTTTTGTTCAGGCACACGTGGTGCTTGGTGCAGCACCACGATGCCCCACCAACCAGGCCATACTGCCGCAATACAGCAGAGCGACAGCAAGAAGCAGCACCAACCGGTAGCATCACACCACTACGAGCATGACACTGCTGCTGCTGTGGTTGTATCTTATCAGAGGACACATGATACGCACCAGGTATACCTGGTACATACTGCACTACTGCTGCTGTTGTACATAAAATAGCAAGTTTTTTGCTATTTGCTCGTGTCGTTAAAACCGGCCCTTACCAATATGCCCGGAAATGTCACAACAGTTTGGATATGAAAAAATATACGAAACGTTGCTTGCATCTTCGGACAAATTGGTACGGTAAAAAACTCGATGCGGTGAGATCGCTCGTTTCGTAGTAGGCACACCTGAGGCAGCATCCTCATGCCCCCCTGTCATAAACATACGACTGCACAACGGCAGAGATGCTGTCGCGTCGCTGCTGTTGCTGCATGTGTGCAGATGTTCGATGTCGCTCGATGTGCACGTCGGTGTGCCCTCCTTTGTTCGTCGTGTTGATGCCGACACGGCAAATCACTTTTCAAGAGATACTGCGTGGAGACCGGGTTTCATGTTGACCTGCTCGGTTCGGCCGATTGGGATGGGGTACCCCGTGAAACCGACTCTATTGTTTCGGCTTCGCGAGCCCTTTGCGCGTGCCATGGGCCTCGGTCGACGGAGAGGCCCGAGAGGCACGCTGCCCGGTCGACCCCCCGCGGGTCGAGCCCGGCGCCGGCGAGATCGACCGAGAGGGCGAGGGGCGAAAACGCGCCGCCTGGCAAAAAAAAAACACTATTTTACTTTGTTGTAGTGTCTGAGCTAGAGTGTCCGAAGAGTCGGGAATGTCTGGGGTGGTTTTCGCGGTTTTCCCAACGTTGGCGTACAAGAGAAATATACGTACGAGTATACAGAAGCAGGTAGGCAGGATGCCAATGACACTAGACGTAGTCCGCGGTTGGTGTCCCTATTGGATTGACGGTTTGCATTCGAAGATATATAGTTTAGATCGCTACCAACTGCTCTTTACTGCTGCTGTTGGAGTCCGCGCAACTACCCACAGCTGTGATCTCTCCGCACAGCAGTATTATCGTATTTGTAGTGGTATGGAAGGCCTTGTATCAAGGAGGGGGGGGGGTAGCTCTTAAACGTCCTCGGGTTGAACTTTTATATACATATTGCTCAGGGTTTCGGAAGGCCTTGTTTCAAGGAAGGGGTGGGGATGGCCCTTAACCGTCCCTCGTTGAATTTATATATACATATGCTGTGCAGTGTTGGGAAGGCCTCATATCAAGGAGGGGGGGGGGTGGTTCTTAACCGTCCCCTTGTTGAATTTTTGTATGCGCATTTTTCAGGGTTGGAAAGGCCTTGTATCAAGGAGGGGGGGGTGGATCTTAACCGTCCCCTTCGTGAACTTTTATATATATACATTATTCAGGCGTAGCGGGAGGGGACGGTGCCAGGTACCTCCCCCCCCTGTCTGGAGCTCGAAGTTGTATACTTGTGAGTATGGTGTAAGGAAAACAACATTGGTGCGCCCTCGGATTCCCAGCGAATTGTCAATATATATTCCTATTCGTATTCCGACGCATACCCATGCTATAAGTTGTTAGACCATGATTTAGTCTCCAAAACCTGATTCTCGAAGAATGGAGTCTCTACCTCCTGCCTGTACCTCCTAGAACCTTTAGGGTCCCAACGTGTTCTAGGAGTCAATTGGCGAAACCCGCAGCGATAGCCCACGATAAGACGTCGGAACACCCCTCCCCCGCGCCTCTCCGAAATGCCTATGTGCGGTTTGGTCAAATGTGCTGACATACTATTATCTTCGTTGTGCAAACCCTGCCAAACCTCTGCACTTTGCTTCAACGTTACATCCCCTCCGTCTTATGCCGTCAATTTTGTTTCTTACCAGGATCGACCTCTTTTGGACGACCTAAGGACTATGCTTTGCGCGGACGCCCTCGCCGCGTCTCGTTCCAGCCTGCACTTCCTCACGTTTTCTCATTCGAGGGTATCGACGTTTTACTTGCCTGACAGCTGCGGGGTCGGGAGATTCAAGCGAGAGAGCCATGACGGAGTCGATAATTTGGATTTACCCAAGCGAAGCCCAGACAACGCGACTCTCCTTATTGTCGAGAAGGCAGAGGCGGAGGTATGTGGAGGCGGTGTTGTTCGGCCCATTACACGTGTTTAGATAATAAACATCGACGTACTATTTATTCGCCCCTCACTATATACTGTAACACATGAACCCTCTCTCGCTCGGACCTGGCGGCGGGCGTTTAACACGCAGGAAAAATGTGCGCGTCTCGGGCAGATGCATGCTGCGATAGTGGTACTGTTCACTTAACTCGTCCAGAACCTCCTCACTTTACCAGCCTAATACCCCTGCCGATATACTCGCCCTGGAAAACGACGAAAACCCGGAAAACAATGCCACGACCTAGGTATCTATCGCAAAACGGTGTAGAGCACAGTTGGGGTCCAGCGATGTTGGGCCATTCCTCACCTGAGACCCGTCCGCCAGAGTCAAGTGTTTATCGCCAGCAAAGGCTAGCCCTAACGCAGCACGCGTTGGCGCCAGGAAGCTGCCGTATGGTTCTCCAGGGTAGATTGGTCTTTGATTGCTGGCGAGCATCGACTTTGATTTGATTTTCGGTACAACCGAGTGGTTTGGAAAGGTTGAACTTGGTGCGCAACAGGGAGACATAAACGGTTTTGTGCGTGACTATCGACGCCACGAAACGAACCAGATCCACTAGTGCTTGAGTTATGAAAACCATGGCATACCATACCCCACCACCTAGACACAAGGCCTTGGTTCATTTTGTTTATGCTAGATTATCACATTTGAAGGCTTGTAGTCGCAGGCGATAGCGAAGAGTAGACGTGTAGATCGTAGGAAACGTGGCGGTGTTGAACGTGCGTAATGGTCTTCCGCGGACGAAGCCCATCTACTTGAAAACTGGTAGCGTGTGGTTTTGATATGGACAGTGGAGGAACCAACGCTCACGTACAGTGACGTTCGTTAACACAGTACTATGGTGGATGCTTGAACCAATTATTGCGCACTTGATAGTGTCGGAAACCCTGTATTGCCAGTTTGACCGCCTTCTGGTATAGCAGCGATAGAAACTTCAATTAACATTATTCCTAGGCTATCGTCGTGGTATCGCGGTAGAGACGAGTTTATGGTATTCTGGCTGCTAATAGCAAGTTTAAGTGCCTCCCTCTCGGCTAAGATCTCCCCACCTGCTCCTGCGAAAACGTTGTTTTGCACAAACGAATGCTGAAAAGCCAGAGAACATCCTCGGTTCTTTTCTTCCGTTCTTACCTCCCATCCGTATTTTCCCCGTTGCCGCACATACCATGTGAACGACCTCCGTACGTGAAACACAAGGTCTACGGGATAGAGTGGGCGAAAGATCGAGACTCCTATAGCCCGTACGCAAAATGGGCAGCCAGTGATGATCAATTGTTGGAGATGCTGGTATTTGATGGCATCAAGGGACTTAAGCGTTGCAGCATCACTGACTAGGTGGTGCCTTCGCCCACTCAGCGACATTGATATAAGTGATATTTCCTGCCACGGGTCGTGATATTGGATAAAATTGGAATAGCTAAGGCAACTGCATCAGCAGCGCTTCCCTATTTGTAGCTTGGCTACGGAATCCCCTGAGTTAGAGGTGATGCGGGGTGTATTCCCACAAGGTGACAGTTATTCGAGGAGCACCCATGCATTTCATTTCGTATGCTGTCGAGGCGCATGTGAGTGAGAGGGGGGCAGGGTGACGTTCGGGAATCGTTGGCCGCAGAGTGATTGGTCACCCTCCCTAACATCAGCGGCTGTACTTTGCGTTCGGAATACCGGTGCGTAGATAGATGTATCCCCCTAAACTTGATTATGTTTCGTCTTCACTTACACGGTAAAAAACACATCATTTCTGCCTAAAAACAATAGGGTATGCGTAGGTTGGCCTTACGATTAGTATTGAGAGTCAACGAAAAAAACAGGGTTGACTTGAAAATTGATTATGTTTTTTTAGGGTTTTGGTTGTTTCTCCAGTCTTCAACTGGAGACTCTGAAATTAAAAATCATTCGTGAAGCCCGTCGTCCTGCATTGAAAGTACCCTCTATGACATGCATTCTAAATATCTATCAACAGTTTGTACCAGGGCATCAATTAGGTGTTGCGCTGTTGCGCTGGCGCAACATTTACCCAAACTAACCGTTTTCCGCAACAGTCGCCGCGAGGCTGGTTGCGCGCAGCGTAACAGGTGTTTTTGGGCGCGCAACAGTTTTCGCCGCAGGCGAAAACTTTTCTTGCGCGTTTATTTCTTGCCGGAGGCGAGAAACACTTCTGGGGGTCTTTTTTTCTTTATAATTAGTCGTAATTGAACATCTTTTAGGCCCCTTGTCCTATTCGCCATAGTCGAAAACAAAAGCTATGCACATTTTGCTACTCCCCGTAGGCTCTTATCATTGTTCAGGTACATTTTTCTATTCGTCGTAGCCAAAAATAAATTAAAAGGCTTTTCACTTAGTTTTGAGGCGTATATTCGCGCATAGATCGCCATTGTTTGCGTGCTGCGCTGCGCGCAACAGAGGCCGAACCACTAAGTAATGCCCTGGTGTGTACCCATGCATGTAACTAAAACTAGAGCAGGTTACACGCGCTGGGCGACATTAACAGCAGCATAAAACATCCCGCAGAACACACACCTCGTGCCAAGCGTAGCTACTTCCAAATCTGATAGAATCGGCGGGGCGTTTTCTTTGGCAGCGGGGCCGCGAGCAAGGGCAGCGGGGGCAAAGACATTTTACTCCAAAACTCGTCCTCCAGCGTTGCGTGTGGCGCGAACACCATAAATTGGTCGAACGCTGATCATCAAATGTGGACGAATGATTTTCTTTCTTTTTGGTGCTCACAGCAGCTGTAGACAGCAGTAGAGTCAAATATGTCAGGAGACAGCACTTTTACCCCTTGACAGGCAGCAATTTTGCCTTGACATGCCTCGACCGACACCAAGCGTCGAGGTTTGATTATGGAACACCCGGCCCTACGCGTTCGACAGTGCATGGGTTCGAAGCTTGGGAGCGTCCACTTCATCCGGTGGGCCAACGAGCTCCACGAGGCGCCGCACATATCACGAACGGCGGCCGACCAGGCTGTCAGAAACAGAGGCGGAGGGAACCTGGATGGGGATGGAGTCAATAGTGAAGGGGTCAAGAGTAGAGGTGGGCACCTAGAGGGAAAATTTAAAATCCGAAAACCGGCCAAGGAGGCGTTATTCTTAAAACCAAAAACCGGTTTAAACCGGTTTTTCTCAGCCGGTTTAAACCGGTTAACCGAAAACCGGTTCAAACCGGATGGCAACATGAAACGCCTCCAAACCATTGAACATAACGGTATGTATGCGTCCAGTACATGATGTGTAAGTGGGTTCCGAGACACTGTTAGCGTACTAATAGAACACGAGGTGGTACGGTACAACAACAGCACAACAGCACATCATATTTTACGGGGAGACGTGAGTTTCAGGTACAAGTCATTATATATATACGACATTGCTGCCACAGGTACAACAACACTGATTGCTGCTGCTGCAGTGCGATTTTCGTGGGCAGTCGAGAGCGCAGTAGATCTACAATCGACAGGGTAAGGCGCTGCATATACATACTCATACCACACACCAAAACCAAATTATTTTCGGCCCGCACACAAAGAGCAACTGAACTTCGATCTCCCCGCTGAAAAAATCTAATTTTCGGCCCGCACACAAAAAAACAAGTCAAGTTAGACCCCCCGAACAAAAACCAAGTCAATTTCGATGACACAAAATCAAGTTAGTTTTGACCCTAACACTAAAATCAAGTCAATGTCGATCCCAATTAAAAACCCAAGGCAATTTCGATGCCCCGACACTATAACCAAGTATGTTTCGGCCCTGACACAAAAAACAGTCAATTTCCATCCATACGCTCAAATCAAGTCATTTTCGGCCCTGACTCTAAGAACCAAATCAATTTCGACCCCCCGCACAAAAGTCAAGCCAATTACTATCCCCGCACAAAAGAAAATTATATTTCAATCCCCAACACAAAAAACGAGTTAAAAAATGAACCTTAACACTACAACCAAGTCAATTCCGATCTCTATTCTAAAACCAAGACAACTTCGATGCCCCCGCACTAAAACCAAGTCATTTCCAACCACCTACACTAAAACGAAGTATTTTTCGACCCGCACACAAAAACCAAGTCAAATCGGATACTGTAATGGTATGGGCTTGAAAGGCTGGTAATTACCTGATATAGGTAATTGGTCCGTTTTCGTATAACTTGGATGGCATTCGTATTCGGGGTATTTATAAGATCGGAGGGCCATACTTGAAGCCCGTCCCGGGGAAGATGTCATCTGGCTCGGGGATTAATAAAAGCTGCTTCTCTTCTACGCTTGATTCTACGGAAAGCAAGTAACACCAAGGATGCTTAATAGACCAATATGCAAGGGTAAACTCTGTCTCACCCAGTCATATAACACGTGGCAATACCCACACTGAAATCAAGTCAATTTATATCGCCCGCACAAAAAATAATCTTTCTCAGCCCACACGCAATTACCAAGTCATTCAGACACTAGAACCAAGTCATTTTCGACCCGTACTATATCACTACTGCTGTACATAGCAGTTTAATCAGTCAAGAGTCGGTCCGATTCTGCCGGTTTAAACCGGTTAACCGGTTAACCGCGGTTTTTTCCGGTTTAAACCGGTTTTCGGTTAACCGGTTTAAACCGGCCGGAAAAAACGCGTTTTTTTTTGCCAAAAACCGTCTACTCGGACACGCCTGCTGGGTTTCCAAAAACCGGTTTAAACCGGTTTTTTTCTTGAAGGTGCCCACCTCTAGTCAAGAGACGCGCGGTGGGCATACATAGATTGCGTCCATAGTTCCATAGGCCTGTTGAAAACAGTACTATCATGTATGATACGTACGGAGTGCAGCAGTCACAGATATCAGGAGATGCCACTGTCACCCCTTGACTGACGGCAATTTCCCATTTGGGTCCCTTGACTGACTCCAAACTACACCCTTGACCGACGCTCACAAGTGTGTGTCGAGGAGCACAGGATAAACCGCACTCCTGCTTGTTGGGGCGTGCTGATGCTTGCTGATTCTGCAGCCTGCTGCTGCTACGCAGCCTCGACTGTCGGCCGGCGGTCGCTGGCGTATAGCACACAGACACAGGCAGAGTACCTGCACAGACACCTGAGTTGTGTGTAGCGCATGTATGCAATCCATACGCGCAGTTCACGCGCTGTTGGTGCGTATAAACAATGCAGCAGTAGAACAGGACAACTAGTAGGGAACATAAAAGCTTAAGCTTGCCCAGGCCGGGTTTCGTATTTGAGAGAGGGTTTTTCTACACTATGCTACTTCTGCTACTGCCACTGTTTTTTCTTCTTCTACGACTGTCGCTCGTGATATGACATGTAGTCTCGAGCTGGACGCGGCCTCGAGTGTCGGCCGGCGGTCGCTGGCGTACAGAGGAGAGCATACTAGTATTCGTTCTTCATACGATAATTGCGTCGTCTGTCGTGTGATTGATACTCTCTGCTGCTGCCGCTCGTTCGCTGCTGCATATTCTTCGTTCTGCCGAATAACAGCCGATTTTCTTAATTGAGAATTACCAGTACCTTTCTGATGAGATGATAATGGATTTGAGTTTGCTGTTCTTCAAGAGTTGTACTTCGCTCACAATCAAACTTTAACCTCGAATACGTGTTCCTCGGTGGTAGGTATCGATCCACAAAAAACAAATCGAAGCCTTGACAGGCTCGTAAAACAGAGGATATTAGGGGCGAGGCACCTAGCCCATAAATCCCGATTTTCTTGGATCTTCGATATCTTGAGACTGCGATGCCGACTTTAATTATTTGTTTTTTGTCGTCGACGGCTGTCACAAATGACAACGCAGTATAGGACACCAAATGAGAAACAGAAAAACTGGCCCATTCTGGATTTCTTATTTGAGAGAGGGTGCTTTATACACTAATTCCAATATAATGATTCTCGAATTTATTTGTTTCCTCCAAATATCAGCCTGGCTTTCTTATTAGCCTGTTTGTTATCACGTGTTCTGTGCTACTAACTGTAGTGTAGAATTTGACTATGAGGGAAGTACAACTCTTACAATACAAAACCCAACATTTTCGAGTGTTTTTTCTCACCGGAACCTGTCGGAACGGCAATCCTCAATTAGGAAAAACGGCTGTTAAATATAAGGGAGGTATCTAGACCGCTTGCTCACTGCTGCATATTATTCTCCGTTCGATAAATATATTGTTGATTGGACATGCATTCATACCGCTGACTATGAATAGCTGCTGCTGCATTGTTGTTGTTGTTGTTGGTGTTGTCTTCACATTAAAAACCGTGCCGGTCTCTCTATCCAGTACCTCCATCTGTCCGTACTAATCCAACACTTGACACGGTCGATTCCCGTGGTCACAGGCTAACTTACCCAAAAAAGGTATACTGAAATACAAGTGGAACCCGAAGGGTCCGCAAAGCGATCAAAGCCAGTCAAAAACAGATAGTCTGGAGCCCTCCGCTCCCCTCTACACGCTATGTGAAGGTAAAAATAAAAATGGAAAAGTCAACATCACCAATCGGGGGTACACGCCCCCTGATTCTATCTTGGTGCCCCTATAATGCCGGGGTGTTCCGTGCCGGGTTCACACCGGTCAGGCAAACAAATCGAGTCCTCCACCCCGATTATAAACGCAGACATGATACGGGGGAAGGGAACTATGGTCCCGTGTGACTGATGTACCCCCGGCCTGCGAGCAGTGTAACTGCAAAAGGTCAAAAGCAACGAAGAGAAAAAAGACGAAGACACAGACAAAGAGACAAGTCAAAAGTACAAGCAAACACTCACACAGACAAGACCGCAGAGACAACACATTGACACGTCATCCCGAGGGGGTGGTGCAATGGTGCGGCGGTGGGGGGGAGGGGGAAAAATAACAAAACAAACAAACAAACAAACAAACAGTCCAGGACAGTCAATCCGGCACATATCGCGCCACTCGGTCCGCCATTTCTCGCTTGTTTCCTTCCCTCGCCGATTCGCCCTTCTTCCGCACCCCTCCCGTCCCGTTGGTTCTTGGTGTCTCTTTGTTGTTGCTGCGCTCTTTTTCTCGCTCGGTCGCTCGTTTCCGGCTAGCCTCCTCTTCTCCCTTGTGCCAGGAGGTCATAAACCTCTCAGCTCCCTGCAGCACTCCCTTGTACCACTGCCTTCCTCCCTTCACCTTCGCTGCTTCCGCCCAAACTGAATTCGGGATTCCGAAGACACGTCTCTGGTCGTCCGTAGAGCCGTGCGTAGCTCCGAACGCTTTGAAGTCGTCCTTCAGGCACGTCTGCCAGTTCCGCTCCGGGCACCCCGCGCCCGGGTCCTTCCCCCCCACCAGCTCCCCGAACATCAGTCGTTTCGGGAGTCGCCCGTCTGGCTGCCTTGCCACGGCCCCCGCGAACAGTAGGCGCCGTTGCCGGACAGTGGCTTCCACGCTCTGGCACCCGACCCTCTTCAGGGCCTGGGCGTAGGACAGCTGCCGGTAGGTGCCTTGCTTGCGCTGGTACCCAATAACTCGCAGCAGCAGCCGGTGGTGTATCGTCCGCAGCAGTCGGTAGTGGTCGCGACGTGGGGCCCATGTCATGCAACCGTACAGCAGTGCCTCCATCGCCTCCGCTTGAAGCAGGCGAGCCTTGAGTCGAAACGGTGCTCCCGGCCTATCGAAGAGCTCCGGGCCATACCTCCTGACGCACGCCGACGCTGCTCTGCTCCTGAAGTTGATCTCCCGGGTGAGGTCGCCATGTTCGTTGACGAGGCCGCCCAGGTACCGGAACTCGTGGGTTTGGGTGTATTTCTGCCCCGCTGCTTCGATTATCAGCGGCGGCGGGGGCGGTGTTGGCTGCTTCTCCTTTACGCGCATCAGGAGAGTCTCCGTCTTCTTCTCCGACACCGTCAGCCCGAACTCCCCAAACACCTGCACGATAATGGTCATCATCCTCGCCAGTCCGTCGGCGGACCTCGATACAACGCCGGCGTCATCGGCATACAACATCCCCCACACCGCCCTCCGTACGCGGTCGAGTGGTGTCTCCGTCCCCGCTCCCGTCTCCTCCTTCAGGAACACTAGGTTCTGCATGATACCATCGTCCTCGCTGAATCGTACGATAACGACCTCTAGGGCCGCGGCGAAGAAAACGTTGAACAGCAGTGGGGACAGCACACACCCTTGTCGCAGGCCTTGCGTGACCAAGAACCAGTCCGACAGTTCTCCATCGTCCATGCGCACCCGGGCCCGCATTTCGTCGTGGAATTGGCCGATGACGGCGACCATCTCCGCAGGAACCCCGGCCCTGGCCAGCACCTTCCATAGCAGCTCTCGGTCCACCGAGTCATAGGCCTTCTGTAGGTCGACGAAGCACATGTAGAGCGGTATTCTCCTTCTCCGCCCTAGTTCCTGGAGTCGGCGCACGACGAACAGCATGCATACTGTGGATCGACCAGGTCGGAAGCCGCACTGTTCCTCCGGAAGGATGTTGCATACAATACTGTTATTCGTTCTACGAATATCTGGTTGATAGGGAAGGTATCCAGACTATGCATAGAGATGTACCTGTTTATGTACGCTGCTGTCAAACGCGTTCTTCGTAACCGCGTGCCTATACCGTGGGTCGTCACGGAGAAGGTGGTAGATAATGTACTCGTATCACCAAATACCCAAATATACACACACAAGCAGAGCCAGTACCTGTCGTCAAAGGCCCATCATGAACACCACACAGGGGTGAGCCGTACCTTTCCGTCACGCTCCACCCTCACATATATACGGGCAGTATCTTATCATCAAAGCCCGGGTCGTATCTTAACATCATCGACTGCTCCCAGGAGGGAGACAGCTTCACGCGAGGCATCCATCATCTCAGATCATAATGCCTCGCCACATCATATAAACCCAAATATCCGTAGACCAGTATGAAACCGCCTCATATCGGGAAACCAGTATCAAGCAATCGCATACCACAAACAGCCCCCCTATTCGGTGCGCGATACGATGGGTCCCGGATAACTCATCACCGATTGCCAGGTAAAACGGCAAGTCCCAAATTCCACAAATGAATCAATTCCAAGGTATAACGGCAACCCCAAATTCCATCCTTCATCATTGCCAAGGTAAAACGGCAATCCCAAATTCCATCCTCAAGAATTGCCAACGTAAAACGGCAATCCTGATACCAAATCTCTCAATCTTGATTCCAGTATAAATCTCCTAAACTATAGCGAGACAGTAACTACGGGAAGGGGGAAATCCAACAAACGTGAGTATGCTGGTAAAACCTTCAAACAAAATCAATAACACCGTCTTCACATAAATACCGTACCGCCCGATAACATCGGCCCCCCTGTTGTGTACTCTCTAAGAGCACAACAACAGAACATCTCTGATATAGAACACCTCAAATCAAATCATAGCAGCCCCCCTGCTTGACACTCCCCTCGGAAGTATACAAGTACAAGAAGACAACAATCCACATCTGAATCCAAAAGTGCTATAGGTATCAGTAATTGGTCCCCCTGTACGTTGTGCGCAGTTAACCAATAGTCAAAGCGTACGGCGCGATTAATCAAGACCATCGGCATACTCCATTGGCGTATTAACCTTTTCAACGTATGGGTACCTCCCAACACTTTCTCCATTTCCTTAAGAACTCCTGAAGTTGCACGTTAATTCTTCAAGTACTTCCAGAAAACATCCCATGCACATCGAAAACTCCTACTATTATCCCCCAAAACCAAATGCCCCAAAACCCCCGGAAAAACAAACAAACGAACCAGTGGATGAAACCACAACAAGTTCATCACAGAGTCACGGTCAAGCGAAACGTCTCAGCATGCAACGGTTTGATGAGAAAGTCGGCATGCTGCTCTGCCGACCGTACGTGCTAATCTCAAACTATCGGTTAGACACATGCTCTAGACATCTACGTCCTATGATCAAACCATACACCGACACCAGCGCGGATAACTGCTCCACCAGAGACAGACGTCCGGTCAGTAGCCTTGCGTGCATCCGCATCCACGTATGATAAAAACCCAACTGGACTCGACTATCTGCGATGGAAAGTCTTCGTCGTGTTACCGAGTACAGCTACTATCTCCTCCCTGCTCGGTAGACGACAAAACATTCATCGCATAGTTGATAGAAAAATGCTGCTATACCATTGTGACTCTAAAATCCCTCAACCATAAAATCAAAACCAAACTCAACTCCACACCCACAAACCAGAAACATCAACGATCTATATCAAATATGCACCGCAGACAACGAAACAAACAGAACGTCGTTGTCGTTGTATGCGTGCACTCACGTACAAGACTGCTCGGTCCAGCGTTATACTTCAACTATCCTTCTATTAAAACAAACATTTAGGCCCTCGATATACCAGGTAAAGCATCGTCTTTCAATCATACCCCAGGTCATGATAAATGGACTGCCATAACCGGATAGGTGACAATTTACAGCTGTTGATGCTGTTATTTTATAGTATTCTGACATCGTACTTCAGAGGTCGTAGTACGCAATTCAGAATGCCAAATATCAGGTACCAGTATACCAGGTGCATATCACTATACTCGTATATCCAATGCAAGCAATTTACAAGCCAAGCGTAATAAATATTTCGGCTCGTAAATTCCTACTGAACCAAAACGATCCAAAAAAACATTTATTCTACTGTGGGCCATTGCTACTAAGCGATCCCAACCCCACGAGCTCAACCCCCGTCTCCTGCGCCCTACCCCACGGACTCGTCTGTGGTCGTCCGGGGACATCCGGGCCACATCCCCGGGTTTCCTATCGGATATGGCTACTTGCTGCTGTAGATCATCACCCACAGCTGTCAGTGTGTGTGTGTCTTCTTTTTCTTCTCTCTCTCGGACTCTCTCACTGGGCTCTGCCCAGATTTGGGGTGTTCTTTCTTCAGGGTATAATACAATACACATCTTTAACTTGTGTCAGCGAGGGTGGTCATCTCATTCAGGTGGTACAGCAGTGCTGGCCCTGGGTGGAGCGTGATCCATCCGGTTCCTTCCCATACGTCGCTTGTCTTCCGCCGCGGCTCAACGTCACCGCGGCATGGACTACATCTCATAAATCCGCAGAGTTAGGGTGCATTTTGACTCGTTGAGCAAACGGTGCATCGTGTGGTTACTTTCAGCGCCAGGAACCAAGTCAAATAGTTAGATAACGAAACACAACATTATGCACTATGTCTGTGGGTAGAATCATGTCATCAAACCCCCCCTCGTGATTCTTCCCAGTACAACAGTAGTGACACAACCATTCCGTGTGCAAGGGCCTGGTGAGGAAATCAGCATTGATTTTCACACATCAATATCATGTACCAGGTACTGCTGTAGAATCAAGCTTAAATCAGCAGTAATTTACCAACACATTGATCATGCATTGGAGAATCAAGCAAAAATTAGCAGTAGTTTCCCCAACACATTATATAATATGCGCTGTAAAATCAAGCCAATAATCATCAGTAATTTTCCTACACAATAAGATCATGCGCTGTAAAATCAAACTGGCAACCCACCCCCTGCTATCACACACAGTAGTACGGGTATCATGCATACACGTATACATATAATACGGTATACCAGTACACAGCAGCAGTCTAACAAATCATGCACTGCTGCTGTAGAATCAAACAGTCAGAAATTATCATACACTGCTGCTTGCTGTATCATCAGTCCATCACAAACTGGTCCCACACAGCAGTGTACTTTGTCTGTAGAATCATGGCATCACAACCCCCCCCGTGATTCCAACAGCAGGACACACAAGATATAGCTGTGGTCCATCATACCAGGGTACAATCACACAACTACAGCAGTCGCACACATATCAGCCAATGGTTGACTTGCCTGGGTCGAACGGGAACGTCCGCTCTCCTACCCAGTTCCCATCCAACCACACACATAATTGCGATCCACCATACCAGGGGTACAAGCTCACCACAACTACAGCAGTCCTGCTCAAATATGCCGGCCAAGACACAGAGAAGCACAAAAACAAAACAACAGACCAACAAAATACAATCCACTCAATCCACCAACAAGAAAGTTGGAAAATATAACATGCCTGCTTTCCCGGATCAAATGGGAAAGATCGCGCCCCGCCGCCGCTGCTGCTGCTGCTGCTGCTGCTGGTCTCCTCTCCCACCAGCCCCACCCCTCGTCCATCACCGTACCCCTCCCCAACCGCGTCAGGCCCACCCCGTTTGCCTGGGTCGAACGGGCATGTTGAACCCTTCTGGCCCAAGCCCACCTGCGGCACCCCTCCACCCACACCGTCCCCATCCTATTGCTGCTGCATCGACACGCCCTCATGCCCACGCAGCTGCTGCGGCTTCACCAACGACGAAAGCGGCGGGGGCGTTACGCCAGCACCACCAAGCTCCTCCACCTCAGGTGCAGCAGCATCAAGCTCCAATACGTCAGCCTCAGCAAAACAGAGCTCTTCCTCCTCAGCCTCGTGCTGCTGCTGTACGGCATCAGCGAGCTTCTCCACCTCAGGCTCAGGCTGCTGCTGTACAGACGCCGCTAGCGGCTCACGCGCACCACCGAGCTCGTGCGCCTCGGACGCAGTCACACCAAGCTCGTCGAAGCTCCGGTACGGAACACCAATTCCTCCAGCTCGTCTCTTGGCGGACTGCAACCTCTCCCACCAGGCTTGCTTCTGCAGGAAGGTACGCGGTCGAGGTCCATGATACATGTTCCACAGCTCCTCGCGCGCAGCCGCTCTACGGGCATCCCTTTCCTTGTTGACGACATCCAGCTCCAACATCAGGTCCTTCATCATCTGCTGCCAAAGCAGTTCGCTCTCCCCTGGCATAGCACTACCCCTCCTAGTCGTCGACCTCGGCACTACAGCAGGCTGTACCTGCGGCTGCTGGAGTGCCGGCGTTTCAGCCTGCGGCACGTTGCTGTAGTCCGGCGCGTAGACGATAGTGGGCTGGGCAGTGCACTGCCTGGCCATGTGACCATAGGCCAGAAACCCATCGCACACGCTGTTTGGTGCAAAACAATTCGCGGCCATATGCCCTCGAGCACCGCAACGCTCGCACATGTAGAACCCGCCCATAGACGCTCCTGGGGGCGGAGGGGACTCCGGCTGGTACCACCCATATCCGGTGATACGTGCACAACCAGTGACCCTCGGGTTTTGCTGGTACTGGCGCCGCCGCTGCTGCTGCTGCTGCCGCTGCTGCTGCGCGGCACCACCCTACTGCCGCTGGTGCTGCTGTCCACCAAAGGCATGCTGCTACTGCTGCTGCTGCTGTGGCCCTGTGCCTCCATACTGCCGCTGCTGCTGTTGCTGCTGCTGCTGCCCGGCGCCCTCAAAATAAAAGACCATCTCCATAGTCAGTCTCCTTTATACCACTCCCCCTCTAACACAGTATAGCACTCCAGCGACCGCATACCACAAACAGTACCCCGTTCGTCTACTACCCGGGCAGTAGAACAGGCTAGGTTCTACGTACTGTTTTTTTTTATTCTACTAACTCTACTTGTCAACAATGGAAGGAGTAGAACAGGACACCAACAGCAGTAATAAGAACCAGAAAAAGCTGGCCCAGGCTAGGTTACGTATTAGAGAGAGGGTCGTGTCTACACTAACCTACTTCTGCCACTACCTTATTTTACTTTTTCTTCTTCTACTTGCGGCCTCGAGTGTCGGCAGGCGCTCGCGATATGACATGTAGTCTTCTTGAGAAAATCTCGGCCTCGAGTGTCGGCCGGCGGTCGCTGGCGTACAGAAGGGGGCACATTCTTCGTACAAGAAGTGCGTCGTGTGATACACACTCTCGGCTGCTACCGCTCATTTGCTGTTGCAAATCTTCTCGGTTCGACGAATCAGTAGACCGACGAATATCTTGTTGGTTTGGGAAGGTATCCAGAGCGCTTGCTATTACGGGGGATCGTAGTAAATAGGACCTACGGTCCATACAAAAACCTATATATTTACCTATTTTCACTAACAAAATTTGGTCCTATTAACTACTGTATGGTCCCACGTAATAGCTGCTGCATCGTGCATACATACGGTGTAGTGCCTGGTATCACTATAGGGGTACCCTATGTACCCCCTAATCGATACGATATTTCCATAGTACTTAGTCATGCTTTGTTTGGCCGGAATGTTATTAATATATCGTACTAGGGAATAAGAGCCCCCCCGGCCCCCACGGAGGTAGGGCCACAAGTGTGAGCGGCTCGTATTACGTAGAAATAATTACTCAATAGGAAGGACGCTACTTTTATTTCCGTTGTTTTAACATTTCGGGTGCTTACGAGTTATGAACGTTGAAGCTCATGCTACACATTGTCGGATGTCAAGAATACTTGGGATTAATTGGGCAAACATATCGAAGGAATGGTTGTTTCTGTCTCAAGGCAGGATAACCATCATAAAGTAGCAGCTGCAAACAAGGAAATTATATGGAGAGGGGGTTGTCGCTCGATGCTTCCTCGGAAGTCAACGGGGAGGAGGTTGAAGGTGTAGGGCTAATTGAACACGGAGGTGGGCACTTGATTTTCGTAGTATTCGGCGGTTGCTAATCGCCGTCTTAGGTGTGGACTTATTGGGGCCTGGGTGAATCATGTTGGCACACAGCAGCAACAATTTTCCAGGGTTCTTTACGGTTAAGCGTCCGTGCACAGTACGTTTTGTTTTTCGAAAATCCTACGGTCCGGTTCGGTGTGGTATTTAGAAAGAAAAATATTGGGGTGCGGTTCGGTGCGGTTATCCGATATTGGGAATCCCACGGTGCGTTTCGGTTTTTTCATGCATCCTACGGTGCGGTTCGGTGCGGTTTTTAGAAATCAGGAATCCTACGGTGCGGTTCGGTGCGGTTTTCAGAAATCAGGAATCCTACGGAGCGGTTCGGTGCGGTATTCAGAAATCGGGAATCTTACGGTGCGGTTCGGTGCGGTTTTCAGATTTTGAAACTCTTACGGTGCGATTCGTTTTTTTCATGCATCCTACGGTGCGGTTCGGTGCGGTTTTCAGATGTCGTGAACCCTACGGTGCGGTTTGGTTATATTTTGTTTCCTGCGGTGCGGTTCGGTGCGGTTTTCCGAAATCGCAAAACCTACGGTGCGGTGCGGTGCGGTTTTCAAGAGGGCAAAAAGGAAAACCGCACCGTAAAGAACCCTGTAATTTTCACTATTAATGAAAAGGCTACGTACACATTGTCGGGTGACAAAAATGAAATACTAATAATATGCCATGTACAATATACCTACCAGTATAAGTCAAATAATGGATGGAAAGACGAACAGTTGAGATATACCCATACATCCCCTTGTCCCCCATTTTGCGTATATGCTTGCATGGTTTTGATTAATCGCTTACTGTTGTAGTGTTCTGTACGTGAATCGTCATATAATGCAGCAACCCCGTGATCGCGCGCATGCCAGAGAAAAATAAGAAACAAGTAAAATGATAACAGAGTGGAACATAGGGGGGGGGGAAATATTACAATGATACGTAGCATGAACACAACCAAAGATAAAAGAGCTGCCAAACAGTTAGACTTTGCGCATAGGTTTCCTTTGTTTTCGTGGTTTTCTGCTTACGGGAATGTTATGAGTGGTCAACGCTGAAGCTCATGCTGCACATTGTCGGATGGCAAAGATGATGATAATAATGATAAGATGTAATACGCTGAAGAAGACAGGAGAAGACAAGACTGTCAATCTAATAACTCCGGAATTAAAGAAGAGTAAACAACGTCGACAGCTCTATCTAGCACAAAGCGTGTAGGGTCAAACCTATCCTCGGTTGTCAATATTATAATGTCGGCAGATTTCCGAACTCTAGATATAGGCCAACATACGAGTATGAGCATCCGTGCATGAACACATGCCTGCGTAAATATAAACGATCTTGCTCAACGACTGGCTTTGGCTAGGGTGAACAGTCACCGTCGCCAGTGTACGAGAGAGTGTTGTGCTGTCTCACGTACCCATGTGTATGTATACTCGTGTACCTGCACATGCATACGAAGTGCCCGGTAACACACATTGTCTTGCTCTTGGAGCCGGGTCGTGGATACCAAACAACAACACATATAATACATCAAGTATACTCGTACGCATAAACGACGCGGATACGTAGTTGATACCAGGTTCGTCCATACCAGACAACACACATACAATACATACGTCAAATCGACACTGTCTGCTGTGATACATCATTAGTACGTATACGAATACCATCACCAGTGTGGCACGGGAGGAGAGTGCTCTGTCTTATGTATATGAACTCGTATACTCGTACCTGCACATACATAGTAAGTGCCCGGTAACAGCTTGTCGGAGATCACCGTAAGGATTTCCCATACAAGTATCACGACGTCACCCTGTTCATAAGATCTCTGGTAAGTAGGCCCATGCAACATGACCAAGCCTCGCGAACTCGGAACGGCTTTGAACACGAGCAGAGGCAGGAGGAGGGGATGTTATCTAGGGGGCTTCAGACACCCCGTCCGTTTCTAA
Organism: Saccharina japonica; assembly: GCA_008828725.1. Lineage (NCBI taxonomy): Eukaryota > Phaeophyceae > Laminariales > Laminariaceae > Saccharina > Saccharina japonica. The sequence continues at coordinate 329,689 of MEHQ01002596.1, read as the reverse complement.
AGCAGTGGTGCTTTCGTCGCGCACGGTGACCAGAAGGCGACGTACGTATCATACGATACGAGTACGACCTCCCATGCAAGTATCACCAAGTCACCCTGTTCATAAGATCTCTGGTAAGTAGGCCCATGCAACATGACCAAGCTTCGCGAACTCGGGACGGCTTTGAACACGAGCAGAGGCAGGAGGAGGGGATGTTATCTAGGGGCCTTCAGAGACTCCGTCCGTTTCTAAAGCAGTGGTGCTTTCGTCGCGCAAGGTGACCAGAAGGCGACGTACGTATCATACGATACGAGTACGACCAGAGCGAGGATGAACGATACAATCTCAGCAAAGGTTAAAAGTAGCAACCGCACTGCTGCATGCAATACTCGTACGTAGAGCAGCCGCGAATCGCTGTGGCCACGACGACAAGCACGGCGCACGTACGAGTTGTACTACAGTACGCCAGCCTGCAACGTAAGAAGACGGTGCCGGGCATGCCGGCGTAGGGAGAAGCGTGCGTTTTGAACGTGTGTGGGAGGATTTGTTTTTTGCATTTGCATTTGCATTTGCTCCACTCTAAGTTGCTATGATAAAGTGGGCATCAAAGATCACTTGATTGAAGTATTGTTTTTTGGGCATCAGACGAACTATATACAATAGATAGATATTAATAGTATCACATCGCTATATAAGGGCTTCCAGCCATATAGGCCTATATAGCTATATGATATTTGGTATATGATACATAGGACCGCTATCAAGTAATATATAGGCATATATTCGTAAGGTGATATAAGTTGATCTATTGGCCTATATAAGCTTATACAAGTTGATATATCGGCCAATATCAGGTGAAATACGTCATATAAGCCACCCCGATATACACTACGCGCGTATATCACAATTTGCTGTATTGACGATGTATCTGTATATTTCGGATGGTATATATTTGGTGGAATATATCGCTGTACGTATGATACTGTACGTATGAGTACGTCTGAAAGACGAGAACGCCGAAAACCTCATTTTCCTACACTCTAACCGGCACCTGTGGTAGTGCAGCCCACCACGGCTGGCTGTGTTCTTGTCTTGGAATTGGTGCTGTAGTAGCAGTTAAGATGGAGCAGGTTCGGCACGTGCTTCTCGTAGCGAAGTGGGGGCGGGAGGTAGCTATAAAATGGTGAGAGATGCTTCTCTTTGTCACAGGATAAAGTGTATTCTCTCGCGTTTTAGGAGTGTTGCTCGTCCCTCCAGTTTATGTTGTTTAGTATGTATAATTCGTTGTAATTTGTCTTGTTCTTGTCTCTTGCATTTTCGTTTTGGGTATTCCGGTTGTAGCCGGTGGGACCTGGTGACCTATGACATGGATCGGAGGGATGGCTTTATGGGCGCCAGGAAAAAAAATACTAAAAAATAACATGAACCTGGAACGTGGTACTTTGTGTACCGGCAGTGAGGCACACAATCCTGTGGTGCGTCATCGCGATATACCACGATACTGTTGTTGTCTGCATTGCACCACACCACATGTACCTAAACTTCGCGGAGAAGGGGTTGCTGTATCAGCATTCATGCACACTGTGTAGTACGTAACAGGCACAGATCGTCAAGTACCGATCCAGTGCGGTACCACCGTGAAACAGGTCCCAACCACGACCGACCAAGTCTGATGATGTGACACGGTGATACGTGTATGTATGTGGTTGGCAGTAGCACACGATATCGATATATATATAGGGCAGATAGCGAGTGATATATCACATTATATCAGATACATGATATAGCACAAGATATACAGGGCATATCACACGATATACAGGGTATATCACATGATATATGTATGATACATCACATATATAATATACCCTGCATATATCACATTTCATATGGATATATCGAAAAACGCCGGGGGATATGGACTTGACTAAAAAATCGCAACTTATAGTACTTAGTCATGTTTTTTTAGGGGGTATATAGATATCATATACCCCCCCGATTTTTAGGGTATACCAGGCGGTGAGTGATATTATGGCATTTCGGGGTTCCATACTGTACTTTGGATACTACTGCTGGTGGTACTGGGGGTATTAAAAAACATATAAAAACCCCAGCTGTGAGATCGAGGATTTCGTCGAAACTCATATTTGCTACCTGAGTACTACGGCGTCCTCGTAAATACTGGGAAATCACCACGATGGGTCTTCTTCTGTTTTTCCTTCAACTTGTTTCTTCGTACGTACGATTTAAGGGGAAATATCAAACTATCCTGTTTTCAGATCAACGAGAGAAAAGGAGACTGCCACAAGCTTCAAGCGTGTCGTCGAAGCTAATATGAATATGAAGACACCTGACGGCCGCCCACAACGTATAACTGGCCATCTTGTGAACACCGTGACCCTAGGAGCCCCAAGTTGGCGCGCCGCGTCCACATTTCATGACGCAGTGATTGCTCTTGTCTCGATGTCTGCTCGGGGAATCTCGGAATATTTTGTTGGCTCCAGACTAAAACTGTTGCACAACAAACGCCACATATAACGAACAACCCTATTCTGTACTGAACATTTCGTATACCATATCGGCATGTTTTCCTAGGGGGCCGGGAGCCGCCGTCGGAGTGGGTCCCCTGCTGAAGATCGTTATTTGGTTATTTTCTGATTCGCCCAAAATCGTTACTTTTACATTACGCCGACGTATTCAGCCGCCATGCTTGTCCTTTAGAATGAGCTTTTTATGTGCGTGTGTGTGCTTCACATTAAACCGGTATTTCTACCCGCCGACATCCAGCACACCCAGTCAGTGTCCGTGCCGATTCTTCATCCTAGTGTGAGGAACCTACTGTAGTGTAAGGGGACAGGGTATCCCTAGCCAGGTCAGCCTATGGAACGGGTACTTGTTGGTACTCACGTGTGTTGTTTGCTTAGAGATAGAAGAAGAGCATCTTTATCCCCTCTGCGTGATGAAAGACTAAAAGCCGGCGAGATGGCCAAAGGCCATCTGGGAACCATCCCCGGTTCCCACATAAGATACGCCTCCCAAGTACTACCAATACGGTTCTTATACCTGATACCAGGTATTTACCAAACGTTTCCACATCATACCAGCAGTACCATAACACTAGCCCACTTTGATGAGCCGTATACGCAGAAATATGGTAAATTCGTGGAAACCCCGATTCCACGAACTAAAACATGAGTCGAAGATGCGGCTCCTCAAAACCCACTCCCACACCTCTGAACGGCAAGGCTACGAAGCCGCGGGAAAAAAATATTGAGCCGCTTTTTTTCGCTCTAGCCTCGTACGAGTACCAGCGGTACTCGGCTGGGCAGGAGCCAGCCCCGTGTCTTACTCAGAACCAGGTAGAACTGGGGGTGGGTGGCGCAGTCTGCTCGAATACTGCTCGGCAGGTATCGTAGAGTCAGAGGCGGAGGCGGGCTGGGCAGGTGGGACGGCCTGGTGCAGCGCGTCGAGAGGCGGGGCCCTACCAGGGTCCAAGTCGGCCGTTGGCTCGTTCTTCGTCTTGGGGAGCCGAGCGTTATCGAGAGGCTTCCAGGCATCCGGGGTCTTGGGAGGTAGAACAACCTCAGCTGAACAAGAAGGGGCCATGGCCGGGGGCGTGAGGGGCTCGAGTTGCTTTCCTGGCGGCCAAGGAGATCTCAGCTAAGAGGCTTGTCTTGTGGACGGATCCGTAGGCGTGAAGGGCTCCACTAGCCGTCCCGGTGTGCGAGGAGCTCGCGGCTCTGAGGCTGGTCTTCGAGGCGAAATCGCAGCAGTTCCGTCCTCCAACCCGGCCTTCCAATCCTCCGGTTGATCTGTTGTACTTGGCGCATGATCTTCATCGGCGCTTCGTGAACGGTGGCCCAGCAAGGGGCCCTGGGGTTCAGGGTCCTGGTCTGAGCTGCCGCGAAGGGGAGCAGATCCTCCTCGTTCTTGAGTCGACATCACGGATGACGGATGAGCGGAGCAAAGCTGCTCTACAAGCTGTGAAAACACGAACGGCTGAAAAAACCGAGTACGAGGAAAACGTCTCTCCGTTTTTTAGGCTAGTCCTGCCGATTCTTCATCCTAGTGTGATAAACCTAGTGTAAGGGAACAGGGTATCCCTAGCCAGGTCAGCCTATGGAACGGGTACTCGTTGGTACTCACGTGTGTTGTTTGCTTAGAGATAGAAGAAGAGCAGCTTTATTTCCTTTGCGTGATGAAAGACTGAACGCCGGCGAGATGGCCAAAGGCCATCTGGGAACCATCCCCGGTTCCCACATACGATACGCCTCCCAAGTACTACCAATACGGTTCTTATACCTGATACCAGGTATTTACCAAGGACTATCATGGGAGTCAACGGGACGGGAATTCCCATAGAGAACGGGACGGGACGGGTATTCCCGTCCCGTCCCATCGTGAAATGTCTCCCGTCCACGACCTCCCGTCCCATCCCATCATGTTTTTCCTACCCATTTCCGTCCCATATGGCCGAAATAGTATCCTCCCGTCCTCCCGTCCCCACCTTGCTTCCCATCCCATCGTCGGATACTTTCTCCCGTCCCATCTCTTCCCATCCCGTTGGCAGGATACTTTCTCCCGTCCCATCACTTCCCATCCCGTTGGCAGGATAACTTATACCGTCCCACTTGCTTCCCGTCCCGCTATCCCCGTACTCCCGTTCCCATGACCATTGTGGACATGCTGCTCCCATTGTCAGTTCCCATCTTCCTCCCATTTGCGCTTCCCACTCAACCTCCCAAATCTCCCATTTGCACTTCCCACTTGTCTCAGTTTCAGTAGAAGTTGTACGAGTATTTCATATTTATTCATATTATATGTGAATCTTGGATTTAATTATTTATTGTTGTGGTACGCTGTCAGCTCTCCCATTTTTATTTTTTTATTTTTTCACTTTTGGAGAGAGACGCACCACACACGCACCACACACACGTTCCTCATGGCGGAATCGGCCGGTGGTGGCTCGGCTTCTGAGCCTCCGGCACAGCCAAGTCGGTCATTTGCGATCAGTGGTACTCCCGTGAATAAGATGGGTGCAGGCGTTGGGAGAAACAAGCAGACGTCAGGGATTTGGAAGTATTGCGTGGAGTTCGAGCCAGCTGTGGACAAGAAGAACGTGAAGTGCATGGTGAAACGAAAGCTGCCCGCGTCGAGGCTTGGGGGAGGCGGGGTGTACGACCCGTTGAGCATTTATGTCCCGTTGACAACGTCCCACATATCCCCAGTGGGCTTCCCGTCGTCTTTCCCATCGACACTGGCAATTTTCCCATTGCCTTTCCCGTTGTCTTTCCCATTGACAGTGACAATTTTCCCATTGTTTCCCGTCCCACTATAAAACGTGATAGTCCCATCCCATCCCGTCTGAAAGATCGGAGCCATATTCGATTCCCGTCCCGTCCCCATCAATAAAAAACTCCCAGCTTCCCGTCCCGTTCCCGTCCCGTCTAGAAAGCATGTGGACATTTCCCGTCCCGTTCCCGTCCCGTCTAGAAAGCATGGGACATTTCCCGTCCCGTTCCCGTCCCGTCTAGACGCAAATAGTCCCGTCCCATCCCGTCACAACGGGAGCAGAAAAACTGACGATGGGATCCCGTCCCGTTGACAACGGGAGCCCAAATTTTTTCCGCCTGCGGCGGGCTAATCACTCCCGTCCCGTCCCACACGGTGCCTGCGGCACCATGATAGTCCCTGGTATTTACCAAACGTTTCCACATCATACCAGCAGTACCATAACACTAGACAGATACAAGTTATGTGGTCACAAAACCACGACACGGTATTGATTGTGCTTGGTACTCGATAAGGCAGGTATGATGACGGTTTCATATATTAGGGAGTTCATATACTTGATGAGGCTTTCTCCATCTGTGAGGTCTCGTGCTTGCTGGTGACTTCCCTGACTTACTTCCTTGACTTGCTCGCTGCGCCTCGACGGTGGCCTGCGAGGTCCGACGATAATATATATATACTTAACAACGTGGTTTATGTCTACATGAGGAGCGCTCCAGCTCGCTGACCCTGCCCGCCTGTGCTAGGCCCCGTCATGCGCCTGAGGTCGTATCATCACGCTATAGCGAGTCATTGTCGCTTATGACCTCGGGTTGCTTGGGGTATCAGGCAGCGAGGGTGGCTTCTGTCACGTCGGTATGGATGCCGCGGAGTCTGAAAGATGGAAGACGGTGCAGCTGATGGGAGTTGTCGACAAGCTGTATGCCGAGCGCTTCGTCCTGGTTCAACGCATCGTGAACTATGAAGCTTGGGCTGCGCGTACTGGACGGGTTGCCGTGCTTGCGAACGAGAGGGCTCGTCTCACTGAAGTGGATTATCGGATCAACTCGGCTCAGCACCAGTTCAAGTGGCGGCAAGAGGTAGTCCACCCGATCCGACCGCAGCAACATCGTGCCGCCTTTGCCAGACGTGAGCCGGCGCTGGTGGAGCCGCTTGCTGCTCGAAGCACGAGCAACGCAGGCGAGCAGCGGTAGCAGCAGCAGCCAGAGCAGCAGCAGGAAGACGACATGGACGGGGCTGCAGTGGCAGCCCTTCGTGAGGAGATGGAGGAGATGAGGAGAGAGTTAGCAGCAGCGAAGCTGGCAGCCACGACGAGCGCGGCTGCAGCCGCGACGAGTGAGGCACAGCGCGCTGATTCGGAGAGGGCAATGGCAGAGCAGAGGAGGGAAGCAGCTGGGACATCAGTGCGGCAAGAGCAGGAAGCTCGAGCCGGCACGTTGGCCACTGCTGCAAACCATACCCGCTCTACGCCCACCCCCGAATTTGATGAGGAAGCGACGAGAGGAGAAAAAGGAGAAGATATGGGTGACGAGGACAGAGAAGAACAAGCTGAGGAGCTTAGTGGAGTGTAGACCTCTCGGAGCGGCAGCAGTGCACAGGATGGGCAGGGGGCCCTGCCGCAGCTGCATCCGATTGAGAGAAGCCCCTTTGAGCCGGTTTGTTGGGTAAACCCGGGCGCGCAAGAGCAGGTGGCTCCGTTTGCGCGCCACGCTGAAACCCACCCCGCGGTGACGAAGGAACCGTCACACGCGGGAGAGGAAGAGGTCGGAGAGATGGTTTCATGTGCGAGTGGAAGGGGGTTTCTGGAGAAGGAAAGCAGAGTAGGAGTCGGAGATGACGGCGTTGGGATGGGCGAGGAGCAAGAGCATCAGCCATTGCCACCGCCGCTGCCGCCACCGCCGCCTCTACCACCGCCTCCGCCACCGCCCGCGGAAGGCATGCGTGCAGACCTCGAGGCGGAGCAGCACGCCCTGGTAGTGGCGAGCCGTTTGGTGTTGGCACACGGAGCCCTGTTATCATTCGAGCAACGGAAAAAGGAGGAAGAGGAGGAGAAGGAAGAGGAGGAGCAGGAGCAGCAGCAGCAGCAGCAGCAGCAGCAGCAGCAGGGGAGCAAGGACGGGTGGGGCGGCGGCAAACAACACCACCTACAGCAAGGTTGTGTTTGGACCAGCATGGAAGCTGGGCCGAGGTGGCGCGTGGGTGCTGGGCTCATGCCCCCGTTCAGCCCTGATTGAGGTATACGCTTTGTTTGTGCTTCCTGATCGATTGCCTTTTTCCCCCTGTTTTTGATGATGTTTTTGATGATACGTACGAAGATGCCGCTACTGCTGTTCAGGTATATTAATAGTAGGTGTGTCGTAGAATAGGCTTGTTTGGACCACCTGTCATTACACTGAATACGAGTAGTTGGTTCTGTTGTCTTTCGTTATTTTGCGCGGGACGATGGACTACGCACTTGGGTTGGGGCTTGGGGAGGATGAAATATGATGCACGCATGATATTATTGATTGAGTACGCACGTGACAAGCACTTGACGAGCCGACATTGTTATGTTTCGGTTGTGTGCTTTGCTTCGAACACTGTGCTACCATACTGCACGTACTAATCTTGTCAGATAGCAACACATCAATAGACGTACCGGTATGATAATAGCCGACATGCAGCAATTCTGCTGTAACTTTTACTCGGACCTGTAATCAACAGGGGAAGGTACCTGGAACATGCTCATACGGCTATTTTGTCTGTCAGCGATGTTTTTGCTATTTGTACGAGAAGTACTATTATACTGCTGTGAGTATACCAGGTATATGCGTGCTGTGGTTTTCGTGATTTATGAGCATTTATGCTGCTTATTTTGTGTGTACCTGATGTAAACGGTAGTGCTCTGTGTGCGGACAGTTTTATGATCGCGAAGGTCGTATATACATCCATGCATACATATAAGACACTGCGTTATACCATGGTACAACGCAACTGCGAACGTACTACTGCTCAGATAAGGTTATCATGGTTGGTATAAATCGATGTTGGAACATTCTGGGCGTTGTGATATGATATGAATATGCGATGGAATGGAGCATTGATACCGAGTGAAAATATGTTTTGGGCGACTCAGATTGACTGCTGTATGTTGTGCGCTCTTCCGCCCTCTCTCCCTCCCTCCCTCCGTAACGAACCAGTTATAGGTACGAGATGGTTCTGATCATCAATCATGTAGTACAAATGCTATGTACGTACTTAAAAGCAGGAGGAGTATAAGTGGAGTAGGTGCTTTAAACACGTAATCATATAGCAGTTACTATGTGCTCTTTGTTGGCGATGTGAAATATGCACTTGCACTTGTTGTCTGATCACGCCATTCGAATCTTGATGAATATATTTATGCATGCGTTTTGTCTTTCCGCGCACTACTATTGGTAGGTTAACACGCTGTTTGTGAGGCATTGTTGCTTGGTGATAAAATAGTACACTTCAGAGCTTTCCTTGTGTGGAAATCGCTCGAAGGTTCTTGATTATACCAGCAGCTCGTGACAAGGGGAGATCACGTTTCCCCGATGATAAGTTGGCGTAATAACTACTGCTGTAAGCTTGAAACCATAGCACGCGGTCGGATAAATTACGTTTGCGTATGAATGAGGATTTTATATTTATTGTTTTAGTTTTAGAGCCAATCTCAATGGTGATACCGTCTCTGGCTGTGTGGCCTGGGCGGCTTTTCTGGTAGTTCGGAAAATACATTGATTGACTGGTTGACCGACTGAAATGAGGATCTGAGATTTAGTTTTAGTTTTAGAGTCAATCTCAATGGTGATACCGTCTCTGGCTGTCTGGCCTGGGCGTCTTTTCTGATAGTTCGGAAAATACATTGATTGACTGGTTGACTGATTGAACGAGGATTCGAGAATGGAGGATTTTGAATGAGGTTCTGATTGGGCTGGTGGGGTTAAGGTTGGGTTGTGGTTTTTGATTGATGGTTTTCGGGCATTGAAAATTCTGCCTGTTTACTGATTAAAGTAGTGAATACATTGTACGGTATTGAGATTTGTATTGAAGATTTTTCATGTTTCGAGATTCTTGCAACGTGCAGTGTTTCTGAAGTTAGTACTACTGGACAAACCTGTATCGACCTGTTGACACCGAGCTGATGACCGTCTGATTACCGAGGCCTTATGCCCTAGTTACGGCAGCTGAGTGTCTTGGAAGAGTGTTGAAGTTTGAGCGAGTATGGTTTAGATTTTGGTATTTGAGTTTGAATGAATTTGCTTGAATTTCAAGTATTCGGTACTTTGAATTTGTTTGAGGTTTTTTATGAATCTTGTGGTATTCGGTACTTTGAATTTGCTTGAGGTTTTGGGACATTGTGGTCCACATTCGGTACGTGAATTTGGAATGTGTGATATTGATTCGGGATGATGATTTGTGGTTTTCGGGATAGCTATGAGGTGTGACCATGCTATGATATTGTGATGCTTTATTGCCATACTGTTCACCATGCAGGGAGGATATTAGTTGATAGGACTGTACACCTGTTCGGTATGCATACTGCGGATGTGTGGTGTCGCACAGTATCGATTGCAAAGCAGGGAGGATATTGATTGTGCTTGGTACTCGATACAGCAGGTATGATGACGGTTTCATATATTAGGGAGTTCATATACTTGATGAGGCTTTCTCCATCTGTGAGGTTTCGTGCTTGCTGGTGACTTCCCTGACTTACTTCCTTGACTTGCTCGCTGCGCCTCGATGGTGGCCTGCGAGGTCCGACGATAATATATATACTTAACTACGTGGTTTATGTCTACATGAGGAGCGCTCCAGCTCGCTGACCCTGCCCGCCTGTGCTAGGCCCCGTCATGCGCCTGAGGTCGTATCAACACACGGAGGTACTGCGTTGCATGCCCGACCAGATTTGCCGCCGATGCAACGGGAAGCCACAAAGGGCGAGGTGTGGTGGTTGAAGTGTCTCGTCTTGGAGGGGTGACACGAGATACTGCGGGTCGATACTGCAGGTGCCTTACCCGGGGAGTGTCCGGGCGGTATCGACCCGGGGAGTGTCCGTTCTCGTCCCTGGGTCGTCGGAGTTGTAGAGATATGGAGGGATTTTTAATCCGGGGATGAGACGTTATCATCCTCGGGTGTGGCGGAATCCCGATGGCTCTATTCAGCTATTCAGCACCAGTCTTCTAGAAACAGTCAGTGTCCGCTGGCATGTATTTGGCGAACCGGTCAGCTGCCGGAGTTGTCATTTAAATTCGTAAGTCAGCAGGTAGGCTGGCTAGATGGCTGTCAGAACTGCTGCGGGTTGTGCCACGGAGACGGCTTGGCGCGGCATGGGACCCGGTGTTCTGCTGGTTGTGGCACCCAGCCTCCCTACCCACGGGGCAAGACGGGGCTGAAACACTCTGGATAGCGCTACTCAATTACAGACAGACGCACAGACGGACAGACAGACAGTCAGAATAGCAGCTTATATATAATAAGATAGATAAACACCGTATTGGCTGATTTTAGCAAACAATGCATTCCAGCAGGAGCATGCAATGCAACGAGATTCTCCAGCAGCAGCAAAAGCATGCAGAAACCTACAACCATCATCAGGACCACCACCAACAACAGCAGAAGAAGCAACAGCAGTTATTGCATCTACCACAAATACACCACCAACACCAACACCATCACCACTTAGTCTACCACCACCACCACCAGCTCACAGACAGGCGAACTTGGTACATGAACCCGACTACCTGCTGCCCACTGGTGAGATGGCGGACAACACACATACACGAAATCAGCCTAAAAGATCGGATGGAACTGCCGCGAAGAAATTTATCAGCCTGACAGATGTCTAGCGAGCCAAGCTGCTGACGTTATTTTGAATTGTAATTCTGGCAGATGATTATACATTTTTAGTCAAAATCCATGCCAGAGGCCGCTGGCTCTTTCTAGAAGATGGTTTCTGAATAGAACCATCGAGGTTCCACCACACCAGGGGAGGATAGGGCCTCATCTCCGGATCAGAAACCCCTCCATATCTCTACAACTGTGACCAACCGGGGACTAAAACGGTGATCTCTCTGGTGGACACCACCCCGCATAGTGTGGAAACCCCATCCCCATCGACTGGTCACTGATTGTCTGAGGCCTCAGGCTCATGAAAAGCCAGCGGCACCCAGGGACGATAGGGTCCCATCTCCGGACCACAAGTCCTTTCATACATCTCAAACTCCAAGAACCCGGGTACGAAAACGGCAATGGTCCTTATATTTCCGTTCGGATTGGTACATCACAGCACACTGCGAGTATGGTTGTCATGGTATCGCGAGTCTCGCGATCCAGAGCGTTTCAGTTCCGCCTCGCGGCATCGGTAGAGAGGTGTGAGTGAAATTTATAATTCCCGGGTGCGGCTGGGTCTGATCAGGGGATGGGACCCTGTCGTGCCCGGGAGTTGCCACCCAGGACAACGTCGAGGTCCCGCAGCACCCTGGGAGGATAAGGCCCCATCCCCGGATCAGAAATCCTGCCATATATCTAAACAAACAACAACCCGGGGACAAAACGAGCATTCCACGGGTCGATACCACCCCGCAAGATGTGGGATACCCAACCTCAATTTATCTTATTTCGGGTGTGTAGCTAGGCTCATGGTCGACGTTCCGCCGCACTCGGGGACAAGGTCCCATACCCGGACAAGAAATAATTTCAAACATGTACAACTCCAACAATCCCGGGATGAAAATGGACACCCCCCGGGTCGATACCGCCCCGCAAGGTGTGGAAACCCCGGCCGCAATTGCTGATCCTTGAGTCGCTGGGGCTCATGGAGCCCGCGCGCGGCGAGAATTGCCCCTCGGAACAACAGCGATGTCCCGCTACACCCGGGGAGGATAAGGCCCCATCCCCCGATAAAACATCCTTCCATACATCTGCGCCACACGGTGTGGAAACCCCAACCCTATGGGCCGATTAATGACTGGCTGGAGCTCATGAAACCAGCGCGCTGCGAGATTTTCCCGGGCAACGTCGAGGTTCCACTGCCCCCGGGGACGACAATAAGGTCGCATAAATCCTCCCATACATCTACAACTCGAACAACCCAGGGACGAAAACGGACATCCCCCGAGTTGATACCGCCCCGTAAAGTGTGGAAACCCCGACCCCACTGGCTGATTTCAGGTTTGGCCGGAGCTCATGATCTCGATGTCCCACCGGATCCTGCGATGATAAGGCCCTATCTCCGGATCATGAGTACTTCCATACATACACCGCCCAAATACACCGCCCAAACAACCCGGGGGCTAGAACGGACACCCCGCGCGTCGATACCACCCCGCACGGTGGTCCTTACATTGCCGTCGAGAGCGGCACATCACGGCACACTGCGAGTACTGCCACGCACCTGGTACTTATGGGCAACGCAAGCCTAGCGCTACGGGCGGAGCCGTGGCCGTACCGCTAGTTAAAAATTAATTATGCAAACATTGGGGGACATGCGTTTTTTTGGGTTAATTGTGCGTTCTGATTACTGTGCCGCCCGTACTATCTAGATTTTTTTGTGAGGTTGGACCGTTGGACGGAGAACCTACCACCTGGTATATCGTAACTCCAACCTACGCACCTGAGAGTTTTGGCCGAACAGTTCCTTTTTCACGGTGGAAGTTAACGTGAGACATACTCGGATTATGACGATCACATCTACAGCTACCTATCTACGCACCGGTATGCAGCAATATTGCAGCCGCTGCTGACAGGAAGGGTAACCAATCGCTCTGCGGTCCAGGGTTGCCGAAAACAGCATAATTCCCCCCTCTTGCTAGCGCTCACCTCGATAGCACACAAACGGAGATAAATGGACGATCCTCGAATCCCAATCGCCCTGTGGGACTACTCCCGACATCACCCTCAGAAGAACCCCGACAACCAAAACAGGGTATTCCGCAGCCGAACTACACGGGAAGCACTGCTGCTGCCGTGGTTATCTCGTTGTTTTCCAACACCACCACTCGTCGCAGGAAAGGCCAGGAGTGGCGCTGAGCTACACAAACTCTTAACCAACATACGAGCCCAAAACAAAAATCCAGCCACAAGATCCCACCTACGGCCCTTGAGGACAGCCGTTTAGCCTTGCCCACTCCTTCACAGGCCCGTTCCCGTACAGGGAAGCCGTCGTGTAGGTAGTATGATCCCATGGGCAGCCTTCTGCCCGCGCCCACTGCAGGATGTCTAAGCGACCTGCCGCTGCTGCACCAGTGCAGGTGTTTTCGTCCCAGGGGCAGCCATTACACCGGGCCCATTTAAGCGTTTTGAAATGACCCCCGTCGGCTGCACTGGCACATGTGTCCTCGTCCCAGGGGCAGCCGTTGCGGCGTGCCCATTTAAGCACCTCGAGGTGACCTTCCGCGGCTGCTTCGTTACAGGTATCAACATCCCAGGGGCAGCCGTTTCTCCGAGCCCATTTAAGCACCTTAAGACGGCCTACTCTGGCTGCTTCGGAACAGGTACTAATATTCCAGGTGCAGCCGTTAGCCCGGGCCCATTGAAGTATCTCGATATGCCCTGTACTGGCTGCCTTGGAACAAGTATGATAGTCCCAGGGGCAGTCGTTAGCCCGCAACCACTGAAGAATGTGCAGGTGTCCAAATGCAGCAGCACCGCTACATGTATTACGATCCCAGGAGAAACCATTGGCTCTGGCCCACTGAAGCACGCCCAGGTGCCCTCCGATCGCAGCCGACACGCATATACAAGTGCTATCCCAGACGTGGTGGCTGACCTGCATCCATTTGAGAATATGAAGGTGCCCCGCGCCAGCTGCCACCTTACAGGAGTCAGGGCGCCAGGGGCAGCCGTCAGCGATCATCCATTGCACCGTACTCAGGTGCCCGTTTCTAATAGCGGCCGAGCACGCCCTGTTGCACCAGGGACGCCCTTGAGCCCTCACCCACTGAAGTATCTCTAGGTGCCCGCCGCTGGCAGCCCAGAGGGTCGTGTCCTCTCCCCACTCGGCACCGTTCGCCCGAGCCCACTGAAGTACTTCCAGGTGCCCGCCAACGATAGCACGTATGCACGTTCGATCGTCCAAATCGCAGCCATGTGTGTGCGCCCACTCAAGAACGCCCAGATGGCCGCCCAAAGCAGCCGCCGAGCTTGTTTCGCCGCTCCAAGGACAGTTCTCCGACCGTGCCCACTGCAGGATGTCGAGATGCCCTGAACTGGCGGCTGCATGGCACGTAGTGCTATCCCAGGGGCAGGCATTAGCGCGCGCCCACCGAAGAATGTACAGGCTGCCTCCAGCCGCAGCCGCTCGGCACAGCACCGCACGCCAACCGCAATTCTGGTCGAGCCCCCACTTGATCATTTCGAGATGCCCCCGCGCCGCGGCCTTGAAGCATGCTTTCGCGCGCAATACACATCCGTTCAAGTGGGCATACCGCAGAACCTCGACGCTGCAGTGTTCGGCAATACGTTCACATAGCACCCGTCTCTTTCTCAAGCCGCTGTCGAAGCTCCACTGCAGCTGCGATACAGAGGTGTCGGCCGTTATCGCTCGTGTGATTTTCGGTAGCTTCCCCCAAGCGTTGCTCCACTCCGTCGATACCCCGGCGAAAAAAACATATTGGTTGGATAGTAGTTTCGTCAGCAAAGTCATGACGTCCCCGTTCGTGCTAAGCACAAATTCCACTCCGGCAGGTTCGATTCCGGTATCTTGGCTATCCAGCATTGTGTTCTCGTTTCTGAACGTGGGGCCGCAAAACAAATTATCCACAAATTAGCAGCGTTTAAGGTTTTGATGCTTGATTGGCCAATCGGGCCACGTGATCAATAAACACAAAGGTTGGGGCGCAGAGCAACGCTAACCAAGCAGGCCCGGTTTGGTGTTCTCCAGCTCGAAGAAACAAGACAAGGGACAATGTGAGCGCCGTAACTAGTCCTTCCTGGTCCTTGTGTGCTCTAGTATGTCGTAAAACGTGCTCACCTGGAAATACGAAACAAAAAATGAGCGCGATCGCGCGGGCATCCCGAACGACCCAAACGTGGGATGCAGTGAATTTTCATAGTATCACCCATTGGCGCTCCAACTGCTGTCAACGTAAGGACACATGCCACCAGGAGATGTTTCAAGGGCTGAGTAGGGCGAACGCATAACACGTTCACGCTCGGAGGAGGTTTACAGGCAGGGTGCTCACCCGACACTGTCTCGATAGGGTTCTCGTTTCGCGATCTTGGCCAGCGGTCCAGTCATTACCCTCAGCAGCCTGCGCGGTGCTCGGAACGAAGATTTTCAACTGCAGCAGCATCGGCGGCGAAGAAAGAAGGCTAAGCTGGAGTTGCGGTTACCGTAGAGAGAGATATTCAGAGCATGTTAGCTATTGCAGCCTAGCTCGAAAACCGCAAGTCTCAGGCAAGAAAGTGCAGCCTGTATTTTCAAGATAGGGCAAAGACAGAAACAAATTAACGTGATGTCGCAACCTAAAGTTACGACCCGAGCGCGGCTTCGCCGCACATTTTGGGAAATCTGAACACAACATGCCAACCATCTCAAATCTCGTAATATATTTGGTACTTTATCTGGATTTTTGTGTGCCAAGAACGCGGTGAGATCTACTGGGTCAACCCAAGGTTGGTCATATGCTTGACATTCGCTCGCGCCGTCGATTTATACTTCGTCCCTTTGTCGGTCGATCTCGTCGCTCAGCAAAGCCAATGCAGAGCAGCAAACGCCACAGCTGTAAAATAAGCAGTGGTATGGAGTACCTTGACAGCAGTACAGAATACAGCAGTACAACTAGTGTACTTGTACTGGTCCTTTTACGTACAAATTATGAGGCCGTGGGCTTGGCATAGAACCGTCTCGTAACCCCTGTTTGAAAAGTTTGCCGTGCGTCTGTTCAAGCTCAGCTGGATAGTTTTGATCGGATGAGACGGCCGGCACTAGCTAATCGCGCTACCTGGCGATGTTAAGTTGCATCCAGCAAAATATATGTTTGTCAGGCAGAATTAGCTGTGTGTACCGATAAACGATAACCAGCCTTGTGGGAAACAACCTTAGATCACGGACGGGCTGTCGACAAATGCCACAGCGGCATTTCCAAGCCACGTAAGGCCGCTACCACACTAGAAGCACAGCCGTCGGTGTGAATGCATGCGTGTTAGGATATAGGATAGCTGCGAACATATGTCGGTGCTCTCCGACAGCCAGAAGATACGTATGGGGTCGCTCTTTTCGTGTGTCGGGAAAAACGTGCAGCAACTTGCCAACGCACTGCAAAGCCTGCAAGAATACGTTGTTGCTCAAATACCTAGACCTCGAGCCACACAAAATTCGACTCATTTTGAAGACCATTAAATGTACTGGTCTGAAAATAACCCCCCATTCCCAAAGGAATGTTCACTTTGAGTGTCGCACCCGAGTGCCAAACTATATGCTTAAAAACATACAATTCGAGTACAGCAGTACAAGGGCACGTACTACAACCGTACGCAGAACACAGATTAGCTCAGGCGGGGTTTCGTATTTATAGGGGCGTTCTACAGTACATACACTACCTCCGTTCAATGTAACGGCTTCCGACAATAGATTTTCTCCGTTAATCTCATCCCGGGATTTTTTTTTCATGAGTAGTGAACGATACCAGATACTACTACTACTATTACCTCCGCCTGCGGCTCCGCGCATGCCCGAAATGGCCCAGAACGTAGACAAATCGAGGCCGTAAATATGAAAGCACTGTACTGGGGCGCACAAAACAATGTTCGCCTTTGAGTATACATGGGTGCCGGTCTGGTGCAACAACAGCAGCAAGCAGCACAGCAGTAGAGCAGTACAAAAATACGTGCGGTAGACAGCAGTAGAGGCATGCTCTCGTCATAACATAATACAGGTTGAGCAGTTAGTTGCAGTATTACAATACATACATATGACACGTACAGCAGTCAAGCGCCGGTCGCGTCGGGGAGTACGTTGGTGCTGCAGACAGTAGTGTATATCTCAGATAGATTGTACGAAAAAAAAAAGGCGACTGGTGCTCTAAAACCCTTTCGAGATCCAAGCAGGGACGACAATTGCGGGCCGGTGACGCCTCGCAGCGGGTGGATCTATCTTTCAGGTTTGTGGTGCGGAGACACATCAACGTGGGTTGGGCTGCATACTAACCACACTCTCGGGGGTCAGCAACGAAAAAATATCGCACTGACCACCTGAGATTTACTCCTGACACGAAAATTACAGTGACAATGAGGCCGCATCATCTAGGGGATAGGGCCTGGTACCCACAAAGAAGTTCGTCACTGTAGGACTCGGCGCGAGCTTGGTCGGCCTGCGGTGCAGTTGGGTTCCGCGAGCACGACGAGGAAGAAGTGGAACAAGAGGTGGACCTCATAGCGAGAAAACGTGGAAATTACAAAAATACGTCTAAGAAGAGCCGAGGGGCGCTCAGAGCACAGGGCGTGGAATATGGTACGTACATATGTTCATTTCGGACTACACAAAAGCAGAAAAAGTCGTCTGTGCATGTGATATGACATGACTACAGCACGGTAGGGGCGAAAACGCCCTACGTACACCTGGCCCAAAGTATTGTTGTTTATGTTGTTGATGATGCTGTTGCTGTTGTTTCGTGTTGTTTTGGCGTTGGTGTTGGTGTCTTACTCAAATTGGTGGATATAAGGGGAAACGGGTTGTCTTGTGCCACGCCGGCACGCGCTCGTCACGACGAGAGGGCGGCAAGGGTGACGGAAGACGCGTCTGAATATCACTTCTGCGTACAAAGAGGGTTGGCAACATACACACCTGCGCCTGGAGAGTTCAGCAGCAAGCCGCAGCAAGCAACACGCCAGTGGCATCCGCAGTAGTAGTGCGTACTCGTCAGATCATACCACGTGTTGGTCACGCCGGAGGTTATTTTAGTGCATAAGACAGCGGCAAGGAGCAGCAGTAGACTGTTCTTAGTCTCGCGCATCGGAGTAATACGTACGAAAACAAAACTATAGCAGCCGCTCGAAAGGCAGGAAGCAAGTATATGCTCCAGATGTAGGGATGGATCCCAGCCGGGACGCCAATATCCGGGGCGGTATAGTCCCCCAGCAGAGGGGTCTCGCGGTTCAGGTTTGAGGTGCGGAGACACATCGAGGTGGGTTGGGTGGTATAACCACACTCTCGGGGTCGGTACCGAAAATACATTGCAGCGAAACCTCCTCGGATTTGCTCCTGATACCGAAAGTTGCAGTGATAACACTGAAACTACAGTGACATTGAAGCGGTACTATCTAGGGGACTGGGTCTGGCATCCACAAAGCAGTCGACCCACCAGGACGCGGCGAGAGCACGGTCGATGCCGCTCCCGGCGCAGCCGGGGTCGACGGGCACGACGAGGGCGCATGGACCGAGAGGTGGACCTCAGGCCAACACTTACGGGATTATAAAACAGCGAACAAAATCGGCGACTTCCCTTCGTCGCGCAGAAACCCGCGAGCAGTGCCGTCCGTAGTGAATGAGTAAGTTGTGTACGCCGCCAACACTAATAGGTGTTTTTTTCACACAGCACCAACCGCCACCACTGAGGTCTGGCCTCACAGGAAATGGCTCATGCTAAAACTTCCGACGGGGGATGTACGCTTCATGGCTGTGAGAGTTCTCGCTGGCAAGTTTGAGGTCCGTCGGTTTTGTGTGTTTGGAGATCTCGCTCAAGAGGCGGTAAGCTGACCCACTGCGGTATCAGCCTTCTCCGATCGGAAATGACCTTCTACTGATAAATGCAAGCAGTTGGTACAGAAACAGGTAAGGCTTTCACCCCCCAAGCGAGACCTCCAGACACATCTTACACCACGTACGTAATATACCACCCTCAAACTTGGCAGCACGCATTTGTTTCTGCCTCGGCAGATGTGGGGACAGAAACATGAAGCCAGAGACATGCGTGTATTTCAGCACCATAAAGGCGAACCCTCATTTTTTTCTGTGTTCTGATCCCGCACAAGTTGGACTCGTCGCCAGCAAACGGGGAAGCGTCTAAGAAAAGCTGAGGGGAGCTCAGAGCACAGGGTATTGTGTATTGCGAGCGAATTTGAGTTTCCTACTTACCCCGCGCCAGAAAATACGGACCCCTTTCAAGATCGCCCAAGCTCAAAAGCTACAACCGATCGCGGTAGAATCTCCGAAACGAAATAGTCCAGGTCCGGCGTTGACCACGTATATAGTTTGAACAAAACCGCCCAACGCACACAAGTTGACGACATATACAAATAGCCTGCTGTGCGCGAGTTCTTGGCGACAGCGGGAATATCCTCAATATTACATTGCCTTCTTATGCCGTGATGTCAGTATGGACCTTCAGTATATATTCGGTTTTAGTAATGCCCTACGGAGCACCGGCTCTCTCGAGCGCCACCCGACCCCCCGCCGCCGCACGAGCGAGCCAGGCCCGCCCCACACAGCAGCGCTTGGTGTCCCAGGCGCAAGAAGGGGCGCCGCAGGCAAACTTTGCGAGCGGGTGGTGTCGAAACGTGCCCTCCTGGGGGCGGGTTGCTTGACCCCTGGGATGGGGGGGGTCCCCGGGAAGGGAGGGGTTTCCAACCTTTTCCAGGCATTTATCTCCCGGGGATATTGTTTCGTGTGCCCTGTTTCGGGTTTCCATTTGTATGGAATGCGTTTGGTCTGGGGAAGGGAAGGGTATCCCTCCTCACCCGGGATGCACTACCCTTTTTTGGGGTCAGAGGTAGAGCGCTCAAATATGTAACCCAGGTCGGTGCTTCGAACCCCCCGTTTAGAGTTTTTTTGCCTTTTTTATTAATCATTTTACACAATGGCATTTTAGTATAGTCGTACATACTAAAACCCATCAGGTTTGTTTGTACACTAAAACACATACCTGGTACCTGGTACACTTTTTGAGTGTGTACTCGTACATGGGTGGGTGGGTGGGTGGGTGGGTGGGTGGGTAACACGTTTATTTAAGTCCACTGGTGTCCACTGGTGTGCGTACCACTGCTGTTATAGTGTTGTACTGTAATACAGTAGCAATTGTAGTATAGCCGCTCGTCCGCACCATCGCCCGGCCGACCGCCGTTGCCCCGTTTGCTCGGCCGTGAGTGTCGATTGTCGGGGTCACTGGGTAGTTTGTTGGCGGCGGTTTGTCGCCTTGATCGGTCGCGCCATCGCTCGGACGGTCGCTACGTCGCTCGCGTCGTCGCTCTTGTAAAAACTTAGAAACGTCACTCGCACTCGTGGTATTCCCAGTGACATTAGTCGCTGGGTGCTGTCGCATCAATTAATTTAAATCCCCAAATCCTCTGCTTTTCAACAGTGTATGGACATATAATTCCATCGATTTTTTGCAATGCCCTCCCCAAAACTTTCCACTTAATCCAAGTTCAACCAATAAATGGATCTGTCGCCAATCAACCATCAATTCGATAGTTTTGGTATGATACATAGAATTTGGCTCTTACGTTTCAACCGGCACTCGAATAATCTGTCGCTAATCACGCACAAATTCAGTTTTTCATCTGAGTTGTTCTATTGGGCTCAGCTCTTGTTCGCGTCAATTTTAACTTGTTTAGTGCGCGACCAGGGCGTAGGGCCTACATCAGGACATGATAGTGCCGTACCGAAACGTATGAACCATGTACGTACAAAAGCTGAACATGATGAATACCAGGCATAGCTACAAGCTACAATACTTCACAGGCGAGGCGGCAAGGAGCGGGTCGGGGCGCAGCCCCGACCCGTGCCTCGCCCAGTTGGCAACCCCGTGTATGCGTGTCCATGGAATATTGTGTGAATGGAATCGCCAGGAAGCGGAGTGGGTCAGACGGTCGTTCGTGTGTGTGATGCGAAGCACAAATCAGTCGACGTGGTCTCAACGTATGGTCCATGGCCCATGCCATGGGTGAGTCCATGATCCACGATTTCACTATCCATGATGTTCATCCGAAATGTAACACCAAATGAAACGACACAACAAGTTACGCCGCTCGACAACATACTGCTTGGCATCTTGGCATATCAACGTATCATACACACACGGAATATTTACGATTGAATTGAGTGCACTACGTGAACGTACGAGTGCGAGAAGAAGAGTGCTTCTCGCCACATTTCACAGGCTTTGCGGCTGGGAGCGGTTCGGGGCGCCCGCCCCAACCCGCTACCCGTCCAGCCGACAAACCCCGTGTTCGAGTCAAGGATTGCCTCGCTCTATGGATTAATGGTTGGGTGGAAGCGCCAGGCAGCGGAGTGCGTCAGACGCATTCTACTCCAACAGTTAACAACAGCAGCAGCAGCCGTACAGACAGGCAGCAGTAGAGTACGCGTAGTGGTTCTTGTTCTTCCAGAACAAATTGCAGCAGGATGAAGGGGGTAGACTCTACTGCCACACAGATGACACAGCAGTAGCAGCAGCTGTACATAAAGTTCTATCATACGATTGATTGCGGATTGGAATGAGTGCTATCACCAAACTTCCCAGCCAGGCGGGGCGGCGGGGAGTGGGTCGGGGCGTAGCCCCGACCCGCGCCCCGCCCAGCCGACATACCCCGTGCGTGAACCAAGGGTGGCCTCATTCCGTGTATTTTTGCTTCTAAATGGAATCGCCAGGAGGCGGAGTGGGTCAGCCAAACTTGAAGACGTGTCACTGGGACCGCATGCAGAGCAACCCCTCTGCATGCTATGCTTTACAGCAACAAACATGCCAAATAGAAGACAGCCTGGCAATCGAACCCGGCAATTTCTTCCCAACAGCATCCCTTAGTCGGTGCCGAGTGCCGAGTGCCAAAGTAAAAACTCCCTTAGTCGGTTGGCGCCTGTGGCAGGTCAGATGTAGTTACGCATCTTGAGCCCTCTTCCGAGCTCGTGTTCTTCGACAACTCAACAACCCAACAACATCAGCGAAGTGGACGACAAGAAGACCACTTGGTTGGGTCAAACGCTACGAAACCACCATCCGTGTGAGCTTACCTGGTGCACGCAAAAGGGAGGCCGCCCCCGACAAGCACAGAGTGACACGAACAGGGCCCAGCTGCACTTCTTGTGCACTTCTATCTCACCTCTTCTGCGGCCATATTGTCATCCACGCTCCAAGTTGGGACACATGGTATGCCTCTAGAACCAAGTGGAACTCCCAAGTTTCAAGATGGGACATTCCCATCAATGGTAATGACTTTTATATATATAATCGTCATATCCATTGATTCCCATCAGATGATTGATTCCCAGGTGCTGGTGCGAAGAAGGAGAAGTGCTATTAATAGCCACAGCTCAGGCCCTGTTCGCGTCATTCTTCAGGGGCGACCTTCCTTGTCGCGTGTACCAGGTAAGCTCGCATGTATGGTGTCTTCTTCCTCGTCCGCTTCAAGATACCGTTCGTACCAGTTACCTGGTACCCTCTGGTATATCGTTATGCAGTTGAGCGTCACACCAAAAAGAACCATCTTGTTCAGCTAAAGATGTCCATGACGAATTCTTGTC
Source organism: Saccharina japonica (assembly GCA_008828725.1). Classification (NCBI taxonomy): domain Eukaryota; class Phaeophyceae; order Laminariales; family Laminariaceae; genus Saccharina; species Saccharina japonica. Next base: position 306,957 of record MEHQ01002596.1, on the reverse strand, counting down.
GTGGCCCCCGGCGCCAAGCAGTTCAAGGAGTTTGCACTTGGATACTCGGAACCGACGCTGATGTGATGCTGATGGAAATAATTTGCATGGCTAAACTCTGTAATTTCACCGGTATCTGCTGTATGTAGCTGGTATCGCGGTATGTTTTACAAAGTAGTGGCGACTGAGAGGGAACTACAATAGCTAGTTTCCTAGTACATCACGAAGCCTACACCAATACCACAAATAACACATAGAACAAAAATTCTACGCAGCTCGCAAAGTTGAGTATCTACTATTCAATCGGTTGAACTCACAGCTGACGTATTGATAATAATTTTATTTAATAGCATACCACCGAGCTACGCGAGCGAACGGAGCGACGGCGGTCGGCCGAGCGACGGTGCGAGCGAATGGCCCGTAGGTGTACTGCTGTGTACCAGGTATATACTTGTACAGCAGTACGTACGTCGTAGCCGCTCTCTGTACATATTACAGCAGTATATACGTGCGTACGTACTGTTCCTGGTATGACACAGCAGCACCAGCAGCAGATCGTATACCCGTAATCGTACGAAGTACAAGGTTCCCCTCCGGGTCGTGCCTAGGGGAGTGGCGCAAGGACAAATCGAGAATCTACTATTAATTCAACAACATGCGATATTGTACATAGACACACTTACAGATATCTCGCCCAGGGATCCCTCATCCCTGCACTCTCAGAGCTCCCACTTCGAACACCGCCTCCGTTCATTACTTGGTCATTCTCTCTCTCTTTGTTCCCTATATACTTTTTTAGTTGGCGAGAGGCTTCTTCCTCTTTCAGTTTTGGGTTCGTGTGTGTGCCCAGACAGCACGGCAGCGCGGACGATCCCGGCGCCATCGCGGGTATGGGAGGGCGCTGGCCAGTAGAGGGGGGGTCAGAAGGAGCGTGGTCGCCTTTTTCGTGGCTAGGCGTGGCGTGTCCACCGAGACACGAGGGAAGCATGAAGGCGCTTTGTCTGCGTTGCTGCTGCAGCATGCCCGAAAATATAAGGGTCGTTTGTTCCCGTAAAATAAAATTCAAGCGTTGCTTATTTATCGGAACAAATAGGATTTAAAGAGAAACCCCGGCAGTTTGCACACCATCATGATGGAGCGGGCGAACGAGGGCCACGGTGAGCACCGGGCTCCATGCGAGGCGGGCCACGGGGCTCACTGGGGCAGAGAGGCAGTAGAGCTTGACCCGGACCGAATTGATGGCAACGTGATCGCGGAGGGACGGGGAGCATCAAGGCTGACAGAACGCGAAAGACGTCAAAACTTTCTTTTGTTTTTTGCGGCGCAATGGGTCCGATGGATTTATTTTTCTTTTTTTCGAGTACGCGTACGTACGAGTATACTCGTATGTACGTACGTACAAATGTGTACGTCTTTCTTCTTTCTCAGTTTTGTTGATTTCCTGTTTTTCGTACTACACAACTTGACGACCGAGCTGTGCTGTGCTTTCTCTTTCATACATACAAAGTACGAAGTAATATATACCACCGTTCGTTGTTGTTGCACTACCACACATACTCACGAAGGGAAATGATTCAGATTTCTTAGTGTGCATTTTTCTCTGTACAAGGTTTTTGCGCTGACACGCATCGCTTAACAATAACATGTTGGTGGGTGGTGTTGGTGATTGTGGGACTACCAGCCCAGGGACCAACCGACCTGATACCTGATACAGATTTTACAAAATACGAGCAAAAAGATATACAACAAAAACGAATTATGAAATGATTCAGATTTATTTGTTTACACTTTTTCTCTGTACTCGTACAAGGTTTTTGGCGCTGACACGCATCGCTTAATTAACAGTAAATGTTGGTGGGTGGTGTTGGTGATTGTGGGACTACCAGCCGAGGGACCAACCGACCGATACCTGATAAATCTCTCACATCGAGCAAAGATTCAGATGTATTGTTTACTCGCGTCACATTTTTCTCTGTACTGAAAGGTTTTTGTCGCTGACACGCATCGCTTAACAACGTAAATGTTGGTGGGTGGTGTTGGTGATTGTGGGACTACCAGCCGAGGGACCAACCGACCAACCCAGTAAATCTCTCAGCACACCCATCAATTACCTGCCGGTCAGTAAAAAAAGGTTTATGTGCTGACCCAAATCGCTTAGAATAAAAAACGATCCCATCAATGACAATTAAATGGAGGTCGCAGGGTGAAAGACAATTCAGGCGAACTAAGGATGAGGAACCAGAAAGAGAACCCCAACGCAGTAGCTTAATGCAGTTAGGAGATTGGACCACTTGAAGGCGTCTGTCACGCTCCTCATTCCACCGTTTCTTGTAATGAGGAGATATGATGCGAGAAGGCCGCAGGCCTTCGAGCATCAATAGATGCTCTTCATAATGGTTGGGTGTGTGCCCGTGGGTGTGTGCCCCTGCTCACGAACAGACACAAAACGGACAAAAAACAGTTCTGAAAACTGCCACAGCGTGCCTTTATTTACTGGATTGCTTAATATTGAGGTTTGTCTGTCTGCTGTCTGTCTGCTCGTCTGCTGCTCTGTCTGTCCCTCGTCTGTTCGCTTTGCTTTCGCCGTGCGACGCGTACACCGCACCGATTCAGACGCGCTCGGGACTGATAGACGCTCGCTATTTACGCTTAAAGTTTAGGTACTGCTCGTGTCGAAAGCGGTGCCGAGATCGCAGAGCTAGGTCCGCATAGTGACTGCCTGATAATTAGTTACAGTGGCAATTGTCACTGGGATTCTCGGCAGTCTCAGGTAAGCACTGCAGTAGTACGATTAGACTAGCAACAGAAAAGCATACCACGCATAGAGAAACGCTAACAAACCACCACCACCACCACCACCACCACCACCACCAAACAACACCACACCGCCACCACCCCCACCACTTCAGCTTCGAACAGCCAGTCACTGGAAGTAGTCTCGTAGTCGCTGGTGGGGTTGGCTTGGGGTCTTGTTCGTGTCTGAGTGATGGTGGGTGTGACAGGCGGTGATGATGGCTTGCCTTGCGCCGTCGTCTCTCGAGAACAGTCCAGATTTGTACCTGCAACAAAAGAAGCAACCAGGACCACCGCCACCAAACCCCACCACCACCACCCCCGCCCCTCCAGCCGAAGGAGCACTGGAAGCTGTTGTTGCTCGTAGTGGCTGGTGGGCGTTGGTGGGGTCTTGTTCCTGTGATCTGGTGATGATGTGTCCTGCTGCTGCTGCTGCTGCTTCTGTTGTTGCTGCTGCTGCCGCTGCTGGTGTATACCAGGTATATGTCAAGCGATTTTATATGTAACTTGATGTACCAAGTACTCGTTGCATTGGTATACAATATATATAAACTGAGGAAATTATATTATACGAGTTTTTAATGTTTGCACTGCTGCTGCTGCTGCTGCTGCCTTGCTTATTTTTTATTTTATATTCTTTTAATTAAGATAATTCGCGCTTCCCAAATTTTAATTCCAACTTCACAACAACCACTCCCACCACTTTTTTTTTTTTATACTCCCAACTTTTTCAATGTATTTTTCTGTTCATTTTCTATGTAATATGATTCCTCGTGTTTCACGTATACCTACGTACGTATTTCGGTGTATTTTTATTTTTTATTATTATACCTGCACCTGACGTATTGTATTTGACCTGCCCAGTACACAGCATTGTAGTAGCTAAATACATACATATGCCCTGCCAGTTTTCGTCGTTTCCATATTTAATTAATATGCACAACACCACACAGCCCAGCGATCCACTTACTACCCACTGTACAAGGTTGTTGCGCTGACACGCATCGCTTTACAAGAAATGTTGGTGGGTGGTGTTGGCGTGGTGGGACTACCAGCCCAGGGACCAACCGACCCACCCAGTAACTCTCTCTCACCCACCACGCACACCCATCAACTACTTGCCGGTCACAAAAAATAAAGGTTGTCTGTGCTGACACAAATCGCTTAAAAAAAAAACGATCCAATCAATCACGATTATTGTAGGAACACAGCAAAAAGAGAAGAACCGCCAAACAGTACTTAATGTACAGTAGGATTTGACCTTGGCGTCTGTCACGCTCCTCTTTCAAGAAATGTTTGTAATGGGTGCTACGTGGTGAGGACTACCAGCCCAGGGACCAACCGACCCACCCAGTAACTCTCTCACCCACCACGCACACCCATCAACTACTTGCCGGTCACTAAAAATAAGGTTTCTGTGCTGACACAAATCGCTTAAAAAAAAACGATCCAATCAATCACGATTATTGTAGGAACACAGCAAAAAGAGAAGAACCGCCAACGCAGTAGCTTAATGCAGTTAGGAGTTTGACCACTTGAAGGCGTCTGTCACGCTCCTCATTTCCACCGTTCTTGTAATATCACCCGCGCTTTACAGCAGCGGCAAAACCGATAGTACCCGTCACGGGTGGGTATGGATAACACTTCATACTCGCCGAGAATTTGGGCCCAGGGCACCCGGGTATCCAGCTGTTCGACGGGCACCCTTAGACGAGTACTCGTCTGCTAAATGCGTACCAGGGTACCCGCCCAAAAGTTATTATACGTACGAGTGAATACTCTTATCTAGGACCGGGGCGGGACTCGTCGGGCAACAGCTCTGTCATAATTAATTGTCTTCTGTATACTCAGCTGTACAGCGCAGAACAGCCGTGATAACTGCAGTGCCACTGTTTGTGGGATCGACTCTAAATCCTACAAAAATAATTAGATCGACATCAGAAACAAAACAAGTCGTTGAGCCTGGACACCAAACRCAAGCTTTTTAACACCGGGAACCCACTACTGTACCTCAGATACGATATCATCTCGTGACAGTTGTTTCGTTAGGAATGGCCGTCGTTACTATACCTTTTCAGTCTATGCCACAGGTTTGCTCCAAAAACTAAACTATGAAGCATGTGCGATCTATTTTCACCTTGCGACACCCCCGGGATTTCAAGTGACCAACATCCCGAAGGGGAACCTTGTACCAGTCATTACAATATCGTAACTTGTGACACGCAATTATACAAGGGCTCCGCTCCGCGGGCGGCTGACGCCGCCCGCTACGCTCGCGCAAGGAAAGGGGCAGAAGAGGCCCCCATGATGTAGTGCAGCACCGCGACTTGAAAATGCCAAGAGGTTCATGGTGCAGCAAAGAAACGGCGGACTTGACATGCATGCAAAACATGCTCGGGTGCACATAGCTCCATGCTCCAGGACAACAAAGCTGTATGTCGAAAGAGAAAGCACAGCAACACGGCTCACGCACGGCGCTGCGCTGCCTGCTGTGGGTGTGTGATTTGTGNGTGGGTGATACACCCATCTGCGCTGTACTGCTGTGGCTAGCTGTGTTATGGAGCAAGCGGTCCGTAATCCACTCTACCTTTCTGTTGTGCTGATATGTGTGACTGACCCACTCTCACTTTGGCCTGAAATGTAATGGTCGCTTTGATCAAATAGGAGTACGTACCTCAACTGTTCATACGTACATACTTTTTTGTGTTTCTTCCTGAAGCTCACTTCAGAGCACGGTGTTACCTGCTGCTGGTGCTTATGCAGAGTAGTAACGTTGTGCTCTCTGCATGTTCTGTTTCTACCTGTCTGTGGTATACCGATATGTCTGCGCTCTCCTGTGTGTGCGCATGACCAGCTCGTGAAATCAGGGCAAACAACAGGACATTGCGTATTATTTACTAACACGTACGTACAAAAAAAAGCCTCACGCAGAGAAACCAGGGAAATCGGCTTATCCACTCCCGCGGGAAAAAAAACTTTGAGCGCCCGCCACGCGAGCTACAGTGCTCGGATCGAGCTCAAACCTCGACCAATGTGTCCGGCCGGGCCTCCCGTGTCGGGGTACTTAGCGGTTTGCCGAAAAGTGCTCGTGCGAAGAGACAAGTTGCGAAAAGTGCGAAAATTTCACAAACATAACTATACATATTCGCAGTGACATGTTGTAAGCAATGCTGCTGGTAGAGTTTACTGCTGTACAAGCAGTAGTATTACAAGTATACGAAGTAGCAGTTTGCTGCTGTGTGTTTTGTATAAGTTCGTACTAATGTTGCACATACCTATGGAAATGTTGAAAACCACGCTCTATCCCCGACTCGAGGTAAGGCCTCATCCTAGGCAGTCTGATGGTTCAGCTAGATCACTCAGCAAGCCTTTGCTTCTTCTTCAAACGAAGATAGAAACAAGAGGATGAGTTGAGACGCCACCCACCCGCCCCACGGGCACAAAAAAAATGTTATATTTTGTTTCACATGCTCCATGCGATCTACTACTCGTGTGTACGTAGTTCATGGAAGCCACAGAACGTATACGTGGATAGTTCTTCTTTATCGCCGGAGAAAATAACACAGAGTAGGTGACATGCACGAGAGATGTCACCACTCTGGGGCTGTTTTCGCCGACGGAGCGGAAGCACCTCCGTGGAGGTGTTTCCACTCTTTCATCCCATACTATCTGAAAAGAAGAACTGTCGACAACATACAAACGTATCATTACGTACTACTGTTGTGTCATACATATCATGCATACAACGTTCCTCTTCGGGGTGAGCTTAACTTGAAATTCCGGGTGTGTCGCAAATTGAAAGGGGGTGAACATCATCAGGTGTTCCCATTTTCGGGTACCAGGTATATGATAAGACGGAATAGGTTTGACGATGTGTGGTTATCTAAAAATGGAACGGGAAAAGTACTGCTGTCCCTAGTCACGATTATTCATCCCCTGGTTGGGGAACACTGCACACACAAACACGAACGCACCTCAAAATGGCCAGAGTGACGATCGGGTGCTGTTGTACCACTGCTGTTGGACTGCTATCACCGCTGCTGCTGTAGTGCTGTTGTACCGGTGCCGTCGTTGTACGACGTGGCCACGGCGCGTTGTTTTGTGTTTCCATTTTATCGCCCTGCCCCCGCAGTTGCAACGCTTGAAACTCCCGGTATGTTGTCCATTCCGATTTCCGAGGACGACAGGAGTCATGGCATACACACGCGCACACGCAGAAGTACCGTCCGTGGCCGTCACAAAGGGAAGACCTCGATTTGCGACTGCTGTTGTGCTGTGGCTGGAAAGCTTGAGAGCTGAACGGACACACAGCAGCAGAGCAAAAACAATACGGTACAAATCAAAATGTCCAAGTGTGGGGTTTCCATCGTCCTACTTGGCTCTCGCAGATCGGAATGCCTCCCCGTGGTTGCTTGCCAGAATTCGCGACTTTGAAGGCCTAGAGCACGCGCCACGGACCTCGGCCGGGGCCCACATTTGCGCCGTGATGAACGCGCGGGCCCCCTCCGTGCCACGCTGCCGAGAGCCCGAGAGAAGATCGGCGGCCCGATGGGATTTGTTTCTTGTCTTCCGCGAAAAAAGTGTATTCCATACATAGACATACAAGGTTCCCCTTCGGGATATGGTTGACTTAAAATCCTGTGGGTTTCGCAAGTTGAAAAGAGCGGAACATCATCAGGCGTTCCTATGTATGTACATGACGGGATAGGATCGACGATGTGTGTGTGGTTGATTTAATAAATTGGACGTGAAAACGTACTGCTGCTGTACGCGTAGTCGCGAGTTTGCATCTTCTCCTGGTGAACACTGCACACGCACAAACACGAAATCACGGCGGCTGTCACATAGACCAGAGCGTGGCGCGCAGGTGCTGTGGTACCACTGCTGTTGTACCACTACTGTTGGACCTCTGCTGCTGCTGCTGCTGCTGCTGCTGCTGCTGCTGCTGCTGCTGCTGCTGCTGTACTGTTTGTTGTACCGTTGCTGTTGTTGTAGAAATATTGTATCCCGTGGCTGAGCGTTGCCTTGTAATTCCGAGGAAGTGCGGCTGCCCCCGCCAATACACCGCTCTTTGAAAATGCCGTCATGTGATCGTTCCGGTTTCCTAGGAAGACAAGGACCATGACATCTACACGCACACGCGCAGAAGCGTGGTCCGTCATCGTCGCAAAGAGGAAAGCTTGATGTGCTACTGCTGTTGTACCGTGGCTGCCGCGATGTACTTAAGAGCTGGAAGGAGTGTGTGATAGTGTGACACAGCAGCAGAGCAGAACTCTCAAATCTCAAACTGCAGAGTTAACATTGTCCTGGCAGGCTCTGGCTCGGTGGAAACAGATCCCGGAGATACTTGCTACTTTTCGCGACTTTGAACCCCTAGAGTGCTCGCCATGGGCCTTGTCTTGGGCCCAAACTTGAGGCGTGTGTACACGCGGGCCTCCTGCATGCCCCGCGGCCGAGAGCACGAGGTAAGACCCCCGGCCGGAAGAGACGAAAGCCCGTGTCCAAAAAACAAGTCGTTCTTGAGGCGTGTGTACACGCGGGCCTCCTGCATGCCTCGCGGCCGAGAGCACGAGGAACGACTCCCGTCCGATAGAGAAACACATATTATGTCTAAAAACGTCAATTCGATACATATACATATGTATTCGTACAGACGAAACAAATACTTAGTATGCTACCACAACAGCAGTATTAGTAGTATGTGGTACTGCGACAGATTATACAGAATATCAACGTACGCTTGCAGCTGCCACCGGTACTGCTGTGTACGTACTAACTGCACATCAACAGCAGCAGTAGTTCGTGCACTGTAATACATACCACCACTGCTGCTACTACTGCTGCTGCTGCTGCTGCTACTACGGCAAGGCCAGTGTATCGAGTCATCAAATGAGCACCGCCGGGCTCGGCGGCTCTTGCGCCCGTGGTGTCAAGACGGCGCAAGGGGCTTTTGTGAGCCAGAGGCAGCGGGCTGCTTGACCCCGATCGAATTGGAGGCGCGCACGTCGCGACACGGGCGTCACACCCGAGCCCCACAGCAGCAGATGGCAACTTTTGTTTTTTGGCGTCAGCACTGGTATCATAGAAGTTGCGTTATCATTACGTTTTTTGTTGTTTTATGAAATCGTAATAATCAAATAGCCGACCGAGGTAAACAATATTATTATGTACACTGGCTGGTACTACTGTACTCTGTACCCGGCGCCCTATTTTGGAAGGTTGTCAAAACGTGCCTTGCTTGCCAAGTCACCGCCTCCACGCCTACGTTTGTATCTCCCCTGTCCACGCGCATGCTGTTGCCCCATCGCGTATGTTACTCTCTGTCGCTCTTGCCCTATCGAGAAACACAAGTCGGACTTGCGCCGCGCCTGTCTTTTGACTGTGCTTTTTCGTTCTAGGGGCTGCATATTGACAACTACTTGTTCTAAAGACCTGTACGGCTACCACCGATCCTGCTGCTTCTGCTTCTTTCGTTTCTGCTGTTGCTCCTGCTGTTGCTGTTGCTGCAGGTGGAAGCCTTCGTTCTAAGCAGCCTGCACAGACAATGGCTAGACCGCTGGCCAAGATCGCGAAACAATATATCTCTCCAAGCTGTGACAGGTGTGCACCCGGACTGTAAGAATTCGATGAGCGTCAACATAGTATACCGCGTTCAAATGCTTGTTTTCAGACGGACGTATCTGAAGACTAAGTAATGTAGTCCGGACATATTTCGCCTCTTGATCGACGATATACCTTTAAAACGTTATGTATTTGTACCTGGATGGTGCCTACACATTTACAAGTCTGACCACACATTGTGACCGCTCTCGGCAATTGCCAGGGCAGTCAGTTTTCCTATCCACACTAAACAAAAAGTTGATATCGGCAAAAAACAGTACCTGAGACGTAAGTTGTACCAGTATCACGTCAGTCTGGAGAACCTACTTGACGTTTTCGAAAAGCGGGAAATGACCCCTCGTGCAAGTCCCTAACTCAATCGGCGTGTTGTTTTTCTAGAAAAAGTATAGTTCGCGATGCATTCGTGGTTTTGTCCGTACTGACGTTATAGATGATAGGCGATTTTGGCCTGATCTTGGGTGTTGTTCGTGACCACCCATAATCTCCTTGATTTAATTATAGGGAGAGGGGTTTGTTTTTTTCGGCGGTATCCGATACCCTTCCCCTTGGCGATCACAACCAAGGTAACTTTCTAGTTTTACATATATATATATATATATATATATATGTCAACAGCACTGAGACGAATAAAAAATGGGCAAAATATTCTTCACGGAGTTATACGCCTTACATTCAGCTAAAGCTTCTCCTGATGACATGCCTCCTCGTGGTAGCGTCTGTCGAACTCCGTGGGTAATGCTATGAACATATACTGCAGGGCGCGTTTGGGTCGCTCGTAGTTCTCCCTCGATCTTCGGTAGCTCTTTTCGTTTCCCTCTCTCTCGAGGGTTGGGGCCGTAACGCTAGCCGAGCACGTCAAAGAAGATGTAGTGGTAAAGCGCGCAGGGGTCGGGAAGGGAAAGTTGAGATGCTTCGCTTCCTCGTTTTTTTTTTCTTGGGGCTGGAGAACACCTAACCGGGCGTGCCCGGTCATTGCTGCCCGGTTCGCTAACCTTCGTGTTGATTGATGTTGCCCCATTGCTCAAACCTCTAACCTTGAGCGCTGCCCAACCAATATTGTTGCCGTCCAACGTTCAGAAACGAGAACACCATGCTGGATATCCGAGGTGCCGGGGTCGTATCTGCCGGAGTGGAATTTCTTGTTTACACGAACGGGGATGTCATGACCTTGCTGGCAAAGCTATTGTCCAACCAATATGCGTTTTTCGCCGGGGTATCGAAGGAGTGGAGCAACGCTTGGGGGAAGCAACCGAAAATCACCCAAGCCCTGACGGCGGACACCTCTATATCGCAACTGCAGTGGAGCTTCGACGGCGGCTTGAGAAAGAGACCGGTGATATGCGCACGTATTGCCGAGGTCTGCAGCGTTGAGGTTCTGCAGTATGCCCACTCGAACGGGTGTACATTGGGCACAAGAGCATGCTTCAAGGCCGCGGCGCGGGGGCATCTCGAAATGATCAAGTGGGGACTTGACCAGAATTGTGGTTGGCGCGCGGTGCTGTGCGAAGCGGCTGCGGCCGGGGGCAGCCTGCGCGTTCTTCGGTGGGCGCACGCTAACGGTTGCCCCTGGGACAAACAAACATGCATCGCGGCCGCGCTTTCAGGACATCTCGATATCCTGAAGTGGGCACGGTCGGAGAACTGTCCGTGGGACAGCCAAACATGCTCGGCGGCCGCTTTGGGCGGGCATTTAGGTGTTCTTCAGTGGGCACAGGCAAACGGCCGTGATTTTGGCGATCGAACGTGCATAAGTGCTATTATTGGCGGGCACCTGGAGGTGCTTCAGTGGGCTCGGGCGAACGGTGCCTCGTGGGGGGAGGACACGACTTACTGGGCTGCCAGTGCGGGGCACTTGGATGTACTCCAGTGGGTGAGGGCTCAAGGGTGTCCCTGGTGCAACACGGCGTGCTCGGGCGCTATTAAAAACGGGCACCTGAGTATGTTGGAGTGGATGATGGCTAACGGCTGCCCCTGGCGCGGTGATGCCAACTACTTGGCAGCTGAAGCGGGACACCTTCACATTCTCAAATGGATACACGCCAGCCACTACTTCTGGGACGACTCTCGTATATGCGAGAGCGCTGCTCTCGGAGGGCACCTGGACGTGCTTCAGTGGGCCAGAGCCAACGGTTTCTACTGGGACAGTAGTACATGTGAACTTGCTGCTGCATTTGGACACCTGAGCCTTCTTCAGTGGGCGCGAGCTAACGGCTGCCCCTGGGATGTTGGAACGTGTTCTGCGGCAGCGAGCACAGGTCATCTCGAGGTACTTCAATGGGCTCGAGGTAACGGCTGCCCGTGGAGTGTTACTACTTGTACCGAAGCAGCCAGAGGAGGCCAACTTGAGGTGCTTAAATGGGCTCGGTGTAACGGCTGCCCCTGGGACGGTGATACCTGTACCAAAGCAGCCACGTCAGGTCACCTCGGGGTGCTTAAATGGGCACGATGTAACGGCTGCCCCTGGGACGAGAGCACATGTGCCGGTGCAGCCAGTTGCGGTAATTTCGAGGTGCTTAAATGGGCCCGGTGTAACGGGTGCCCCTGGGACGAAACCACCTGCTCCGGTGCTGCAGCGGTAGGACGCTTAGACGTACTGCAGTGGGCGCGGGCAGAAGGCTGCCCATGGGACCATACTACGTACTCGATGGCTGCCCATTTCGGGAACGAGCTTGTGAAGGAGTGGGCAAAGCTAAACGGCTGTCCTCCAGGACCGTAGGATCGTCTACTGTAGTTGTTTTGGGGTAATATTTGGGTGCAACGTTTGTGTAGCTCAGAATCACTAGTGGCATTTCCCGCGACGAGTCTTGGTGTTGAGAAATATCGTGATAACCACGGCAAACAGTAGTGTTTTTCTTCTTTGTTGTGTCGCTACGGAATTCCCTGTGTTGGTCGTGGTGATGCTGGTGAGGGTGATGTGGTTGGTATTCCCATAAGGTGACAATTATGTTGGTATAAGGAACATCCATTCATCTCCTTTGTTTGCGTGCAGTCGAGGTGCATGCTAGCGAGAGGGGGGACAGGGTGCCGTGTTCAACAATCCTTGGGCGCATAGAGCTATGGGTCACCCTTTCTACCAGCAGCGCGGGTGCATTGTCACTGCATGCCAGTGGGTAGATTGAATGGTATTCGGAAGGTTGTTCCGAAACGCGAAACGCCTTCGGGCCTTATTCGCCCTGGCACATGCAAGCCTGCCCTTTGAAATCGTTTTCTAAGAGATACCTGAGAAACCCCGATACACGGTTGCCAAATACGTGATACCCTATGTAAGAATCCCTCTTGAACTGGAAATGACATCCCACGCGATCTCGCCGGTTCCCACTACACGCCCCACGGAGGTTTCCCACCGGAACCCGCACTAGTCTGCGCTTTAGTTCCAACAGGAACCCAGGGCCTTTTAGTGGCATCCACTGGCTCCTGGGGTCGTACGGTAGGATTCCGCGGGATCTCACGGGGTGTCGTATGGGGTTTGCGTGTATTCCCTCGAAACCAAAGGCACAAAAAGTAGTTTTTTTGTGTTTGAGCCTCGTCGAGCAATGATAGACATCGTTGGGCTTTTGGGCGGGTTCCTTATTGTTGGGAACTTCCACTGGATATCGCGGGATCACGCCATTGTGTTAGGGTCAGGGTTGGAGTTCCGATGAGTTTCCGTGTGATCCCGCGACACCTAACTTGTCTCGTTTCGCTGCTCCCGCGTGTTCACCCGTGCCCCCACGAGTTCTTGCCCGCAAACTCCCGCCATAATTCGAACCCGAACCCCATGGTGTCCCACGAGGGGGAGGGGAGCCTAGCGAGAGGAAATTGAGAGCGAGAAGGAGAGCTGGGAGAAGGCAGGCAGACAAGCTACGTAGTGGGCATGCATCAAGAGAGGGGTGTGCGGAAGACGATGGGTTTGCAGAACGATAAATATGTACCAGGTACAAGTCTGCAAAATATCGCAGGTCCAAGCGCAATTCCAATGACGGAAAAACCTACTACTGTAGTGATGGGTGTTATATGAGCATTTCGGTGCGTGTGTACTCGTGCGGCAGGCGGTCTCCTGTGCCTGTGCTGATGTAGCTGCCAGGTGTTCAGCTCTAATCACACCAGGTCGAATGTGGAAACGTGTGGACATCAAACTTGAACTAGAAAGCGATGCGTTCAAGCCCAGTTGAATGTGGCGTGCGGGGAGCATGAACAGTAATCTAAACAAGCATATTATATACCAGGTACTGCTGGACCCATACCAATACTTCATATTTTGGCCTGACTGACTCGCATCTCTAGAGCAAGATCTTGGCCGGCAAGTCTATGTGTTAATATCCCCTTCGCGCCGAGATAGCAATGGTCCAGGGAAAAAATAGCATGTCTAAATCATACAACCCTGGCGGATGCCCTTCATCAGTAGAGGCTCCAAGGCTCTTTAGCAGTTAGCGCAGCGAAATTCAATGGCACACCCATATAAAATGCTCCCCGGTTGGGTCGTACCTACCTCATGGCAAACATGGGCACAAATGAATCAAAACACGGAAGGACTCCGTTCACTAGCATTTAATCCAACCAACGAACGCGCCCATACACGGCGGCAACCAACGGTCCTGCTCACTCTACCACTATCCCGAGGACTATTCAAACTTTTAGGTATGAGCATAATCCAAGCTAATGGCATCCTGTTGCTTGCTTGTGTTGGCTACTAAACGATACAAATGGTGCGGACTGCGACACCAAAACCAACGCGTACTATTGCGCGCGCCTAGCGTAGTTTGGTGTATGGCATACCGCCCCCTCCAGGGGAAAGGTGCACCCTATATAGTTTGTACTGTACCATAATCGATAAGGATAATATCACAAACTAAAGTTAATTTTCAGTAGCAAACCCTAGACCAATTGCTATACTGTTGTTCTCGTCGTTCTGAAAGGTATCCATCCACAAAGCCTGATCCGTGATCACACGACAGCCGTAGTGACCAGGGGATGTAGGTGAAAAACTAAAGCAAGTATTAACCAATGACGCGAAAGTCCCACGCCCATTCACAACTAACACTGTGCAGTACTGGTACCTGAAATTCATATTCGGAAACGATTCAATGCTGACAACGTGTGCTACCGTAGAGCGGCGCAAGCTCTGCAACAAAATACAGTGTGCGGCAAAACAAGCGGTTATAGAGCAGAAACGCGAAGGGAGGCACGAGAAGAAATCCGTGGCGGCGCTACTGGTCACAACCAGGTGTGGAGGTGCACATTTAGGTTATTGTTTTTCAGCGGCTCAGAGCCATGACCACCCTAGCCTAAGTATTGTATTTCAGTCTCGCGATGTACACGGCCATGGTATTGTTGCGCATACTTTCAAGGTAATCTTGGGGTGACCAACACTCACTCGGCCGAGTGGCCTGAACGCGGGAATGGAAATGAGGGCACCATACCCCCCCCCTTCCGTAGCACCAGTGAAGGAGGCGATCGCTGCTGGTGTTGTTTTAGGCCGCTTGGGGCCAATTGGCCAAGGCAATGTCTGTTGTGGTGGTCGTAAATGCAACATGTGCCTGGTGCATCTTACCCTTACAGTACTACGAACCTGGTATGTGAGTTTTTCATCAGAAACACACACAAGCAGCAACATCAGCGCATGCTGTGTACTGGTATGTAGGAGCATATCTGCCTGGCGCTCAAGAGAGACCCAACTCATTTGATCACACGTGTACCTATCGGCTGGCGCTTAAGCGTCCTGGGTGATATGCAGCAGAAGTAGTACAGTAGTTACAGAATTGTTTTAGCTACTACGTAATTTGGCAGTACCGGAACAGCGATGCATGCCACTTCCTACGCAAAGCCGGAAAGCATGCTGTCCATGTCGTTGGGATGAGCCCAGCAAGTAAAATAATTGATCTACCAAAACTTACAACATAAGCGATGGAACATGTGCACACCGGAACCGTACGTAGCACCGGCCCAAGCAGATGGCGTCGAAATACGGTGCAATGCTGGTGATTCGCAAAAGCATCATCGTTCGTATGGCATAATCTCTCAAGTACCGCTCCAATGCGAATCGGGCTATATCTACGGAAAGGCTCTCCAGTATTCCTAAACAACAAATAATCCAACGAACAGCCTCGGGCGATCAATGGGAGCTGGCCCACTAGCCGTGTCCCTTAAGGAGGATCGCTAACGTGACAGGTCTCTCGCGCATAGGATACCTTCAACGCCGGCATTCGCTTGAGCGTGCGGTTTTACACACGCTTGTCTTACAGGTCACCGTGCCGCCCCGCTAATATAAATCCCCGGTTCCCACTCTTGATGCCCTGGGCGATCCATGCAATGCCATGTATCTTCCTATTCCTCTTGCTCTGTATCATCTCCCTCCTCTCCTTCATCTTCCTCCCCCCCCCCCCCCTCTTCCTCTTCCTCCTCTTCGGCCCAATGCTCATACAAAAACACGGCTAATATATACCTAATCCCCCTCGTTATCTCCTGGCCCCCGTGCATCGTGTCGCCGCCTGGAAACACCACGATGTGCCCAGCATCTGACGGTCGAACGGCGCGACCTAACCCTTCGAACCACGTGCCGCCACCGTCAAACTCGTCGGAGCTGTTGAGCGCGATCGTCAGCGATATTTCTCCCTGGTCGGTGTGCAGCGGCAGAGAGCGCTGCGCAGCCGCGTCGTATCGAACGATGAAGGCATCGTGAACGCGAAGTCTTCGAAGAAAGGCCTCAGCCTCAGCCTCAGCATCAGCATCAGCGTTGGCGATTGTAGCAGCAGCAGAAGCAGAAGCAGAAGCAGCACCAGCAGTAGCAGCACCAGCAGTACCAGCAGCACTAACAGCACCAGCACCAGCAGCACCAAAAGCACCAGACACAGCAGCGGCAGCTGCGGTAGTAGAAGAAGCAGCTCTGTCTTGAGCTTCCACTTCCATTGTTCTTGAAGGGTTAGACCTTGGTTCGAAACACGACTTCGCTTCCGATTGCTGGTCTGAGCCATCTGCCCCGTCGTTGCTGACAATGCCATCACCACACGCGGCGCCTCTATCCGCGTCTTTCATCAAACCGCGCATACTTTTAACGCCCGCACACACGCCGCCCGTCACGTTCTCATCTTCCAGACTTGTTGCAGCTCCGACCCTCAGTTCTACCTCGCCGAAGCGTTCCGAATCATAGACTCTCTCCTTCTCGCCGAGGACGGTTCCTTCTCTCGCGCTATCGAGCTCTCCGGCGCCCAGTGCAGCGGCGGCCGCAACGAGGGGACCAATCCGCGACCTCATGGCCGCGTTAAACCAAGCCAGCGTCCGCGGAAGATCTCTCACCGCCATATCCGTGGTCGGCACCGCGTAATGCCTCGCAGTACCCCAGCCGCTACCTCCCCCACCGTCAGCGGTGGCGGCGTCGGTAGCCGCGGAAGCAGCGGCAGCAGCGGTTTCGCGTTTCGAAGATGCAGCTTCTTCCGCTTCGGCAACGACGGCGGCGCACTCATCGGCCGAAAGAGGGGGCACGCGCGTCGTGCATACCCATTCCCCACCGCCCATGAACTCCAGGTCCAGATTTTGCGCGAAATGTTTGACGCCGCGGTTGTCGAAAACGTGCCTCGCGATGACGCCACCGCAACCGTCGCCCCGAATCTTGGAAGACAAAATGGGCGATGCCTGGCTGTTACATTCTCCTGCGTTTCCATCCTGAACAGTGTTGCTGGCCTTTAGCGTTTCTTCTTGCTGCAGCGGCGGCGGCGCGGGTGAAGAAAACGGCACTGGGGCGTCGTTCGTTCTCCCTCCCTTGCCGGCTATGGCCTTGACGACGCCATCAGCACTATGGTTGATTTGGCTGTCGGGGCTATCAAGCCAGAAAGCAAGGGCGCTGTATTTCGCGTCTTCGTCCTTCAGCTCGGCGTGGTCGGGAGTGAGAGCGAGCCCGTCCCTCCACAAGCGGAGAGCTCTGCCGCACGGGTAACCCGCCGGGGTGGGGGGGGGGGAGGTGAGACGGAAGCGGAAAGCTGTTACGTTTACTCAAACACTGCAGAAACGATTCAGTTATGATTGCAAGTAGCTTCCCCCGACAAAAACAAGGGCGCAGTTACAACCGTGTTAAAAAGCACGTGTTGTGGAACCCGTCCAAAAGCGGACAAAGCCCGTGCTGCTCGTGGAACCCCTGTTGAGGCATGCGCAAGCCCATGCTACGTATAGGACCCGTGTCCACGCAAAATACGAGACACAGCACTTGGTGATACATCGAACGAGTTATCTTGTCTTAAGTGGCGGCTGCGTCGGCATACATGGACAAAAGCTTCGCGACAAAAATGTTCAACTTGGGTTGCTCATTGTCCTTTGTTGACCAGTAGCAGCTGGGCTGGGTGGGGTCCATGACATCATCGCGTCTGCTCGCGTCCGCACATGGGGCGCAAACCAAGTGCTTACATAGCGGCTAGGACAGAGATGTTGTCACCCGTTCGCTACGTACAGGCGCACGGTCGGCAATCCTCACTAAATATTAGATGACCAACAAAGCCAAGCCGAAACCTCAACGTATACAGCGCCAGCACGTGTTTTTTACTTCGTGGTTTGGAGCAGGCAAATTTTCCTGAGAACCTTCTTGGTATTACCCAATACATACAACAAAACACACCACACCACACCACACAACGCAAAATAATGAGACCGCACCTGCTCCATCGGCCCTGGTTGATCGCGCACAGACCGGCACGGTAAAGGACGTCCCCGCTCTGGGGACACATTCGGGCTTGGCGTTGCAAAATTTTGAAGGCATCGTCAAACCTGATCGGGACGGGACCGGGGACAAAAATCGAACCGTAAATGATTTTGTTTCCAACGACCGAAGGCATCTTGGAGCTCAATGTTTTCGACGCGCGTTATTGATCGTAGGGTGGTGCGCGAGAAGGGGGCGTTTCGTGTTTTCGGTTGGCGTGCGGGAAGGGGGGGCTGTTGAGCGGGGAGGGGGGATCCGATCGAGAGAAAAATGTTTCCACGGGGTGGCTGGCCCTATTTCGTTCAATTTTCCACGCTTGGTCCCTCTCGCACTACCTTATTGATCCGCCAGCTACAACAGTTGGCGTGCCTCTAAAAAAGCTACACCGACGCAGCCTCCGACCTACAGGGCCCGGCTACGGTTAAATGGTCCGCCCCTACGCAGTGGTAAAGCAAATAGCATAGTAAACGGTACTGCCACCGGTGCGCTGTTACGTCTGGGCTATTCAGGGCCAACGCTGCGCCGTGTGCCTACAGTAACTTCGGGGTGTGATATTTGCATATAGATGTCTACTTGTTTATACCACGATCGCGGGACACAAGATTGGTATTGTTAGTGGCGCTATGTTTGCTCGCCCAATAGCACCGCTAGCTGTACGTTTGAAACGCTCCTCACCGGTATCCGTCGACAGCCAACCTCGCGAACATATCCATCTCAGACGGATCCAAAGGTCGAGAGCCCGGCTGGTATTGTCGCTCAATTTGGCACTTCAAACACCAGCAACCGCATTCTGACTCCCACCCGCGCCCCTCTGATATCCGCCGTTTTTCCAAAGATGCAAACCCCTCCGTCTCCCGTTCGAGCTGCAAAGGTGACGGTTCTTCCGGCGGCACCTGACCTCCGCCACGGCAACCATTCTCACCACCGATGACCCCACACCCACCACCTGCTGCGGGAGGAAAACCCAAAGCACTCATATCCCAGCTCGGACAAACGTAAGCCTTCAGCAAGTCCGCGCGGGCGGTGTAGTCTTCTTCGGCGTCCACCCACGAACACGTGAGCCAAGAGCCGGCAGAGATGTCGCAAAGGGCAACCGTGGCGACCGAGAGCGGCCGTCCCGCCGCGCCGGAGGTCGGGACATCCGCTCCGCCCTCGCCGCCGCCGCCACCGACACCGCCACCGCCGTCGCCACCGCTGTTCGCGTTGTAACCGCGCCGATCGCCCGCCGGAACGCGCACATTGGGTGCGCACGAATGCGGTAGCCTCGACGCAGCCGCCGGCAGCAGCGCCTGCACTGACAGGGTGGGGACGAGTCTTGCCGCCGCGCGCGCTGCTTGGACGCAGCGCCAGGCGAGTCGTGCCGATAACCTATTGGCATCCCGGGAGGAGTTATTACCGTTGCCGCTGTCGCCGGAACGTTGCGCCGCGTCGGCGGCGCCCCGGCGTAAGGTGTCAGTTTCAACGTTCAACGATTCCGGAAAGGTTTCTTGGGGTTCTTGTTCCGTGTCGCCGTCCATAGTATCCAGCGCGGACTCGAGGATCTTCAGATGGGTCAATGTTTTTTCGGCGCATGGGAAAGGAAAGACGGACGTGGCCACGGGGTTTCAGCCGGGGGGGGTTAGGTGTTTAGCCGCGAAAGAGCTGCGCTGGGCAGTGAGACTAGACGGTAGCAAACAATGCCTCTGAAAGCGACATGGAGAGAGCACTGCTCCATTCTATATATGCAGCGGCAGTCTGGTTTACAGTGCGTGCATTTTTGTTTTTGGTTTGCATTTTGGTTTGCGCATTCCGTGTGTGTCGATCGCTTTTGTGTTTTTACGTCGCAACCTCACGATTCGACCACACAAAATCAACAACGACTCACAAGGCTAAAACCTCCGTCGCAAATAGCAATAGTTGTACCACATCTGGCAACCGTGTACCTGAAGCGCCCGAAGCTGCACGTCGTCGGCTTGGGTAACGAGCCCCTCGCAGTACTCCACTATTGGCGATTCCACCTGTCCCAACAAAGTGAAACATGCAAGGTGGAATTTGACGTTAGATACGAAAATTCTCGCAAGAGGCGAAAACCCTCTTTTCCTGATCAGTACGTGCCCACTCAACCTTGTCGTCAAGCATATATTAATAGTAGTATAGGCCCACGAAATGAAACAGCCAAAATAAGTATAGGTCCGAATACCACATGCGGCATCACCCGAGAACCGAGAGACTCCCATCGCATGTCAGTATGATCGCCCCCGTGACCTCTAGTTTCCTACGTGGTGATATCTGACGCTCGTGGGCGCAATTTCGTCAGGTACAGAATTGTATCACAAACCAACCCACAGATACGAGTTCATAAACGATGCAACAGCCCTGCCATCGGCAGACAGACAACACGCTCCCTCAGCCCCCCTCCCGCCCTCGCCGGAGGAGCAGCCACCACCACAGCCGCAGCCACCGCAACCACCTTCCCTACGTACGTCCTTACCTCAACCTCCATGAGGTTAGCCGCCAAACCTCGGACCACATCTGCGTGGACGAGCTCGCTCAGCAGCAGCGGGAACTCTTCCGGATCGATCACACAAGTGCTCTCGCCTCTAGCAGCCGCCGCCGCCGAGAGTCCCCCTCGCGCTTTCGCCTCCAGCGCCCTGGCGAGCAGTGTCCAGGATTCCTGGATCACCATCGCGTCGGGAGCAAGCCTGCTCCCTTCCTGGAGCCGCCCCCGCGGGAAGGCCTCCATTAGCTTCCCTACCGCGGCAGCTTCGCCCATGTCTCGGGCGTCGCCACCATCACCACTACTACTACCACCACCACCACCACCACTACCCCCACCACCACCACAGCCATCACGATCACCTCCACCGCCACCGGCCTTGGCGGCGGCTACCTCACTTTCGCCACCGTCACGAGAACGGGGTGGAGTCGAAGTAGAACAAGAAGTAGAAGTGGAAGTTGAGGTGGCGGGCGAGGATTCGGCCCGACGAATGTCCTGCGCCGGGGCAAAGCGGCCCCCGCGCCTCGGCTTCACCCGCCGGCGTTCCGAGGCCGTCGTCAGCGCCGCTTGGACCAGCAGGTTCGCGGCCAAAATAAGAGGCGCTTCTAGCTGCGGGTGGGAGATGGCGTGCATCTGCGGTGTGATTTGAGTATGGGGGAAGGGGAGTGAATAAGTATATAGGTGGTCCCATGGGATCAGCAGGGCTCAGCAGGGCTCGGCATGGCGGGATAGGGCGGAGCAGGACGAAGGGGGGCGAAGGAGTAACGCCATGACATCGACGAACCCCAAAGCCAGGGTATCATGATAAAGCGGCCACTTTGCTCTTCGGGCCGGGGGAGCTGTTGCGTGCGCGGTAAAACTATGCTACCGTCAGTCAAAGGGAAAAACCGACCTCGACTCTGGCAGACAAATAACGCAACCCCGCCCCCCTAATGACACTCAGCCAAACGGTCTACTCCGTCAGCCCACGTTTCGCTTCCTAAGCGATCGGAAAAGTGCCTATTGTTTTACACGACCGATACATACTCCTGATTGCTTCAGTTTAGAGAGCGTTTGTTGTGGCGGTCAGACAAAATTGAAAGCCGTAGTAGTCTACGTGTGCGTGTAAGTTAGGCTGCTGCCTCTTTGCTTTTCTCCGCGTGCAGGCTGCATGTAGCAATATCATTGGGTAGACCCCTTGCGAAAAGCCCTCCTGCTGCCGACTGCATAACCAATACTCCGCTTCGCAGCAGTGAGGGGTTTCAATCAGGTGCCGGAACAATCTAGAGAACCCCTACACACCTTGGTATCGTTGCTAAAAAGGCCCCACAAAACATATATCATGGTAGCATTCAAAGGGGATCAAAAGCAGATGGTCTGTAAATATTGCAGATAATTTGTTTAACATTACCAGGTATAAAACCATACCAGGTGTATGGTTGTATTCAGAGGGGACAGGGATGCAGACAAATATGGTTTGGGTTGCTGCCGGCCAACTACTTAATACAAGCACGACACCAGGTACCAAGGTAACAAACAACGGCTGCGAAGACAGATAACCAGATAAAGCAACGAGGACAAAAGGCACCGACCTTGTGCTGAACGAGCGGGTGCTCCTCTTCTTCCACAAGCCCGAGACAAAGGACAGAGTGTCCGGCGTCCCAGCACTTCCGCCGGCAAGCTTCGCCGCAGTAAACGGCCCCGCAGCCCGCCGAGCAGGGGACCGGCGTCTGCGCGAAATTGGCAAGCGAGTGAACGAAGAAGCACGCGGTGCGGGCACGGTGTGCGGTGAAAACGCTGAGCTTCAAGAGACCGAAGGAACGATCATGTGCAGCGAAATCCGAGGCTTTAGAGAGCGAAGTAACCGATGCTGAAGGGCAAGAAATCACCGCGTGCGAACAATTGTTTGGGGGCTGAAGGGGGCACGGGTAACACAGGTTGCAGGGCATGGGGTCGAGGTTTGCGGTGGAAATAAATTGAGACTGGATGGAGCCACGCAAACACTTGGTGAAGGGCGAGCTAAGCTCGTCCGGTCGTAGAAACACCCACCCACCCACAGCACCAGCCTCAACCATCGATCGGGAAAACAATGAGCACGGTTGGTGTGAAGCCGCATTCTCAGCATCCCCCCTGGTGGACAAAAACAGGTACCATACGACTGTGTGTGGCCTCACCCCTTTAGAACAGTGTTTGGAGACAAACGTCTTGAAAATAGCGTAGTTTTGTTTTTTGCAGTACGAAACTTGTTCGGGTTGCTCCCTGAGACTGACTGATGCTTCTCTCACCTCGACGAAGCGCTCGGATAGTCCCCGAAGAGGTGGAAGAAGGCCCCCAACAGCACCCCCAACTCTCCTCGCCCGTAAGCTGTCTGCTTCGCAGTCCGTTTCGCTTAATCCAGCGCTGCGATGTTCTGCGTGCCCTTCCTGTTCCCCTTCCCTTTCCGCTCCTTCTCTTTCTCCTTCCCTCACATCTTCCTCTTCCGCTTCCCCGTGTGTTCTCCATTTCCCTTCCCGTTCTCCCTCTCTTTCTCTCCCCGCCCCCCCGTCCCCTTCGTCATGTCGCGCTACCGATCGGAGCTCTTCCCCCCCCCGCTCCTTCGTCTGCACCACAAGTCCAGTCGTCGACAGCGGCGGTAGGGGCGACGTTCCCCCCCCGCCATCAGACCCAAACGCCTCGGCGCGGCCCACCTCGCCAGACGCGATCGCTAGCTGCAGCTCTAGGACCCCCACATGCCGGAGACACCCGGGACAGGCCACCACCCACGGCAGGGCTTGCGAGCTCTGCAGCGCAGCAACCGGACGCTCTACCGCAACCACGTCTCCCCGGCGGATATCCCTCGACGCCGCAAAGCTCGGAAAACCTAGGGAAGGCTTGTCGCCGCAGAGATTAACGCGGGAGCCGGTGGGAGTATCCTTACCAGGGCAGAAAAACAAATCGTCATCTGTTTCGGCGACGACACCGTTACTGCTGTCTGCTGGAGTTGAAGTGTTGCTGCCGCAGCTACTGCCCTCGATTGACGTGGTACCACTACCGACAAAGTCACTTGAGGCGCGAGTCGGTGAAGGGCTTCCGCTTGCCGTTGTTGAAAACGGGGCGGGGCGTAATACGCCGTTTGGGCCGGCATCGGCGGCCGCAGCTGCGACACCGGTTGCGGCGGTGGGGTTAGTGGTGGTGAGGGTCGGGGTGGTCACAGCATTGGCGTCCGAACGTTGGCTAGAAGCGGGAGGGGGTGCAAGCCAGCCGGCAAGAAGCCCGTTGCATGCTCGAAAAATCGATGGGGTCGTCGGCGAAACGCCCCTGCCGCCACCGCCACCACCGTCGCCACCGCCGCTCCCCCCGTCGCTGGGGATCAGCTCTCGCTCCGCCTCGCTATCCTGGAAGGCCGGGAAGGTCGACTTCAGCATAATGTTGTAGTTAGGCGCTCGCCGAGGTTCGTGAGACCTCCCGAAGACCTTAGTAAGGGGAGAGCGGAGCGGGGAGGGGGGGGGGGGGGGGGGGCGATAGTGAGTCGGGCATGTCACCTCGTGCTATATAAGCAGTGCAGAGAAGCTGAGCTGCTGCGTTTTGTGCCGAAGACAAAATATAGCAATGCTTGATACGAAAACTGGCTGGCACGCAGCTCGGAGGGGTGCTAACGAGAACGGAGTGATTGCCGCACTTGGCGTGTCCTCTTTCCGGAGTTCCTTCGGTTCGCGGCATTTTTGCAGTTTTTTCGGGTTGTGCTCGCCAGTTTATCTCACCAGTCGTTCCTCGCCGGAAAATCGAGTTACCCTGGCGCTTACGAGTCTTGCGAATGCACGTAAAAACTGTAGCTGCTGAACCTCACAAGTATTGCTTTAATGAATAGTACCAAACTACTAGGCACCACGGTACATTACGTAGGTGCTTCAACTTAAGAGAGGGCACGCTGAAATAATAGTACAGTTGGGAGAGGCCACATCGGCTGGGCCCGTCTACACGCACACTGAAGCTATATATTTCCCACTGTTGTACATAAGAGAGAACACAAGTTAAGGCAGACGTTTCCGGCCTGTGCTACACCTCTCTCAAGTCGGCGTACCCACTGCTGTATCTGTATGATGTGCCTTGCGTACACATTATCTGCGTACGAGAGTCATTTGCAAACCAACGCTCGATCAGCAAGGCCGTACTTACGGTCCTGAATCGCGGAATACCTTGCCGCGTTAACATTTTCGGCTCGCATTTTCCCACTGCGCCACTATCATTTGTACGTGCGAAGAAAAACGTACGTATGTACATATTTATATGTGTGACATAGGGTACATTTCAGGCGGCGCGGGGGGTGTATCATATCATATTTAAAAATTAAATAACAACAGCTGTGAGATCGAGGACTTCGTCGTAACTCATCTTTGCTACGCTCGTATCTGAGTGTAATACTTCGATCGCGCGTACTTACGGATAGGTATATGTATCACATACTCGCAACTCGCACACATGTCCACTCGAGACTGGCAATCTGGCAATGCCAATGCTGCGGTGGCGCAATAAGGGGGGGATTCCAACTTCAGCAGTTTTTGCGTCACATACGTACTGGAATACAGTGTGAACTAGAGTAGTATGCTACAACAAGTTAGTAGTTAACATAGAACCACTTCAACGTGAGCAACCTCCTATCCCTGCAAAACGTTTACGAGTATGTACATACCGATTCGCCGTGCTTACCTGCACGGTAGAGTTGTAACTCGGCCTCAGAATTCTGGACCGGGTACCCGGCCCGGTTTTGAGGGATTCAGACTGGCCCGGACCGGGTACCCGGCGGGTCGGAGGACCCCGGTACCCGGGTACCCGGGGTATCATACCGTATTTACCTATCCCCGCTTGCTTTTACCGGCCTGAAAGCGGAAAGGTACTCAAACGACGTGGTAAGGGGGTAGGTGGGAGAGCAAGACTTGCACTAGTTTCTCCCCTTTTAGCGTTTCAGCGGGCCTGAACGATCCGTAGGCGGCGTGGTAAGGCGGATGGTTGGAGGGAATGACTGCATTTCGTCTATTATCTCGATTAATCATGCCAAAGAAAGAAGATGGAAGGCAGAAGGCTGCCTCTTCAAATACCCGGGGTAAACGTATTTGTTCCGGTCCGATTCCGGTTCCGACGGTTCCGGATACCCGCCACCGGGTACCCGGTTCTCAGTCAGACGGGATGCAACCCTAGTCGCGTGTTGTGCGAAGGCTGTACTCGTAGGAGAAAAGGAAAAAGGAGAGTCTAGGGGCACAGTTTATGTATAAATCAACGTATATCCCAGTCTTAGGGGCTCCGTAAAGCACAATCAACGGGTACCCGGATACCCGGGGTCCAAATACCCGGGGTAAACTTATTTGTTCCGGTCCGATTCCGGTTCCGACGGTTCCGGGTACCCGCCACCGGGTACCCGGTTCTCAGTCAGACGGGGTGCAACCCTAGCGCTGTGCGCTGTGCGCAGCAAGTTTTCACGGGCTCCGTACGTTTTGAGGGGCTCCGTATATCGTAGAACTGGGTACCCGGGTACCCGGGTACCCGGATACCCGGGGCACAGATACCCGCGGGTCGCAGACTTGGACCGGTCCGGTTCCGGTCCCGGCCGGGACGGGTAACCGCCACCGGGTACCCGGTTCTCGCCCAGCCGGGTTACAACCCTACTGCACGGAGCCAGGCAGGAAGAATACGGCATGGCATGACGCCAGGCACCGCAAAGCTACCCAACACCAAGCGCACGGGGGCCAACAACACGCAACTGCCGCTGGCTGTTCGATACCTATTACCGTAGTACTACTGCTGCATACTGGTGGTGCTGCTGTTGTGTCAAAACTCTGTGTTGCTGTTGTGTCTTGTGTACAGCAACAACAGCGCAGATGGGTACTGCTGTACGAGTACGTACGTAGTCTCCTCTGGGTGTTGTGTACTGGCTGTAATGCACCCGTACGTGCAAAGATAGCAATGCTTTGAACTCGTCTTGCTGATGGCAACACTCCAAGCAGTTGCAGAAAAACTGTAATCCGCACTGCTCCGGTACTTACTGTTTACTGGAACAGCAGTAGTGAAGCATGGGCCAGGATTGCCGACAGTCGGTAGACAGCAGTCAGCAGGGGTTGAGGTTGTGGCTGTAAAGCTGTGGTGCTGCTGCTGGGGCTGCGGTGTGCGTTTGGAAAATCGAGCTGACAGTCCCGTGGGTGTTCCAACTTGACAGAGGCGTTATTTCTGACCCAAATCGCAAAATGTAACGTGAGAGGGGTGGCGGTATACGAACCTCATGGGGATCGTTTTGTGAACGTACCTCACTATTATTATTGGTGGGGTTTCAAATGCAGTCTACGGTATGTTATGTGTTCTCGTGGCCCGTGACTCTACATACACTTATTAATACTCTCTCTCGTGCTACTGTTGTTGTACCTCATATTTATACATATCGTGCAAGGTAGAGAGATGCTACTACGTAGAGCACATATTTAATTTGTACACATAGAGTACGAGTAAACACTCACAATAATATACACACATAGGGTTTGAGGATTATGGGGCTGACGACTCCCGCTTATTATGATCGACTTAACGCACACACAGAGGGTGCCGAGGTTTTGAGGCTGTGACGCCGCCCGCTTAACTGTGGTTTATGCACACATAGTAAAAGCAAGGTATTTGGATTAGACGCCACCCGCTTGGTTATCTCCGTAACTTTTGCTTGACAGCACCACAGCACCGGCCCCATATCATAGCACCTTGCACCCACTATGATGTGTATGTATGTGTGCAAAAGTCACCTAACTAAGCGGGCAGCGTCAGCCTCTAAACCCCTGCACACTCTTTCTTTGTGTGTGCGTAAAGTCAACAATAATAAGCGGGAGGCGTCAGCCCCCTATAACCCTTGCGCCCTCTATATATGTGCATAAACCACAGGTAGTTAAGCTGGCGGCGTCACACCCTCAAAACCTCGGCACGCTCTGTGTGTGCGTAAAGTCGATCATAATAAGCGGGAGTCGTCAGCCCCATAATCCTTAAACCCTATGTGTGTATATTATTATTGTGAGTGTTACTCGTACTCTATGTGTACAAATTGAATATGTGCTCTACGTAGCAGCACCTCTCTACCTTGCACGATATGTATACATATGAGGTACAACAGCAACAGTAGCACGAGAGAGAGTATATATGAGTGTATGTAGAGTGACGGGCCACGAGAACACGTAACATACCGTAGACTGCATTTGAAACTCCACCAAGAATAATAGTGAGGTACGTTTACAAAACGATCCCCAGGAGGTTCGTATACCGCCACCCACGTGAGAGTGCGACGCAGGCCAGTGCGGCCCCCGTAACCAATCGAGAGAGCAGCATTAGGAGAAGCGTGTAGGTGCTTGCTGTCGTAACTGTTGCCTACACCGCGCACACTGCTGTGCATCTTGCGCTGCCAGCAGTTGTTACATTAGAAAATGGCTCGAAACGCTTGAAACAAAACGTTACACATCTTCTGGCAGATCGTGATCTACAGGTAGGTACAGCAGTAACTGCCTCTGGTGTCGTAGATAATCTAGGTCCTAACCTACCGTTAGAGATGTTGTGCAAAATCTGTCGTACGAATCCAGTACAGAAAAGTTGTGCTAGACCCTGCAGATTGTACGGCTCCCACCCGGCGTCATGAGCTAGATCATGTATGTATGTGGTGAGGACCGATGATCTGTCCAATGTGTGTGTAACGTTTCCCCTACCTCTGATATCTGGGAGATGCAGGAGACGTCACACACAGCTCCAACCCCCCGAGAGCAAATAGAAGCCAGATATGATAAGTATGTTTCCGCCACTCCACTCCTTCGCTTGTAACATCGCGATCGACAAACGATAAGCCGGTTCGCCACCTCTTGCGGTCGGCGACCCCCTAATCGCACACTCCTCCGTTCCTCACCCCATCCTTACATCACCACCTCTGTCCGCTGCGATCCTGCGATATTCGAGCACGGCGGCCTCTCGACGAGCGGTCGAGGTGACCATCGAGCGCGCGATCGGGCGAAGACGGAGTAGAGGCGAATTTTGACTGGTGCATACTGTATCGGAGTGAAGTTACATGATATGCATACGTTGTTACCTGTACGAGTAGTAGTACCGGGTACGAGTATACCCACATTAATTACTGTCTCTGGAAGTGACCACACCAGAAATCAAAACCAATCCATTCGAAGTTGTCATCCATATGCAACAAACTCCGCCTCACAAGCGGCTTCTAGTAGGATGAAGCTCACCCTTCGTGCGACTCGCTCAACAGCTCCCAGCGCCTCGCGCTTGGTGCAAGCACAATGTCTGCCTGGTCGGCGCAAGCGCTCCGCCCTGGCATTTTTGTAGGGATGCGATGGTCCATGTATGGCCATACGACTACGGCCACCCATGCCATCAGTACACCCCCCCCCCTCCGATGACTCCTCGTGGCCCTGACATGCGCCTCAAACACAGCGTTTTGCGAACCATAAAAACGCCTCATACCGTGTTTAAAACCTCACATTCTCATACAACGCCTCACCCAATGTTGATGTTCCCTAGCCACCGCCTCATGTTCATCAAATAAATAATAGCGCGTATTTGCCTGATTTTTTAGATCATGAAGAACGCCTTATTATATTTCGCCAAAGACTTAACCCACGGTACGTACGGAGGCGTTGCAGTTAGTTTTTGCATTATGAGGCAATATTTTGTCACTGGGACCGGTTGAGCTCCTCAAGTGAGCATCTGCCGGTTAATGTGACACGTTTTCTTACTACACTGTGTAGACTCTTTTAGGACTAGCGAGGCATGCTACGATGATAAGAGGATCATGTTTTTGCCTTATAAGGGTGGTGACTTATCACTTCAGGAGCTCTACACCTCACCCAAAAACTGATTTTGGAGGGGAAAAAAAGTGCTACGTACCCGGTGAACAAGCGCATGGCCTAACTACACGATGAAAAAAATATTACAACACAATAATGAAATATTGCACGGCCAAGGAACGGATTGGCGTGCTTAATTCCACAAGTGTGTGTACTGCGGACCGAGCAATCGAGCTGGTAAACAAACTTAGACCTACGTATGCAAAAAATATTACAACACAATAATGAAATTCCGACCATTTTGGTTCATTCAGGAGTCCCGTCGTTCAGAAAACGTTTCAGCAAAAAAGTGCTACATCTATCGTCGTCGTAGAAAGTGTCGAGCGCATAGAAATGTTCATCGGGTTGGGCGAACAATTTGCTTCAAAGTTATGTTTCGGTTGATGTATCAAGTTCTTATGCGAGGAGCTCCGAAAATAAGCTCCGAAAATAATCCGCCAGCCGCGGCATTGCTGCAAATAACGCCTCACTATTTATCACCCACGCCGAATTTTCACATCACAGAACGCGTAGTTTTCCATTTAAAAAAAAACACCCCATCTTGTTCATCAAAGGACGCCTTGTATGTCACGACTCATTTTTAAACAAAAACAACGCCGTACATACGTGCAGTAGTTCGAAAACAAAAATTGGGTTTTTTATTTTTCACTACATTACCGTAAAACAAAACCCGTTTCGTTCGTCTAGTAACGCTCCTTTTCTCACCAAACAAAAAAACAACCCTTTGTACTCACCAAATAACGCACACTTTTCACCACAAAATCAAGAAACAAAAAAATCGCCCCCACCCCCCAACCGTAGCGCGCGTACTCCCTACGTAATGAGGAAAAATACGGGGAGGGCGCCTCGCGAGTGTCAACGCGACGTCGCTGGAGAAATTCCTCCATCCCCCTGCCCCTACTTGGGATGATCGGTCCCAGCCGTTTTCCCTCTTTTTTATCTGCCCCCGCCTCCAATACCCCCGCCGCCACACGGGTGGCCGAGACCCCCCTTTTGTACAGTATGGGCGTAGTAAACGAACTCCTTGTGAAACGTTGAACAATGTACACATTACGAGTACCGAATTGAGAAGGTGTCGACACCTTGTTGGGGTTTGCTCGCACTGGTCCAAGGTCTCCACAAGGCGTCTATTACGCGCACATCGTGCAGGGGGGGTGGGGTCCCGGCCACTTGTACACTACCGCCGCCGCCGCCGCCGCCGCCGCCGCCGCCGCCGCCGCCGCCGTCACAGGAGCGTTGCCTCCACCCCCCTCCCACTTCTGGTCATCGGCCCCAGCTGTATTCCGTCTTCTTCTCTACCGCCGCCACCGCCGCCACCGCTGCCGCTACCGCTACCGCCGCCTATCGCGACGGCGTCTGACATCCGCCGACGAAGGGAGTCTGGCGTGAGGTTGTCGTGGTCGCCGTCATCTAGTTCGAACGACAACGACGGCACGTCCACGCTTTTGCACCGCAGCACGGGTAGTGGGGGGGCGAAGCGGGGGGGGGGGGGGGCAGGGACAAGTGTGTTAACAAGGGTTGTTACAAGGGGCCGCAAGTTATGGGAAAGGCGCAAAACGTTTAACTACGTACTGAAAAACAAAAAGTTCAGCTTTTGTAATTCGCCCAACCCTAAAGCCAACCATTTCCCCCCGGAACGTCGGTGGTACCCTTCTAAACGGTTGAGGATGAAAAAACACGTATATATGATACCAATATGTACCTAAACAAAAGGACCTTTCGGATAAAATATGTATGTACAAACGGTTCTTATGTTTCGGGGGAACTGTTGCGTTTAGGAGTAAGTATTAATAATTCGCGAAAAACAAGAAAGTTCGCTCAGTAGGGGGTGGGGCGGGGTGTACTCATGTCGTGTACGGCCGTAGTCTATGACCATAGACCCTCGCATCCCTACAATGCTCGGGACGGCAGCACGCTCGGGGGGGGGTGTGACTCGAGGTGTCGTGCACGGCCGTAGTCTATGACCATAGACCCTCGCATCCCTACAATGCCGGGACGGAGCACGTTGGGTTTTCACCAACCAGGCAGCATTGCTTGCGACCAAGCCGAAGCGCCGTGAGGTATTGGGCGAGTCGCATGGGCGGGGGGGGGTACTCATGTCGTGCACGGCCGTAGTCGTATGACCATAGACCCTCGCATCCCTACAATGCCGGGACGGAGCACGTTGGGTTTTCACCAACCAGGCAGACATTGCTTGCACCAAGCGCGAAGCGCCGTGAGGTATTGGGCGAGTCGCATGGAGGGTGAGCTGCATCCTGCTAAGAACCGCCTCTGAGGCGGACTTGCATATGGACGACAGCTTCAATGAGTTAAATTAATTTATGGTGTGACCACTTCCTGAGACAGCAACGGGAGCACTATGTAACTGCCTCGCGGGTGCCTTACAATATACACACTACGTGCTACGATCATTCCCCTTGTGCGGAGCAAAGGTTCTTCACCCCGCATAAATGATCTAACTTGACCGCCAGCTTTGGTGAACGCCAAAAAAAAAAAAAAAAACGGTACCCTGGTTATCTAGCTCACGCAGTGAGAGGCGTGTTTTACAGCGTCGTTGCCAACCGACGCCAAGGAGGGGGGGGGGGGGCTCAACGAAACATTTTGTTGACGCTAGCGTGCACCCAAGCCAAACCCAAGACCACGCATGCCGACGAGATATTACTACTCTGTAGCGCTTTCCCGCCATGCGCCATCGATAAAACCACCAACCGCACCAGACGCAACAGACGAACGGCGGCCTGTGCCTACGTAGCTACCCTTGCCTACCGCAAAACACACCCAAGACAGCACACCCCTCGGGAGGAATTTTGAAAGGCGATGTTCTCCATATAGCATGGAGGGCACATACACCGCCAACAGTGGCTTTGGGAATATCTCGTCGAGGTCTTTCCGCAAACGCGATGCTCGGCGTTTACACTCTCCCCGAAGGGGTGTGTCATCTTATCACCCGGGTGATAATCTTATCACCGGGGCGATAATCTTATAACCCGGGTGATGATCTTATAACACGTGTGTTAATACGGTATTGTTTTTGTGACGCACAAAACCAATGGCGGCCCCGCACTTCTATTGACGATCAAATGCGACTTTCTAACTTACAAGGCTGACAAAACAAATAGGGGCCCCTTTCGAGCTGGCTGAAGACGGATGCTACTTTTGTTAACCCATTCAGAACTGGGAAACAATATCCCACACTAATTTTAAGTCGTTTGTCCCCAAATTCGTGGGACCAGTTCTTAAGGGGTTAAAGATGTCTACCGTGCATGCTACCTGATACACAGCCGACTGCTGTAGTAGCTATTAATAGTACGTAGTCATCCCCCTATGAACTTTGATTTTAAAAAGGGATGTTACGACCGCCGAAATCTACGATCGAGCTGTGATATCTGGAAATATTTCTTGGAGCGTTCCGCGAAACGTACACAAGTTGACGACAGCTATAAACTACAATACTGCGCGAGTTCCTAGCGACGTCGACAATATAGTAGCTTTGTGCCAGTCGGAATAATTATGAGATCATGAACGTCTGCCACGTTTTTTCGTAAAACACCCCACCACCCTCAATTCTTCAACAACATACAATCGAACCAGATGTGGGATGGAACAGACATGGCGCAGAGACTACCATATGCCCACTACCGTATTTGACGAAAAGCAAAACACCGGGTGATCGTGATTCCGCGTTTTGCTGTTTTTTTATCACCCAGGTGTGTGGGTTACAGCGACCGGGTGGTACCTAACGAACCCCGGTGATAAAGGGCATGTTTTATTTGCGGTTTGCTTTACTTATTTATCACAGAGGGG
The DNA here is from genome assembly GCA_008828725.1 of Saccharina japonica. Classification (NCBI taxonomy): domain Eukaryota; class Phaeophyceae; order Laminariales; family Laminariaceae; genus Saccharina; species Saccharina japonica. The sequence goes on along the minus strand of MEHQ01002596.1, from coordinate 273,791 downwards.
TGGACGGACACAAGAACGTTCGGGCACTCGTACCCGCTTGGTTCTTCCCCTTGCCATTCGCCCTCGCTGTACCAGTCGCGCTCTTCCGCGTACATGCCGTCCGAAACTTCCGAACCCTCCGCCCTGCAACAAAACAAACGAACAAACAAACAAACAAAAACGCAAGTTAAAAACAAAAGCTCAACAAGGGCACGGCAAAGTGGTAGAATGCACGCACATACATATTCCTCCACTACCATTATATGCTATTCAATGCGGGAGAACCTCCTGTAGTACGGGGGACCATAGTAAATACTAGTAATACTAGTAAACAGGACCTACGGGACACACAAAAACCTACCAGGTATATATTTTCGTATTTTTACGAGCAGTTTTTGGTCCTATTTACTAGTATTTACTATGACCCCCGTAATAGTAATCAGAACCAAAAATGGTGTGTACACACTAGGGGGGATGTAGGATTTTTGGGTGCCATCTTGTCGAAAAATAGGTGCCGACTACAGCGTCAGCCGTATGTAGGGTATCGCTCATTGGAGTACCCAAACATTAACGCGGCAACGAGTTCGCACGACGCGCGCGCTGTGTGATGCTACTACATGCAGTACTTTTATTGCGGCGCGCGCACACCCTACAGGACGGTTGATAAGACCGTTGATAACACCGTTGGTAATGCCGTTGATAATGCCGTTAATGGTGCCGTTGATAACACCGTTGATACTTGTTTTGTCAATATCTGTTCAGAAACGAAAGGTGCCGATTACAGCGTCCGCCATACGAAGAAAAACCTCGGGCTGCTGGGGTAGGGTACTCGTAGGGTTGTCGTGGATTGGAGTACCCGAACTTCAACGAGGCAAGGAGGTTGCACCACGCGCGCGCTGCATGGTTCCACTTGCACGGCGAGCCCAAACCATAGTCTAGACGAGGATCGATAGGATCGTTGATAACACCACACTTCGCCACCGTTTTTGTCAATGTATCTGAGTCCCAAACAGACGGATGTAAAGCGCAGTAAACCCCAAAGGAACGTAATGTAATGTAACATAGCACTAAAGTAGCAATTCAGTAAAGCAGCAACGCAGTGGAGCAGTGAAGTAAAGTAAAGTAAAGTCACGCAAGGCAAGATCAAGTAAAGTAAATTCCAGTATTAAAGTATTAAACAAAAAACAACAAACCAAACTACACGGCTGTTGATAATAACAACAAACTTAAAAACCAAAACCAAAAACCAAATGGCACCTACTCCAAAACACACCGAACAAGGCATGCACCTCCTTGACTCACCACTCCGTCTCCAGCTGACCATAGCGAAACTCCCCCCCGTCCCCCCGCGCCAACACCCCGCGCCCTCCAACCGCCCCCATGCGGCCGTATTCCCCTCACCACCTTCCCGGAGCCGCGAAAACATCGGCCTGCACCAGGAGCAGCAATCCCACCCCAATGGAAACCTAATACCACGCAACCTTGCGCTGCTCCACTCGGACAGCCCGAACGTTCAAACCCGCTCCCAGGCCCGTCCATCCACTGCCTGCACCCTCCCCTTCCCCACCCACCCACCCGCTGCCGGCACGCTCGCCCCGCCGACCACTCGCCGCCGCCGCCTCCACCACCACCGCTCCCCGCCCCACCACCGCCTCCACCGTAACCCCCGCCACCAGGGGTGTATGTGAGCGCCTCGGCGTGTAGGAAGGGGTCTAGGTCGGACCGTAAGGTGAGCAGGGTTTCCGCGAAGTTGACCGCCGGGGGGGAGACGACGTCGAGAACCGTTCGGCCCTCAACGGTCAGCACCGTGTAACTGTTTGTTGGTTTTTTTTTCCGGCGGGCGGAGGGGAAGGGAAAAGGGGGGGGGGGGGGGGAGGGAGGGAGGGAGGGAGGGAGGGAGGGAGCGAGCGAGGGGGGAGGGAGGGGAGGCGCACTCATTTGTTGCTTGCCATAGTCAGTTGACCATTGACCACGCATCCCTTTCGAGACGGGGCACCGTTCCTACTCTCAATAATAGAGACACCTCCAACATTGGGGCACTCCTTACGTGTTTCCCTATACATTGCATAATTTTGTGTTGCTTATCTTACTTGCGGTACGCCCTTCCTGTTTCGCCTTTTGTGGCCACCATCTATCCCCTAGGGGGGGAGGGTGTACTCATGTCGTGCACGGCGGGGGGAGGGGGCGCACTCCGTTCGTCATACGGTATTCGGCTTTTATTACTGAAAATGTCCACCCTTTACAAGGCAAGACAAGGCGAGGCGAAGCAACGCAAGGCAAGTCCCAGGTCAAGCCAAAGCAACGCAAGTCCCCAAGCCAAGCCAAAGCAACGCGCGGCAAAGTAAGGCAAGGCAAGGCAAGACAAGTCCCAGGTCAAGCCAAAGCAACGCAAGTCCCCAAGCCAAGCCAAAGCAACGCGCGGCAAAGTAAGGCAAGGCAAGGCAAGGCAAGTCCCAGGTCAAGCCAAAGCAACGCAAGTCCCCAAGCCAAGCCAAAGCAACGCGCGGCAAAGTAAGGCAAGGCAAGGCAAGACAAGTCCCAGGTCAAGCCAAAGCAACGCAACACAAAGGTTACAACGAAACGTTCCACACCTCGCGCAGATAAAAATCCCCCATACAACGATCTATCGATCACGTTCGAAAAATGTGGCATGTCTTTGACACAGATCTTGCGCACATATTTACAGGGTGGCACCTGTACCACAGAGCTCTTGCACAGCATATATCTCATATCGGCAAACGCAGGACCGACAGTAGATGATCTAGGTCATATAGATGCACCAACGCAAGGCTCACCTCCAGGGAGACCAGGAGCTGCGGGGGTCGCACCCGTACCGCGCCACCTTTTCTTCCTCCTCCTCGTCTTCGCCTCCATCGTTCTCCTGCGCCCCACCCCCCCCAGCGCTGCCGCCATCCCCGCTTCCATCCCCGCTGGTCTCCCCCCCGCTGCCGCCGCCGCCGCCTTCCTCTTGAGACGCGAAATATATCTGGCCCTTAGCCTCGTCCACGTGCACCTATCTCGCCCGGGAATGTTGATGCATACGAAGCCAGAGTGAAAAACATCGTTCGTAACGTTCTCTCCTTGTTTCTCGTTATCATCACTACTATACTGAAACAAAAAACGATACTGGTACTATTCTAGCGAATAACAGCATGATTATTTTTTTTATGTTTAACTCTTGCTCGAATGCTTCCCAGTACAAGATTATTTGAAGTATCATACGTAGTTAATAGTATCACGTATCACTATATAGCAGGGCAGATTGTTTCGATTATAACGAGTATGAGGGTTGTCATCGGGATTAGTACATACGACGTGTACCGTATACCTGGTACTTGGTACCACTATGTCCCTAAATATAAGCAACTTTTAGTATTAACTTTCAATAAAAACGGTGCTTATATTTCGGGCACCGAGATATGCATCCATGGAAAAGTGACATATTTTCAAAGCCACCTCTCGGAGAAAATCGGGGGAAGAGGGCGATACCGTTACGGGGGGGGGGGGGGTTATCTTGCGTGTTATATACCAGGTATACGGTACAGTGTACGGTGAATACACCGGTTCAAGAGCGGCCTAGATGTGATAATTCGGGACTTAATATCGTGTCAATCGGCATGCCCCACCTATCTAAAAAGCTACGTATTTATACTTCTTCTGGATACCTACGATATCACGTACGCAGATCAAAATATGCATTGAAATGCAAAATGTATTCGATCCAGCGACAAACCAAAGGATGTACCAGGTATATTTTTAAGCTCATAAAACAAAGGCACACCTTAGCACGCAACCATCCACCTACAGCCCACGTACCACCTATTATACTATACCTGCACGCAGACTTGGCTGAGACGCTCGTAGACCTCGCACATCTTGGTCTTGTAGTTGTGCACCCCGCCGAAAACCTGCACAACAAAAACATCGCACCAACCCAATAAAAAAATAAAGCACGAACAAACGAAACAAAATGCGTACACAGCATGGCAACGGGTGCTGAAGTTGAAGCTAAAAAGGCAAAAACATGTATACGTGACGCATAACACTCTTTTTTTTTTTCTTTTTCTTTTTCCATCCCTTTTAATATCTTCGCACTTCTGTCTTTCTCCCTCCCTAGTCGTAACTCAGATCCGGGGTCACAAAGTAGGCTCCTCTCCCTCCCCCCCCACTACGGTTCTTGCCTTGATTTTTATCGCGCAGAGGGTTCAGCCTTCCCAACGCTCGTCGATCTTCATCGAAATTTGCCAACTCACGCTGTACCTAAAAATATAGTTTGTTTTATCCTTATTTAATCGAAACAAACCTTACAGTTTGGGACAAGGTAGTGTACATATACGTACATCAATTAGCCTACAAACGAGTTTTGAGGGTGAAACTACAGTACAGCACCAGTGCAACCGTACACCAAACGTCACACACCCGGCGTTATGTCAAACATTACACCCCAACGTTACACCCGACGTGACGCCTAACGTTACGCCCGAAACGTTACATCCGATGCTGTACCCGATACGTTACACCGGACGCCATACCCGGGAGATACTATATACCAAGATCAACACACAAGACGTTACATCCATCATCACACCAGACGTTAGACCCAAAAAACGTTACACCCCCTATTACACCAACCGTTACACCGGACGTTACAGCCGACGTTACAGCCGACATTACAACACGAAACGACAGACACCCGACATAACACCCAGTCGTTACACCTGACGTTAATTCGACGTTACACGTTACACCCAACGCTGAACAAGACGTCACACCCGAAACGTCACATCCGGCATTATACCAATCGACACACCAGACGAGTTGCTACGACAGCGAGTAGCACTTTTCGGTCAACGAGGCTGACGGGGTCTCGAACTGAGATACTGTATGATAGCACTTTTTTTTCTGAAACGTTTTCTGAATGACGGGCAGGGCTCCTTAACCCATTCAGAACTGAAAAAAAAAAAAAAAAATCCCACACAAATTCCACGGATTTTGTCCCCAAATATGCGGGACTACCGGTAGTTTTGAAGAGGTTGACCCAAAAACGTCGGAATTTTCATTCTCCTGTTGCAATTTGTTTCATTTTGTGGACAGGCCATGGGATTGTTCATCGGGCATATATGAATAGCACTTTTATTTCCCCTAGAAAATCAGCTTTTGACTTGGTATTAGTATAGAGCCTCCTCAGGCGAGGAGCATAAGAAAAAAGGCATGGTGCATCTGTAACGTAGAATACGTATGAGGAACTAACTACCAGGTACTCAATAATCGCCGGAATACGCCTTGTTTGCATGTTTGCTTATTCGCTTATTTGCTTATTTTTATTTGTCCATCGGCTTGCACTTTCATCGGGCTGTCGGGTGACTTACTATTAGTGTAGAAGCTCTCCAAGTGAGGAGCTGCGGAAAAATTAAGTGCCCACTCTTTATCGTTGCATTGCATCAAGTACGCCAATTGACACACCCGACGTTTACATCCGAAATGTTACACCGGAGGTTACACATGGCGTTACACAGAACGCTACACCAATCGACACACCCGACGCCACACCGAACGTTAAACCCAACACTACACCAATCGTTGAATACAAACATTGCACCCGACAGTACACCAATCGCTACAACAATCACTGCACCCGACGTTACAACCGAAACGTTACACCCAAAAATCGTTACACCCGAAGCGTTACATCCGACATCACCTGCATGCACTTCGTTTCCGGAGCCGGCATCGGAGCGTGCTCCTCCCTAATCCGCGTCAGGGGCGTCCACTCGGTCTCCAGGCTCGCAAAAATCGGGCTCTTCCCGACACCACCACCACCACCACCACCAACAGCCTTCAGGTCCCGCCGCTGCAGCTCCTCCGGCAGCCTCCTCTTCCCCTTTTCACCCTTGTCCTTACCTCCCGCGGCTCCTTTCCCGCCCTTGTTGCGGCCAGGGCGCCGCTCGGGAGCAGGGTCCAGTCTCGCCGAGAACACGAAACGCACGGAAGGTGCGCCTTCGAAAGGTACCTCTGGGATCACACCCGGGGAGAGTCCTACCTCCTCTTCCTCCTCCTCGCCCCCCCCTTCCCCATCTCCGCTCGGGTCCCCCTCGCCCGTCCCTCCGGACGCTTCCTCTGCAAGCCTGCGCGAAGGGTGGATTGGTAGCGGCACCGGCAGCAGCAGCGGCGGCGAGGGTACTGGCAGCGCCGGCGATGACAGCCCTGACGCCGACAGCGGTGCCGCTTCATCCCCTCCACCCCCCTGCAACAGCAGCGGCCCCCGCCCCCGCGTCGTCCTCCTCCTCCTCCTACTCCTATCCCGTCGTCTCCCCCCCCCCCCATCTTTCCTGTCCGCCATCCCCGCCATCTCCATCACCACTACCATCAGCACCTCCCCCCCCCGCCCCATCGCCTTCCGCCTCAGAATTTTCCTCGGAATTTTCTTCGTCGGAGTCGTCGGGAGATTCCTCCTCCGGCGGAGGAAAGCGGCGTGCGGTTCTCCATGGCGGCGGCGCGACACCCTTGTCTGAGATGGAGAAGGGAGGGGAGGAGCGGGGAGAGGGGTGCACCCATGTTATGCATGGCCGGAGTCGTATGACTATAGACCCTCACATCCCTACAATGACGGGGACAGAACATGTCGGGTTTTCACTGACCAGGCAGACATTGCTTGCACCAATCACGAAGCGCCGTGAGGTGTAAGGCGGAGGAGGAGGGAGGAGGAGCGTTTCGATGGCCGATCGAGGGCTCAGGAAATGTAGTGTGTGCGCCCCGCTCCGTGCATGCGTGCGTTCGGTGTTGGGCGTTGGTTTGGTCGGGGTCTTGAGTCGGCGAAGCTCAAGGCTCGCCTCAAATCACGATGGGAGAGAGGGGGGCTTTTTAGCCACTGGGGGAGAAGGAGGAGGGGGGCATTTGGACCAAGCTTGTTCACGGTTGTCAGTAACAACCTCGCGTTCCAGCCGAGGGGATCTTGCACCACTCACACCCTTATCCAGGACGGCAACAACAGCACAACAACAACAACAACAACAACAACAACAACAACAACAACAACAACAACAACAACAACAACAACGTAAAAAACAAATAGTCGAGAAGAAGCCCCCCCCCCCCTGCTCCGTTTCGAAAGGGAAGCGTGGTCAATGGTCAAATGACTAAGGCAAGCAACAAATGAGCACGCCCCCCACCCCCCTTCCCGCAAAGCGGCATCCATAATACCAAAGAAAATAAGGCGCGGTGTCGCGTTCATACAGGCAACAACAGAAAGACATACCTGGTGAACAACAACGTTAAAAAGAAAACACCACCCCCACCAGAACAACAACCCGAACAACACCCCTGTATGCCAACGGCTCTCACCAAACATCAACGGCTCGTACTGCGGCAGCCCTCCCGCCTCGCCCTCCTCGTCAAATATGGGGTCGGCCTCTTCCGATGGGGTCAGCGGGAGCGGTGTCCCCGGGGTGGGAGGATTCGTGTCCAGACCCGGATCGGTGGTGTTCACCGGCGCGACTCCAAAGTGCGCGGTGACATTGACGGAGAGGCGGGCAAAGGTTGATCGGAAGGATGCCCACTCGGCGACCGTTTCCTCGTACGCCTGTCCCGAACCGCCGGAAATTGTATACAAAAACCGCGCCGAAATAAGAATATGGCATAGGTATGAGTATAAGAGCATAATAACATACGAACATATTGGTACAAGTTCAAGAAAATATGAAGTTGAGAAAATATCGATACCAACTTTTTCAAGAAAATAGGAAAACGGTGGACGTATGAAAATAACCAGATATTGGAACTGCGAAAACAGTACCTTAGAAGTTGCTGGTCGTGTAACAGCAGCAGTCGCTACTGTAGAACCACGGTAGTCGCTACTGCTGTTTAGCTGTGCAACAATGGTAACTATACATACCTGCTGCTAGTGTGAAACAACAGCAGTCGCTACGAGTACTGCATTGCTGCGTAACAGAAATTCCTACCAATACCTACAACTATACTACTGCTGCTACTACTGCTGCTGCTGTACTGCCATACTGAGTGGGTTAGACAACAGCAACAACTGTGCAACATCAGCCAGTAGCTGCTACGTAGAACACCGCGCGATGGGCAACAGCGAGGAAACCCATCCTCGGCTTAGCGCCTGCGCCGACACGAAAGGGGCACCCTCACCGATATCTTGATCTCTCGTTCGTGGAGGGTGGAAGCTTGGAGGTACATGACCGCGATGCACAGGGCGACGACCGCCAGAAAAAACAACAGGAACGACACACCTGCTTGCAAAACACCAATTACACGATAACGTACCGTAGTGGGGAGGGAGAAGAGCCTACTTAGTGACCCCGGATCTGAGTTACGACTAAAGAGGGAGAGAGAAAAGAAGGGCGAAGATAATAAATGGGATGGAAAAAAAACAACGAAAATCAGTACCTCCTCGGTTATTCATACGAATCATTAGAAGGTGTTTGTGGTGGGGGGGGGGGGGGGCGTACTCATTTGTTGCTTGCCTCAGTCATTTGGCCATCGGCCGCGCATCCCTTCCGAGACGGAGCACCGTTCCCACTTCTAATAGAGACACCTCCAACATTTGGGCGCTCCTTACGTTTCTTCCATATATTACACACCATGGTAGATTGTTTTTGCTAATCGTGTCCCCTTCCTGTTTCGCCGCCTGTGGCCACCATCTATCTCCTAAGATAGCGATCGTTTTCTCGCTACTATCTAGTGTACCAAAAGTATACCTGTCACATATTAGGGGGGAGGTATCTACTAGCGAGAATAATGAGGAAGTGTCGGAAGGGACCCTTGCCGGCGGAAGCCACATGAGGTTCTCCTCATATACAGGATGTACATCCTCCATGCGGACATCTAAAACCCGTGAGTACGCGCGATCTGGGTATCACACACAGTGTGCAAATAGGAGTTTCGGCGAAATCCTCGATCGTACAGCTGTTGTTTTTAATTACTATATTTATGAACTGGTCTGACAACCAAAACGAATACCTGGTACCTATGAATACCGGTGGTTTTCAATTTTTAACCAAAACTGGATCCCCTTTTCTGATTTTTGGTTGTCGTACGCAGCCCGTATAGGGCGGGTGTCGGCGCCAACCCACCCACGCATGAGTAGGAAATGTGTCTATAGACCAAACATTGATCCGACACATTCATTTCGTGTTAAATGCTGAACAAACCAAAAAACATATTATATCTGGCCGTTCTAATTACCAGGAACGGCAAGCACCAGTTGCGAACCAGGTACCGGTACTCGCTTAGTTGGGGGGGGGGGGTGTACTCATGTTGTGCACGGCCGTAGTCATATGACCATAGACCCTCGCATCCCTACAATTCCGGGACGGAGCGGGAAAAAAAAAAAAAAAACTCAGATGTGGTAAGCTCGAATTTTTCCTCAAAACTCAGCTCTGCACGCTTGGTGTGATACTACAGTAGATATGTACTACAACAGTAGTGATATCTAAATCGATAGCGCGAACTACGGGGTGTGGTTTCAGAGTTTACTGTTTATTGAGGTTTTGGCTGAATTTTCTCGGTAAGACATACCGGTAACCTTTTGCCAATTTTTTCGAACGCGGGAACTCCACAACGTCACGCCCCCCTCGCCGCTCTCGCAGTCGATACGAATATATTGCGGCAAAAAAAAAAAAAAAATGCCAAATTCCAAGAAAACTGTCCAAAACAAAATGGGGTGCAGATTATTTCCCATTTCCTCGGAAATTTTGCACTCCCGCCGGCACCGGCCGGGCAAACCCCCGATGGCGACAAGCAACAAAACACAGACCCAAACCCGCTTCGTTAAAAACGGAAACCCCGCCCTGAACAACGCCTTCTTGCGAAAACCGGCTTCGAGACGCGTGCTACGATAGAGGACTGGTGCTACGATAAGGGTACCCCTTTTGTTGCCTTGTAAGGCAAATATTCTTGATTGACTATTAGTATCACCATTAGTATGCTCCTTAACCCAATATCGTTGGAGTTCCATCTTCAATTGTGTTTTACCATAACATTCGTCATACATTTAAAATAGGCTTTAAGATTATTTATCGGCTTTTACACTTTTACCTTCTCTCAAAATCAGTTTTTGGAGGCGGTATAGAGCTCCTACACTATAATCAAGTGACCACCCTCATAAAAATTAGGCGCTGCCCCTAGAAGGCAAAATAGCACGCGTCAGAGGTACGTCGCACGTTTCGGTCATAATATTTCTGACTGACTAGGAGGGTTCCTAAGCCGAGGAACTACGCAATAAGCACGCCTCATTGTTGGAACACCATTCATAGTTTTTACACATTCGTTGTATACCTAGTAACAGGTCGTGGGGTCGTTCATCTTGATTTGTGTTGCGTCAGTTCTTGCGGGGAGGTAGAGCTCCCCAAGGGAGGAAGGAGCCTCTGAAAAAATTGAGAAAATTGGAGCTATAGATGTACCTGATACCCCTATATATAAGGCAAACACGCGATGTAAACAGTGGAAACCCCGTAACACCGACTGCTCGCATGCGCCAATGTTTTTAATTCCCTGTATTTCTCCTTTCTGGCGGGGTAAATTCGGACATTTTCTCTTTGTCCGGAGGAACTTGCTGAGCTGACGATTTCGGAACTGTTAACCTTCGGGCCGCCGACCACTCGTTTCTTTGTCGGGCTTGGTAATCATACATAGTTACCAGTACAGTAGCCCGTGACACCAAACCCGAAGACAATGATTAATAAAATACATATATAAGATAACTGAGAACGTGTACGAACGTACATGGCAAATGGTCCGAAATTAAAAAGCGTGGAAACCATCGCACACGGTACATCAGTAGCAGCGTCCAATACCTGGTAAAAAAATAAAAGTCGTATATACCTGGTACTGACTTGCACTCCCCTTCTCTGCCCTCTCATTCCTCCCAACCCTCCCCTCTTCCACCAAAAACAGAGGAAATGAGAACAATACATACTGGAATAGAATATGGAGTACGGAACAATTGTCTCGGTGGCGCCAACATGCCAATACGGTATGCACATGGAAGTGCAGCGGCACCCCCGTATAGATGATAATGTACGAAGTATCATCATATCGTCTCCGAACAAAACAAATCACGTACATACAGTAGTGCCTTGGTGGGCGTATATACCCTTTTTAAAAGAGATAGGAGACCCTCGACGATGAGAACACGTCATCGAGGGGTTTCCGCATATGAGTAGGCATGTTGGTTCAGTCGGGAACCTGCGATTCACAACAGCAGTATATACTCGCGATTACAAATGTTCGTATACGCTTTCTGGGTATTCGCTGTAAGTTAGTTATCCCAACATCAAAATAGTATAGTACTTCGTGCCAGTTATGAAGATGTGAAAAAAAAAAGTCTGAGGAGGACGACGCTTGAACTGCACGCATTTCGCACAGCATCACACACCCTAATATGCAATCAAAGTCAAGCGTTCCTAATGCTGTTCGTGGCAGCAGCTCCCAAATCGGGAGTCAGTAAATCGTGGTTCGAATTATGGCACGCCACAAAGGAAAACAATGCGTTCAGCTGCGGCAAGAACAGGGACAATCTGTCCGCACATGGCACTCGCGTCATGGAGTCACCATCGTTACCGTTGAGTATTATATCCTACTGTTGAGTATGATATTCTACCATTAACATGTAGAAGTACGTTGTGTACATCCGGTCGCCCCGGCGGTCCATTAATGCCTACTGTAGCGGTTAACCTCGAATAGTACTATTAATATTAACCCCTGAAGAGCTGGTCCCACGTTTTTGGGGACACACTACTTGGAACTAGTGTGGAAAAATGCTTATTTAGCGTTGATATCCTGGGTTTGATTCTCCGTAAGAAGTTTCTAGTTCTCGCGCGCCTATTAATAGCGTGGATAAACACAATTCGGCGCGGGTTGGCGAGGGAAGAAAGTGCTGAACCTTCTCTCTAAAAAATCCATGGCGCGTACAGTGGGGGGGGGCTGCTGTGTGACCCCGGATCTGAGTTACGACTAGGGAGGGAGCAGGAGAAAGAAGGGCGAAGACGATAAATAGGATGAAACAAAATAAAATAAAGTGCTCGTACGAAGAGATATGTACGAAAAAAGGACGGAAATTTAACACGCGTAACTCTACGAAATTTTACGTATGTCCTCACCGGTAGGCATAGTCGCGTCATGGTGGTCGTCGTACCGGCCCCGCTCCTTTGTGGCCATCGGTCCAGCATCAAAAGCCATTGAACAACGTATGTACGAGAGGGGGGAAGGGTCAAACAGCAGGCAAAAGGTGTGCCCCATACAGTCAAGAGAGAGGGTGTAATATCAGTACAGGTGTACAAACACACAGCGCCCGTGAGCGCCGCGCATAGTGAGAATCGCGCACGGCAGCACCCGTAGCACATTGCAGTAGACTAACCCCGCAGTGGGTAAAACGCGCATACTATAATAGGGAGCATGCATTACATTAATAGTAAGTACACAATACCTACTGCTGCTGTACCAGGTACCGGCATTCGGCAGTACCGGCCATCTAGCAAGAAGCTGGGATACTACACAGTACTGCTGTGCCACATCCCACACTACGTGCAACAAGTACGAGTAGTAGGCTTCTGGTTGAGGAAGGGTGTGTTCTACACTAACTTCACGTTCACTATGAAGACTCACAAATTTCGTCGCATTTCCCCGGAACTCCCAGGTTGACTACGAGTATTAACAACGCGTGGGGCTCTGTCTTACGGAGCCGGTATACACTCGGATAACTCGTAGTGAATCATATCATATCATAGCGCGCACCAGGCAATGAGCAACGTGCACGCTGCTGCTGTTGTGCGCACAGCAGCAGCAGCAGCAGCAGCAGCAGCAGCAGTGGGCTCGGGCATAGTTGCCGTCGCGCAAATACGGCGGTGTGGGCATCCGCCGTACGCACATATGATGCCGCGGTCAACATCGCGCACAGCACAGCAGCAGTCAGTGCATATCGCGATAGATAGCGTATACCGTAGTGTAGCGGCTGTCGAGACCCTTACGAAGGAGTTTGCGAATACTATAATACGTTACCACCTGACTGACATTACAACGCTGAAGATCGGCCGGGCGTGCCTACGAGTGGGCACTAGGGCACCCGGGCACCCGTTCGTAGCACCCTCGTCGGTGACAGCCTCGGAAATCGGAAAGCTTGGCAATTCGGAATAAGACAACTCGACAACCATAGGTACTCGTACAAGAACCCGCTGCTGGTACTACTATTAATAGTGTAGATATTGTACGGATGTTGATGTTTTTGTAGAGCAGCGCCGTCTCCGTGTTCGACCATGAACCGGGAGCGATGCTGCCAGCAGCCATCCCGACACAAGAGCCCGCAAGAGCACGAATCCTTGGCTGCATCGTGTCGCCAAAAGGAATATCAGCGCAGTATTTAAGACGGAGCATCGAAGGAAGATGAACCTCTTGCAGCAGCCAGCAGTACAGGGTACAGGTACCGTTGCCGAACGAGGTGTGTTTTGTGACTATTATCAGCGCAGAATTTGACGTGCATATACAACCAGCTACAACGAGAGACTAGAGGGACGACAAACAACACCCTAGCCTATATCATACCATGGCTTGGCTTGACTGGGCGCGGCTGGGTTGCCACGGCTGTAGCAGTGGAGAGGTGGTGTTCTCGCTCGTTCTGGGTAATTCGTTCACGTAGATTGTCCCTTTCCAAACATGCCAACAGTTTACATGGAAACCCTTCCTGGGCAGAGCAAAGCAGCACAACACGAAAGGTGAACCAGAAGAAGACTACTCTACAATTAGTATTTGTACTTGGCAGCTGCAGCAGGGGGCAGGATGTCGGCACCTAGCGGAGGAGTAGGATCATGGCTCGTCGACCTCATCATGAAGCCCGGAACCTCTGTCCAATTGGTGAGCAAAGCAAGAGTATTTTCGCTCTACTGCCCGTTGCGTGACTGACGTATAATATCAGAAGCAAACGGGCACGGGAGCGGTCGCAGTGCATCGTCTCTCACGACCCGAAGGCTTTTGAAGAAAGTGACGAGTGGTGCGTTGCTAGTGCTAGGTGGTACCGAGACTTGTGGACTGTACGTGTTTCTGAACGAAGGAAGGGAAGGAGGGCGCGTTCTGCAAGTGTGGTGAGGCACGATCAAAGGGTCTGAGTGAGGTCTGAGCGCAGTTCACCAAAGCGGCGGATTCTCTGTGGTCGTCTTCGTTCCGTATGATACTGCTACTCGTACTGGCTGTGTAAACGACAACGCATCTCACGAAGCGTGGACGCAAGCATGCGTACATACAGGAAAGACGACGAACAACCGCTGTGTGATACGCGTCCACCCGATCCCTGATGCATGGGTTACTCTTTTTGCCGCTATGTATGAACAGACTACGTAGGCTGAGGAACTACTTTACTACCGTAAAGGAAGCCTAATCACAGGAGAGGTATACCCACAGCAGAACCTCTATAATATGATATCTTCCTGAATTCTACAGCCTCAGATTGTGTCCCCCTCATACGGAATGTACATCCTACATGAGGAGATATAAAACCCGTAAGTACGCGCGATCGAAGTATTACACTCAGGCACAGCGCCTATACGTGAGGAACTTTTATTTAAGGACGGGCCAATCATAGGCTGTTCGAGCAGTATACTAAGACCAATCACATACGAGTTTTATAAGGATTACATAAGGACGGGCGGTGGTGATTGGTGGCCGCTGACAAGCCTGACAGTCTCGGCGCTGCCAGGAGGCGAGACGTGCGGCTGTGCGAGACAGACAGATAGCGCTGTTGCAAGCCGGATATTTGGACAATTGCCCTCGCAGAGGGCGGCCCAGCACCCTCGTGGTGTGGCGGTATTTCCCGCCTGTAGTATGTTTCTAGTTGTGTTCTTGGGGCCCTGCGCTCTGTCCCTTTGAGAGGGTCGAAAGTCAGGGCCGGCGCAGGCTGCTCTGCCCCTACACGTACCATCTGCCCAGAGGCCAGATGCACAAGCTTTTGAGTGCGGGCGCGTGGCCACACCACAACAATCCCAGCACCAGACTACATAACCAGCAGCAGTAGCTTTGTCTCTGTGGATTCGAGCCCTCTCGGTTACCTGCAGCAGCGAGCGAACCCCGTACTTGCAGTACGAGTACGAGTGCAGAACGGGTTTTCCTTCAGATCTCACACAGAAAAATATGCCACACTCTGTCCGCAAATATAAGATATTTTGTATACCCATAATAGTACTCAAACAGTCCCTATATTTCCGGGCAAAGGGGTACACAGCACTACCACTCTGTCCGGAAATGTACGAAGTTATTGGTACTCGAATTAATACTCATACGTTCCTTACATTTTCGGACAAAACGGTATTGCGCCGTGAAAAATCAACTCAAACCGAAGTCTAAAACCAAGTTATATGAACTCTCCCCTAGGAAAACATCCCAATAATGTAATGCCTTAAAAAATCATCCTCAGGTATAGGATCGGAGCCTACACTCAGCTAGCAAAGATGAGCTTCGACGAAATCCTCGAGCTCACAGCTGTTTTTTTTTTTTAATTTGTTAATAATATTCATCGTATATATGACTCGTAGTCTACTGAGGTTACCTGACTACTGCTGCTGTCAGCACCGCCTGGACTCTGCTCGTGACGTTAGGGCGAACCGGCCGAATGCACAGCAGTGAAAGGATGTATAGGTGTCGTGGTATGATGGGATATAATGCATGTGCACATTGCAAGCACGTGGATGGGTTACCATGCTGTATACCGGAATCAACTGCTGAGAGCGCCTATTAAATAGTAGCGTGGGTAGTCACACAATTCGATGCGAGTCGACAAGGGAAGAAAGGACTGAAGTTATCTCGCGATAAAATGCTATGATAGGCACGAACCGTAGTGGGGGAGGAGGGAAAGAAGCCTATTTTGTGACCTCGGAACTGAGTTACGACTGCAGTAGGGAGGAGAGAGAAAAGAAGGGCGAAGATAATAAAAGGAAGGAACAAGGAAAAAAGAAAGAAAACTCAGGTGCTCATGTCTTTCTGGAATCTCGTCGGAACATTAATACTCCTGTCCGGTCGCAGGGTAGAGCCACAATATATATACGGTACGGCCTGCATGCTCCATCGTTCATCCGTTACCCTTATTCCTTCGTGTTTGGTGCTTCATCCTTTATTCTGCATCCTCCGTCTTTCATGTTCATAGTTCACCCGTCAACGTCACCATTCATTCTCCATCCTTAGTCTTTCATCGCTTCATCCCGCACCCCAAATCCTTCATGCTCCATCCGCATTGCTTCATCCTTTCATCCCCCATCGTTTCTTCCTTTATCCTCCATCTCCATCCTTCATCCTCATCCTTCGTCCTCCATCTTCCATCCTTCATCTCGAATGTACCACAGTTTTACGGTGCGAAGACACGTAAAAGGCGACTCCGCCATCTCTTTCAACAAGAGATGAGAGGTAGAAGGTATATACACGCGGACGCGAAATGGTGCTCGTGGAGATGTCGATACAGCAGCACCTGTATATACGTACGTACTGTTAGCAATTATTGTCGGCAACATCAAACGGGTACCCGGACGTTTCCAGATCTATTACCCGTACACGTGGCCGAGTACCCCCTATTTTCAGGAATACTTACCCAGGTAGAGCGGGTACCCGGGTACCCGAACACCATCTAAAGCTGTTTTCTGGCATGAAAGAGGACATGCGCACAGAAAAGAGCGGATACCAAATAATATGAACGAATGGTTATGGATCTTGTGGCGATGATGACACGACCTCGATGTGTTTTGTGTTCGATCTCTCCGCTCCTCCCGGATTTTTATTTTGTATCGGTTCCCGTCATCTAATATGTCGTGTTTCTTGGGCGTATGATATGAGAAATTCGATACGTACAACATCCATGCGTCATGCGACGTACAGCACGGGAGACCTAATACGAAACAGGGAATCTGATCTAGGCTGGATTTATTATTTGAGAATGGGTGTTCTACACTAAATTCTCCCGAATTTCTTATCCTCCTGTCAATATCAGCTTTCTCTCCTTATGTTGCTCGTTTTATTATGAGGTGTCCTGTACAGTATCCAATGTACTGGTAGGACGTGTTACCCACCGGGTACGTGGACCGCGTGATTTACTTGTGTGCAGTGATGTGAACCGAAAATGAAAATGGACTCGGTCGGTTTTTCGGTTTCTCGCCGAAAAATCGGTCGGTTTCGGTCGGTTTTTTATTTTAAACCGAAAAAAACGAAACCGAAACCGAACATTTTCGGTCGGTTTTTCGGTCGGTTTCCCGACTAAACTAGCCAATTTCCCCACATTTCGAAGGGTTTCGGCGCGCATGTGTTGGCATAATGTGTGCCAAGTAGCCCTCCTGCAGTACCTGCGTCTGCTGCGCCACACACGGTACAGGCCGACATGCATATTTAGAATATGCAGCCGACAATAGCTACATACAGGTACATGTAATAGCTGTTGCTACGTACATTAAAAAAACAGTAGGATAGTATTATACGAGGGCACTGCTGATGTGTAGTCTAGATACCATGTATGATGTAATGATTGATGATAGATACATCTTGCAGCGTACAGCTACGTCGTAATAACACCATCAAGAACGCTAGGTTGCTGAAGGGGGGGCTGTAAGTATACCCGCCTCTGCCTCCGGCTCAAGGTCAGAGTCAGCACTGCCGCCTGAACCGAAGATGGTTATCCTTCGCAGTCTCGCGACGCACTGCTGTACCGCTGTACCCTGTGCCCTGTGCGGCTGTTGTTGTCGCTGCTGGTGCGGGCTGTGTGCTATGTGCTGTGTGTCCATGTCAATTCATGACGGGGTTTCCATGTAGATATGTAGGCGGTATTGATTTTCGGGACAGGAAAAAAAAACGACCGAAAAAAACCGAGTCGGTTTTTCGGTTTCGGTTTTTTTCGGCAACCGAAAAACCGAAAAATAAAATTCGGTTTTCGGTTTGGAAAAACCGAAATAAACCGACCGAAAAAAACGACTTTCGGTTTTCGGTTCACATCACTGCTTGTGTGTCCCCTGTGCGATATCCCTCACCACACTCCTACAGCAGTATTGCTGCAGAAACCCTGTGTAAGATCTCCGAAAAAGCTGTCAGGGTCTCCGACACGCAAAGTGTATTTACTGTAGACTCGGTTACCCGGATACGTGTAGCTGGACTCGGGTACCCGGTGATTTACGTGCCCCCGGTGCGGTATTGCTCACCATACCCCCTAGAGGTGTGCGTGTTGGAGGCCCTGACAGCCTTTTCTGAGATCGCTTAGAGGGCTTGGGAGGTATGGTGAGGAATATCTCGCCGGGGACACGTAAATCACCGGGTACCCTAATTCAAATACCCAGCGGGTAATAGGTCCTACCCGTACCTGAACGGGTAGTGACATGTCCGGGTACTACCCGTCTACTACCCGGGTAGTAGACGAACAGGGTACATTTCCATACCTTACTAAGAACACACAGTAATCACAGTTTTCTGGTGTACTGCTGTTGTGGTTTATGTTTCCCATAGGGTCTATCATTAGTGGAGCCTGACTTTTTTTCCACGGGCGTGATTATGGCGAAGAAGAGAGCAAGAACAATTGCGACCAGAGCATACAACGACCAAAGCAAACGACGACATAACAACAATAGCAACAACAACAACAACAACAACATATGTTTTGGTCATTTTGTCGCTTTGAACTCCCAAAAAGTAAAAAGGTTCACTATCTGAAAATTGGCATTTTCCTTTGGTACGCTTGTCCCCGCTTGTCCCCCGTTTTGACTCGAACTCGCAGGTACCGGCGATCAACGTGGCTCTGATTATCCTTGTGGGTCTCCTGGTGTACCTGGTCTTGAACGGGGAATCAAGCATCCACGTGTACATCATGGGGTTCCTTGCGGTCGGTCTCATGGCGTCGGTAAACTGGTAAGCCTTACGGACCATTGCAGTACAAGACACCCACTAAAAAAGACCACTGACGCGTGCTACGCGTGCGGTAGGGGTACGTAGCCCCTATTTTTTCTGAGGTTAGGAGCATCACTTGCTTTTATAGTATTTGTGCTCTATACCTGCGAGTCGACGAGGGGAGAAAGGGGTGAAGTATTCTCGCGATCAAAACTTAAGGCAAGAACCGTAGTGGGGCAGGAGGGAGAAGAGCCTACTTAGTGACCCCGGATCTGAGTTACGACCACGTATAATAGGAAGAGAGAAAAGAAGGGCGAATAAAATCACTGGGATGGCAAAAATAAGCAGGCCACCCAAACAGTGATTGGGAAAATATATACAAATGCAACCCGATGAACTATCCCAAATCCTAGGTGTATCACGAATACTATTGGAAGAAACTACTGGTGTTGCAAGATATTGTTTTAAGGGGCATACTCGTAGTCAGTAGCCTTATTTTCACGAAAATGTGCTGCCTCCATCGTGGCACGCCTTGCGTTCTATCTCACTCGCCCGAGGTACCAGCAGCTGGGTCTGCGGTTGCAACGGGAGCGGGTGGTTAAATTTACAAGAGGACACGCATTTTTGTATGTGGAAAGTGTGCTCAGCTTAAGCTGTTTATTTTGCCAATCCTCCAAAGGATGGAACATGAATGAGAAAACAAGCACTAATCCGAAAACGTAGGGACCGTCTAGGCATGAATACGAATACTCAAACCATCCTTATATTTCTATTAAGAGTAGTGTAAAGTAAGGAACACGTATTGAATATAGTTTTTATGTACTTCAGTATTTGGTTAGGGTATTTCGCAGGAGTGAAAGTGTTAACAGGTCAAGGTTAGGATCCCCATCCCCTATTTTTTACAGCAGTACAAGGTTCTCCTTCGGGGTGGCTGTGGTTGACTTGAATTCCCGGGGGTGTCGCAAGCTGAAAAGGGAGTTCCAACACAGCAGGCGTTCATTCCTCGTACCAGCTACTACTCGTACATAGCCACCGGGCAAGAACGAAGAAGCTAAAAAAAAAAACTCTTGAAAGCTAAAAATAAAGAAGTAGCAACCAGGCAAATAACACCGGCGAGCCCAAGCCAGTTTATAGTTGGTGCTATGCTATAACGGGGGTCCTTCGTAAGAGTAAATAGGCCTATATTTTGTTAGTAAAAATAGGTAAATATATGTTTTTTGTGTTCAACGTAGGTCCTATTTACTATGGTCCCCCGAAATAGGTATATATTACGGAGGGACATGACAATCAGAACCCAGTGTGGTGTGTAAACGTGAGGGGATGCATGCTTGTTTTTCGCCATCGTGGGTTACGATTACCACATATGTCCCCATGTAACCGTAAATGTAACCGACGCGCGTGGCTTCCCGTTGTCTGCCGGCGCTATTAATCCCCAGGTTCATATCGGAGTTTAAAAAGGTAAAGCGACAACAAGAGCAGGGCGAGGGAGACGCACCTGCACCGACGGGGGACGCAGGAAGCCGACAAAAATCGGACTAGAAACGCCCGTGCCGGTTCCATCTTACTATCATTTATTTTGTCGACGGGGTTTTTGTAGAGACGCCGGGTTTTCGCCAGCGAAATACTTTGTTTTCAGACAAGAGTAGCAAGAGGAAACTTATTTTTACACGCTCTTTTTATTTATAGCAATAAAACACTAGGACATTGAGTTGATTAGTCTGGCGGTAGGTAACACTGGGAAAATTAGTTGAACCTTTTTTTGCAGTGGGAACAGGTTATAGCAATCAGTTTCGAAGTGCACCCTCGTTTATGGGTACGATGCGCTTTCCGTTTGGGATGCTTGTATTTTGGCAGCAGTGGAAGGGTTAAGCTGCATTTTCGCTGGCGAAGATATGTTTTGATAACCCTTTTCGAACTGCACCCCGGTTTTTATGGGGACAGCAGTGTGCATTTCGTTTGGGATGCTTTTATTTTGGCAGTGGTAAAAGGGTTAAGCTGCATTTTCGCTGGCGAAAATCTGTTTAGATAGCCCTTTTTGAACTGCATCCTCCTTTATGGGAACAGCAGTGTGCGTTTCGTTTGGGACGTTTTATTTTGGCAGTAATGGAAGGGTTAAGCTGCGTTTTCGCTGTCCAATCTCTGTTCTGAAGACAAGAGTTCTGTTTTTTGCGAATCCTACTCCTGACTTCTATTGGCTATATGAATTCCTGCTTCGAGAAGTGCGTCCATCGGGCAGTGGACATCTCGGCGCGGCGGTAACATTGTTAAACGATTTTTTGTGACGATTGCATCAACTATCGGCCTTGCAAAGCAGCGGAGGCTGATGGGGTACGGGATGGGCTGGGAGTGCAACGGAAGGAGGCGTACGGCACGCGCGCAGCGTGATACTATTATTTTATGGGTCCATCCACGTGTGCCCGATGCGTCTGCTGAATATCATGCGCATGTTTCGACACGCTCATGAGTGCGCTCTCACTGCTACGTTTCGCTCAACGTCCTCTGTTGTGGTCAAAGCGGTTCGACAAGGTGTCTGTGTCACGCCCGAAAGGTTATCACAGAAGCAAAAACGCCGGAAAGGCAGCACCCCAGAAAGAGGGATCATCGTACGTATCATACACCGTAGCAAAAAATATGCAACAAACGCAGCACGCCAGAATGGTGTAACACTTGATGGTGTAACACTTAAGTCTTGCATAGCAAGAGTACGCCAAAACAGACAGCAGCCCGACATAATGGTAGGTCATACGGAAAAATATGACAAAACAGACAGCATGCCAGAATGGCAGGTCGTACCAACAAATATGTCAAAACAGGTATTATAACGCGCCAGTCGCGCAGCAAGCGAAGCACACACGCACATGTGCACTAAACCAGATTTTTCCGAAAAAACGCATTTCCGCATTTCCCGAACCGGCGGCAGTGTAGCCGTCGCCGTCCCTCGACACTAAATAGCCAATAAAAAACAGCTTATTCCACCAAAAAAAAATGGAATATACTTTAACTTTACACCCTGTGATATGACCCCTAATAACGCTACGTAACACCGACCGCCTGGGGTATCTGTCGGAAAAAATGTCGGAATCAACATGCGATGAAAAGAGTTTTCATTCCATAGCAGCGGGAACGAGGACGTCTGCCGCTCTTACTACCCTCCTTGCCGTAGCGGCACTACCACCACCAGTAGAGCCACCGCCACCACCACCAGCAGCAGCAGAAGACCGACAACCGGCCTCGTCCTCCTCCTGCTCCTCCTCCTCCGCCGCCGCCTGCTGCGAAGGCTCCAACTGCTCCACCCACTGGTCGAAAAACGCGTCGGTCCGGATGGCCAGCACCCACCGATGCTCCGAAAAGGTGGCCACCACTCCTCGGCTCAGCATCCTGGCGACGCGAGGCCGCAGCCGCTTCTCGATGCTCGCACCCAGCAATCGAGGGTTGCTGGTGACAATGTCGCGCACCTCCTCCTTTCCCCCCTGGAGGTCTTCGAGGAAGAACTCCAGGGTGGGTTTGAGGTTGCGCTCGACGTTGCACGTGAAGAGGCCTGGCCACTTGACCATCATCTGAAGGGCGATTTGGTGGGACGTTCCGAAGGCCTCCTGCAGCCAGGCGATCTGTTTTTTGCGGGGAGGGGGGGGGGGGGACTCATTTTGCTGCCTTAGTCATTTGACCATTGACCACGCATCCCTTTCGAGACGGAGCACGTTCCACTCTAATAGAGACCTCAAGCGTTCATAGTGGGGGGGGGCGTACTCATTTTTGCTTGCCTTAGTCATTTGACCATTGACCACGCATCCCTTTCGAGACAGAGGGGGAGCGTAATCACATTTGTTGCTTGCCTTAGTCATTTGACCATTGACCACGCATCCCTTTCGAGACGGAGCACCGGGGGGGGGGGGGTACTCATTAGCCGCATGTCGTGCATTGCCGTCGTCGTATGGACATAGACCCTCGCACCCCTACAATGCCGGGACGGAGCACGTTGGGTTTTCACCAACCAGGCAGACATTGCTTGCACCAAGCGCGAAGCATCGTGAGGTATGTGTTGTGCGAGTTGCATGTTGGGGCGGGGGGGTAGTTGGATGTGGTTAGAGGTTGTTGATGGCTATATCATGCGTTGATGGTCGTTTGATAGGTAGGGACTAAAAAAAGCAGGGCTTTTCACGGGTCAGGGAATTTTCTGAAACTATACTGATCAGGTCGGGTCGGATCGGGTCAGGAGGTTTTTAAACTCTCACGGGTTGGCCCAGGTCACCCTTTCCCGACTCAACCCGACCTGACCCGCGAGGTTTGACCCAGTGTGACCCCACCCGTGAACAGCCGTGGAAAAATGGTTGATTGGGGGTTGCAAATATTGTTGATGGTTGTTTCGGTGGCTAGATATAGAAAATGAAGTTAATTACTCAATTATTTTGAGCTTGTATAGAGTGTGAATTACTTGATTGATGTTTTGAAGGAGACGACATGTAGTATGTAAGAGGGTAGGGGTGGGTAAAATTAATTAACTAACTAGGACCAAATGTGGTGTTTAAACACAGGTGGACACCTGGTTGTTGGACCCATATTTGGTCGGTATGGTAATTTATTAGGGTGATATGGTTGCTCGATATTACAAAAAACAAAACAAAAATACAACTCAGCCGCGAGATCGAAATTTCCATCGGCTTCATGGTTGCTTTTGCAATATTTAAAGAGGGTGGGGGGGGAGGACGCTGTCTCAGGAATAGGCGAGTGATAGTGCTTTTATGTTTTGGGGGTGGGGGCGCTGTGTTGGGAAGAGTTGATTGTTGCCTACTATTAATCCGAGTGGATAGGGCTTTTATCATTTACAGGGCGCCTGAAAAAAATAGGGACAATTTTCGAACTAGCTGAAGCCGGGCTATTCTTGACTTTTAACGGCATGTTACGGCCGCCGAACACAACGGTCCAATTCTGAAATTTTCTTGTCAGATTCCGCCAACGCACACAACGTGACGACAGCTGTGAAAATCGCACAAATCGAACTTCAGACGAACCATCTCCGTCGGCGATTCTCGTGCAAAGGCTTAGTCGGCAGTAGACACGACCTACGACAAGGGCAGCGGTTTTTGGCCAACACACCTTTCTGCCTCCTCATGGGGGCTTGCCACCCGAGGAACTACGTACCCAATACCGTTTGTTTTTACATTGTTTTGTTTTCGTTTACAAGACATTGGCCATTATGGGGATTGATATCTCATCGGGTCTAGGCGTTGCTTTTTTTTTACGGAAAAAATAAAGGTTTTTGTTTGGGTGGTATCATATTCACGCGTGCTGCGACATCTGTAGGGCATATGTACCTTATAGCACTTTTTTCAGGTAAAAACATGTATGACAAATGACACATCTTAACTGAAGAATCATCCAACATAATTTTTGGTTATGCCAAAAAAACAAATCGATACAGCCGTAGGCCATGGGATGTGCTCAATAATAGGTTAAGGGCGCGTTTATCCTTAACCCATTCAGACTTGGAAAACTTATCCCACACTAATTCCAAGTAGTTTATACCCAAAAACGGGGGACCAGTTTTTAAGGGGTTAACATCCGTGCTTGGGTGATATTTTCAAAGCTCCTTGAGTAAGGAGCCCCAGGAATTTTCGCAAGTGTTCCCCCACCGTAGCCTGCGTCAGCAAAAGCTACACGAGTACCTTAGGCTCCATGTTGTCTTCGATGCTGTAGCCGAAGAGGGCGGGCAGGGTGAAGACCATCCTCGCGATGTCCGGCTTGTCCATACCCAGGGTCTCCTCGAACCACCGAACCTTCACGGCGAGCTTCCGTTCAACGCTCAGATTCAAGACCTTAAGGGGGGGGGGGGGGGGGGGGGGGTGTACTCATGTTGTGCACGGCCGTAGTCATATGACCATAGACCCTCGCATCCCTACAATGCCGGGACGGAGCGCGTTGGGTTTTCACCACCCAGGCAGACATTGCTTGCACCAAGCGCGAAACGCCGTGAGGTATTGGGCGAGTCGCATGGAGGGTGAGCTGCATCCTGCTAAGAACCGCCTCTGAGGCGGACTTGCATATGGACACGACAGCTTCAATGAGTTAATTTAATTTCTGGTGTGGCCACTTCCGGAGACAGCAATGGGTTTTACTATGTAACTGCCTCGTGGACGCCTTACCATATTAACACTACGTGATACGACCATTCCCCTTGTGCGGAGCAAAGGTTCTCCACCCCGCACAAATGATCTACTCGACCGCCAGCTTTGGTGACCGCCAAAAAAAAAAAAAACGGCACCCTGGTTGTCTAGCTCACGCAGCGAGTGGCGTGTTTTACAGCGTCGTTGCCAACCGACGCCAACCCAACCTATAAATATATCATATATTCAAGGGGGGGGGGGGGAGGTGGACGAGGGAACGAATCAACCCCTTCGGGACTTGAGAAAGTAGGGAAATCTCGAAAGCATATTATTAATAGAATTTTTTGCAGATATTCAAAGCGAGTCGACGAGGGAAGAAAGTGCTGAACCCTTCTCGAGAAAAATAAGGAAGGCGCGTACCGTAGAGGGGCGGGGGGTGGGGTGCTGCTTTGTGACCCCGAGTCTGAGTTACGAGTAGGATGGGGCAGGAGGAGGAAGGGCGAGGACAATAAATGGGATGGAAAATAAAAAAAAATTGAAGGAAAAAATCGGCCACACGAAAGCAGTCAGGGCTGCTGCGGTGGGGGATAACGTCAGGCGTGCAGCGTAGATATATGTACCATACCCTCGCAGCGTGTGACGATGCCTCCTTCGCTTTTTTGCCCGCTCTTCCTCAACGGGCGATAGGGGACCGCATTTATTTCTCGTTTTGTTCTGGGAGGTCGATTTAACATAAAACCGATGAAAATGGACGAGCAGTGGGAACTGCGGAACTCTACCAATGCGTCATAAAAATGAAGGCACGGACGCGTGCTATATACGATACAGGTAGCACTTTTTGGCTGAAACGATTTCTGAACGACCTATTAAAGGCTATTAAAGGCTCCTTAACCCGCAATCGTCGAAATATCAGTCTTGTCTTGCGATATTCTTCATTTTGAACTTAGGCAATGGGATTGTCCATTGGGTGTGTAGCACTTTTATTTCCCTCCCTTAATGATCAGTTTTTTGGGTGAGGTATAGAGCTCCTTAATAAGTCACTACCCTAAGAAGGCAGAAATCATGGTGCATCTCTATCGTAGCATGCGTCCGTACCGAGGGCGAAGAAAGGAAGACCCCTGCGGCCAAGGCTTGGTACGGGGGGGGGGGGGGAGGGACGCCGCCTGTGATCATCGCTTTTGTCTAGAACGTCGCTGAGGGCATACCGATATTAGTATGAGTTGAGCTGTAGAGTAAAAGTGGTGGTAAACAATAACGTCCCATCCCCGGATCATAATCCATTGCGGATATCTACAACTCCAACAACCCTAGGACGAAAACAGGCACCCCCTGGGTCGAAAAATGGGGAGAAAATATGGGTCCTAAAAAGGCCAGTGAAAACCATCGGCCTTTCATCTCTCTTGCTATAGATACAGCGAAGAAAGTGAAACTGGGGGTATACAAAAAAAACTGGATCCCAAAAAGCTCACTGACAACATATAGTATTTTATCTCTCTTGCCACACATACTGGAGAAGAGTGTAACACTACCTCTATATGCAGGTAGCTTCTCCCCCCAAAAATGGGGGCGCAATTGCACAGGAGTTAGCTCGTCTTCCCGAACGCGTGGTCGCAGCAATCAACCAAGCTTTCAGCAGGTCAACACAGCTAGAGAAGCTTTCGCATACAAAGGAAGGGGCGTTTCTCTATGCGCCCCAGTCCGTCTCGAGAGGGATGCGTGATCAATGGCCAAACAACCAAGGCCAGCAACAAATGAGTACGCTCTGCTCCCCCCCCCCCCCCCCTCTAGCGATTCCGCTTGCCCCGTCAAAACAAACACGCACCTCCGGGAACTTTCGTATGATGGCCGCAACCATCTCGATCGACAGTCCCAGCTCCTCGGTCAGGAAATGCACCGCCGGCGCCATGTTCACCCCGATGTTGTTCGACAGCAGCCTGGGCTGCTTCAGGACTATCGCGCGTAGCTGGTCCTGGCTCACCGCAAGGTTGGTTATCATCCACGCCAGCCTTTCGGAGGGCCCCTCCCCGCTCATGGTGAGCAGGCAAGGGTGCTTCAGCACGACCTGAGATTGGTTTTAACAAGTGCGCGCGATACGGTGATGAGTCGTCGAGTCTCTCCTGTTTCCCGCTCTGTGGTAGTCAGGGGACATCCGGAGTAGATCCCCGGGTTTCCTATGGGTCTCCCCTGATTGCCACAGCTCGGGACGTGATGTGCAGAGTTCTTATATACGCGTGGCCTCTGTTAAACTATTGATATAGCCTGGTATGCGTAACACCTATTACAAACTTGATATATCGCATATGTTGTTTTCCCATGTTGCCTACGAGCAGTCACGGGGGTTCGCCCAAACGTTGATGATGTACTTGTCAAAATTATATTTTATAAGATGCGATTTACTCAAAACTTCGCATGACGTGCGACTAAAGGTCAGCCCCTTGCGGTGTACGTAGTACAGTACGGTATCACGGGGGGTTACGGTAGTAATCAGAACCAAATATGGTGTGTAAACATAGGGCGATACTATATGTTTTGCCCCATCGTGGGTTCTGATTACTATTCTTACTACATTAGCCCCCCCCGTGATGCCTTCATCTTCCTCTCAACTCAGCCGCCAGCCCAGACCGCTTCGTGTGGCCGGTCCTGTGTTGGTCGCATTTTCGTTGTTTTATAATAATTATTACATAAATCGTTAGTGTTCTATTATAATGAAAAACAGTAGCTGTGATATCGAGGATTTCGTCGAAACTCATATATATATACATATACCAGTTGTGTGTGCCTTAGAAGGGCGACGGCTTAGGCCACCTATACACAAAAAATATATGTTTTCTAGGCTGAGTCCAATGCTGGGTCGTTGGAGCCGGGAAAAGGTACTCATTTCCCCTACAGCAAATATGGATCAACCCCGGCTTAATATTGTGCAATGGCATACCGCAGAAGTAAACCGACTTCGAACACCGATAACGTTTATCCCCAAAAGCGTTGGGGCGCCATTCCGAACGGGGGGAGGCAAATAATCCACCCGCACCCGGACGAAGTTTCGATCGAGTCATGACACAAAGGTAGGGGGGGGTAGTTTTGGGCCATTTCATAAGGGCCGAACGATTTTCTGGCAGGCGGAGCTTCCTCAAATGCTGAGGATATACCCACCAATAGACTGCCAACCCTACTGCTGTTGGTTTCGTTGTTTGTGGGGCGCTTGTCATACAATTTCACTTGACCCTTGTTAGTACTGCACTAACTGTACATGAGCATATGTTTGACTCTAATTTCAAGTAAATTGTCCTCGAAACGGTAGTGCAGTACTAAATAGAGGTCTGTTTTTGGGCGAGCTTGTATATATACGAAGTAGACAGCTCTTCCTCTTCGCAGCTAAAAAATAGGCACCCCTGTGGTCCCATAACATGCCTCGAAACCCTACATACACAAACAGCAGCACGCGGCACAGCCTCAAGAAGAGGCAAAACGAGAGCGCACCTTCCGGCATTCCTCGGCCGTCATGCCGAGCCGCGGCCCCCGCAGCACGGCTATGACACCCGGGTCTTGGTCCGTCTCGTCGTCCAGTCTCCTTGCAAGCATCTCCTGCCTGCGCTCGTCCTTCCGAACGGAGGGAGCTTTTCGTTTCAGCTGCGTCATCTCACGGTCCGTGAATCGAAGCCAGCTGCCCACCGTGGCGTTGTCTTCCTCGTGCTTGGACACCGCCTTTTTGGCCACCGGCGGCACCTTGGCCACAGGTGGCATCTTGGCCACCGGTGGCAAAATAGGCGCATCTGCGTACGTGCCTGCGTAAAAAAGGGGTCAGAAGGTGTCGTTAGAAAGCGGTAGGCATTGTTGGCATAGGCGCATCTATATACGTACGGACGTGCCTTGCGCAAAAACGGGGTCGTCAGCGGGTAGGTGTCGTTATAGCGGTGGGCATTATTGCTGCAGCGTTTCGTTCGAAAAACGCGGTCGGTATTAACAGACACTAACAGCTGGAGCACGCACGCTGTCTGTTATCAATAGTCTTTACGACCTGTGTTTCTATAACTACAGCTGGAAAATAAGCATAGCGCCAGCGGCGGACGGAAAAATCGACCAACCTAACTAACGGCTCACCTTTTTGTTGTTTCTAGTTTGGGGGCGCTACGTCGTAAGAATATTGGACCAAATAAATCGTGCTCAGCTGTGGGCGCGGCACTGAACAAACCCTACCAGTATATCACCCTGTTCGGAATGAAATACCGCTTAGAAAATAGTGTAAATAGCGTGATTATCCATATATTTCCGGACAGAGTGGCAAAGTAGAGTGTGCCCAATGCTGTTGTCGCATTGAGGGTTCAGCTTTGCTCGGGGTAAGTCGGCGTTTCTTTCATGTACAGTAGGCGGTCCAATACCGTAACTGGTATGGCGCCTGGTATATACGAACTACTCTACAACTGGGCCCATCTTTTCAGCGATAAAGTATACTTGGAACTGGAGCGAAACATGCTTCGTGCCAATAGTAGTAACTGACGATGCGACACATATAGACGCCGATCAACACACACCCTGAGTCTGCAGCTTCAGGTTTTGTTCAAATGGCAAGCTTTGAGGTTGGTCATCACTGGCCAAGTTTTATGCTATCAATATTACTACAGTATTAATAGTAACCACCTGAGAACGGTACTTTTTTTTTTGTGGGTTCTGCCGATGGCTGTACTGAAAGAACCAAGGCGACAATTCACACGCCGGTTGTGTCCAACAATGCCCTGAGTGAAAATGAAAATTCGCGTTCGCGTCGATTTTTATATTTTTCAGTTCTGCTTTAGTTATAGCCTTGAAAGGCTATTTTTGGTAAGGATTGCAAATGGCCAATTTTCAATATATTTAATTTCGGCTGGCTCAGGAAACCATATTATAGACCCGATATTGAAAATGTGTTCCCGGAGGATTGTGGTGATTAGCTATACGATCATAATACAAGTTGTATTGTAGTAAAATATCCATTTTCAGCGCTATAGCCTTGAAATGCTATTTTTGGTAAGGATTTCAAATGGCCAATTTTCAATATATTTATTTTCGGCTGGCTCAGGAAACCACATTCTAGACCCGATATTGAAAATGTGTTCCCGGAGGATTGTGGTGACAAGCTATACGATCATCATACAAGTTGTATTGTAGTAAAATATCCATTTTTGATGGCGCTGAAAATGGATATTTTACTACAATACAACTTGTATGATGATCGTATAGCTAATCACCACAATCCTCCGGGAACACATTTTCAATATCGGGTCTATAATATGGTTTCCTGAGCCAGCCGAAATTAAATATATTGAAAATTGGCCATTTGCAATCCTTACCAAAAATAGCCTTTCAAGGCTATAACTAAAGCAAAACTGAAAAATATAAAAATCGACGCGAACGCGAATTTTCATTTTCACTCAGGGCATTGTTGGACACAACCGGCGTGTGAATTGTCGCCTTGGTTCTTTCAGTACAGCCATCGGCAGAACCCACAAAAAAAAAGTACCGTTCTCAGATGGTTACTACTGTAGTAGTAGTATTTTAATAATATTAATAGTAGCCTATCCGCCTGCAAGGTACTTATTCGCCTTCAAGGTATGTTTTCCCTGAGCTTACTCGTAGTGCTTACCTGGTACTTGGTGCTGTAGGACTTAGCATAAGACTGCAGTCAGACCGAGAAGGCCATCCACACGTGCAATAGTGCTAACTGTTGTCATGTTGATCATGTCATCGAGATGATGTCATGATGTCATCATGATCAGGCGTACGCAGTACGCAGGCACACCAGCTTCTACATGACATCTGGTACACGGTAATATATCCGTAAATATAAGGAACGTTTTAGTATTACTATGAATAATCAAACTATCCTTATATTTCCGGACAGTGTTTGAAACGCAAAAACATGATTCAGTCCATCCTGTGGGCGTGAGCATGCACCAACCCCAACCGCGAGGCGAACATACCGGCAACGGCAGCGGGTGCTCGCGGCGACGAACCACGCCTGCGTGGAGTAGCCCGTAGATTCTCCTGGCGCTGGCGCCTTGGTGATGGTAACCGTCGATTGCCCTGGCCAGTAGAGGACGCGAGGTCGCCGTCTTCAAGACTATGACGTGACGTTCCCAAAGTTGATGTTGCCACTGCTTCTGTCGTTGCCGCCGAGAACAAACCAGGGTAGTCTCGATGCCGTCGGCCTGTTCGTCTAAACGAGGACGACGCATTCTCGCCCCCACCTAGACCACTCCGTCCCCCCAATCCAGTCCGCTTCTTGAAGTGACTGCTGGCGAGGCTTCTGCCACTGCTGCCACTGCTGCTGCTACTGACTCCCCACCGACATCTCTGGGGTGCGTCGTCTCTTACGGAATGCCGCACTGCTGCTACCGCTGTTGTGCTGCATCCTGGACTCGCGCGGTGCGACGTGTAATGGCGACAATGCTGCCGCCCAGAGTGAATAGGGGGCACCACGAATGCCTCCGAGCGCGGGCATCCTTGATTTACCTCCCACCAGCAACCCCAAGCAAAGAGCTGCTTGAGAAGGGGGAGCATCCTATCTGTTGTTGTCGTCAACAAGACGTTTTTAACGCAGCGAGGGGTTTCCAGACTCATGTTGTGGATGCATGAACAGGGGATCGATATGAGGCCCACCCTGTCGGATTTAACCCTCTAGGCCACCAGGGATGCGTGCTCTAGGCCGCCAGCTTATACGGTCAGAGGGGATGGGGGTACGACAGTCTCGGTCATAGCCTTTGCGTGTTCGTGGTATCGCGTAGGGAAGGTCTGGCGAAGATTTTCGGTAAACCGAAGGACGAGTTGACCAGTTGACTCCGCCAAATCTTGTGTATCTTCGTGTTCCAAGAGAGGTGGCGACGTTGAAGATTTTGAATACTCGTAGGTTTGCTGTACGTAGGTTCCAACACAAGTACGTACTGTAGGCCACCTACAGCAACAGTAGTACTCGTACACATATGTACGCACTGAAGCTGCTTATACGAGGTGGCCATAGCACTCTGTGAACTGCTGTCAGATCTAAAACGCCCCCCAACTCCAATTCCAAGTAACTTGTCCCCAAGAACGTGCGGGTCGGCTGTACTTTTTTGTACCACTCTGTCCCAAAATATAAGGACCTCTTGCATATCAATATTTATACCCAACGGTCCTTACAATATGTCGGGACGGAGTGGTAGCAAGACAATGCTTATTGTTGGGGGCAGCGCTAAGGAGATATACCCTGGTATCGTTATCGGTCAAGCACGTACGCCATTACCCGTTTGGGGCTCCAGAGAGAAACATTTCCGACTTTTAATAGGAAGAGTTTACTATATTTGATACCCGTGGTAACTCCCAAACCACTACCAGGTACAGCAGTACAGGACACCTTTAGAAATAAGAAACAGGAAAGCTGCATGGCCCACAGGTTGAATCTCTTATTTGAGAGAGGGTGCTTTATATGCTAATTTCAAGATAACAACTCTCGAATTTCATATTTTCCTCTAAATATCAGCCTGCGTTTCTGATTAGCCTGTTTCTTATTAGGGGTCCTGTAATGCTGTAACAGTGCTCGTAAATATTCTTGACCCCGAATCTTGCGCTTTCTTGACCCCGATGAGTGCAAGTAAGCCTGGTTTGTCGGGGATCCCCCTCCCCCGCCTCCCCCCACCCGTGTTCCGGTTTAGTTTAATACCTGAGCAAAACACGTTTTTTACTTACAGGTTAACTTGAGTGGTAGTCGTGGATTTGCGACATGCGTACCTACTCGGTAGTACGCAAAAACTGCCGCCCGACGAAACATAGCACGATATGCAAGGGGCGATAAAGGGCGCGACGTCATCGACCGCGCCCCGCACCCCATATGCGTAAAGGATTGCAGGCGACCTGGTGCGGGGCTTGCAGCGCTCACACAGAGGGGGGGGGTTGTACTTCATTTTCATGCATGGCGGTAGTCGTATGACCATAGACCCTCGCATCCCTACAATGCCGGGACGGAGCATGTCGGGTTTTCACCGACCAGGCAGACATTGCTAGCACCAAGCGTGAAGCGCCGTGAGGTGTTCGGCGAGTCGCATGAAGGGCGAGCTGCATCCTCTACTAAGAACCGCACCACATCACGTCCGCTCGCACAGGGGGGGGGGGCTACAGCACTCGCACAGGGGTGGTTCCGACGAAGGTTGCAAGTCGGCACGAGGACGAATCGCTACTTACATCGAAGGGCCTGCAAAGTGTAACGACATACTGCGCATCAGTCATAGGACGTAGAAAATGTAAAACAACACACTATTACGAATCCGCCGCGTTTGAACGTTTGTAAAAATACACCTGGCAACCAACAAAAGGCTCGAGGGTATTACCCTCCACTGGATGCAGTAAGTCAGTACGATGAGGGCCTCGGCAAAACTTGGCCAGTCCAAGGAAGGTGCAAGACTTGTGCCACCGAGTTGACTTGCGAAGTCAAAACAAAAACATATTTTAAGAAGCACATCATCAGACCCCGACGTAAGGCTAGCGAAACGACGTTTGTTCCGGCGCTTGCCCTCCATAACAGTGTGTTTTAATCTGGCCGATTCCCAAAAACAAAACGGCGCAACTCTCGATCACCAAGTTGTTTTTTTAAGCTCTTAGACATACGCTTCTATTCCGGCTAACTCGTAAAAGTAGTTTGATTAATGTCCGTCCAAAAGTATTGTGATTTTTCCGGCTTTACCCAGCTCGTACTACTCAATACCCGCTACCGGTACCCGGCACGTACGCGCGCTCGACACCACACAGCCCTCCTGCAAAAAAAATGCGGCATTCCCTCCGACACCAATTGTGAAGGCATCAAATCACGCACCGCCTTCGGCCGACATGCTCTCTATAATGCGGTCCACCGCGTCGCTAAACCCACTAAACCCGCCCGGTGTCAGGGGCACCCCGCTCGACAGCCTCTTCACGAGCATACTAGCCACGTCCCTCAGATCCTCGTTCGCAATCCCGGCAGAAGAGCTCGCCACAGGGGCCGCCGACCCCTCCCCCGCTTCCAAGACACGCCTACCGTCCCCAGCCGCCGCCGGAGCAGCCCCCACCGCTTGAGGAATACTTGAGGCACTCGGTGTCCCGGGTGCTGCGGGATTCGACTCCTCCTTCCCGGAGAAGCCTTGGTCGAAGGAGGTGGACATAGAGCCCGCCGCTGTCGCCAGCGATTCTCGCGCTCCGCTCCTCGCCACGGCCGAAAAATCGGCGTTTCCTTGGTCGACGACAGCTCCTCCTCCTCCGACGGTCGCCGCCGCCGCCGCAGCCGCTGGCTGTCCGTCCATGCCTTGCAGCTTCCGCGCCGTTTCATAGTAGTCGATGCGCTTGCGGTCGACCTTGGGAGGCGTGGGAGGGAGGGAGGGAGGGAGGGAGGGAGGGGGGGAGGAGGCGTTCTTGTCGACTAAATACAACATTAGCCACCGGCGTAGAAGTCAACCAACTCATAATGTGTATTTAGCCGCTCGCTCGATAGCAACAAACACACCACCAAATGCCGACTATGTAATAATCCACCTTTGCCGTGCCGCGACACTAGCCAATCGTTAGTTGAAGCGGGAACCTAACATTCAAAACTCGGTGGGGCTTATCCAGGTTACGTATATACGTCTGGGCTGGTTCGCCCAAGCTCCACACGTACGCGTCAGGATGAGCAAATGACAGGGGCGTCGGCGGTTGATTAAGGATCTAATTATAAATCTACCCCGCCAACATCCCGCTGACGGATGACCATAGTTAACGTAGTAAACTTGCACACACACAAGACACGAACCGGTCAAGAGCGTGTTTGGGCGACAAGACAGACGTCTACATCTGTCGTAACTAGGATTGAGTCTGGGTGCCGGCTGTGAGAACGGAGATGCACGCACGCATGCCTGTTTTGACGCTGCGGTTTCCTCAGCTTTGTGTGCAATCTTGAATGCATCGGGTAACAGCCTTGTGGCGTTGTAGTGCCAATAAACAGTTCAATTTGTTTTTTTCCAAGATGGGCCACGTCCTAAACATGCTTAACAAAATTGGAGGGAGACGGTCGAACAAGTACGCTACACCGCCCTCGCGCCACCGAGAGGCATCCCATGCTCCGCGCGTACAGTATAACTATTGTAGTAACCTCGCCGTGCTACGATAGGAGGGGAGGCATGTCATGTCACTACAGTGCGGTAGGGGCGAGAGTAATGCCACGGTAGAGTAGAGGGTCATGCCTCTACAGTGCGGTAGGGGGAGAGGGGGTGTACTCATGTCATGCATGGCTGTAGTGGTATGACCATAAACCCCTTGCATCCCTACAATGCCGGTACGGAGCACGCTGGGTTGTCACCGACAAGGCAGGACATTGCTTGTGCCAACAGCGAACCGCCGTGAGGTGTTGGGCGAGTCGCTATAAGGGTGGGCTGCATCCGGCTAGGAAACGCTTGTGAGGCGGACTTTCTTGCATACGCGTGTTTTTTTGCATATGAGTGACAGCGTCGAATTCATTGATTTGTTTTCCGGTGTGGCTACTTCCAGAGACAGCAATGGGTATAAACACTTGTACCTGCCTCGTGGGTGCCTCACCGGGGGGGTATAGTTGGCCCACAATCTCTGGCTGACGCCTTTCAAGTCAGAAACTACCCAATGTATGTTGGGACCTCACATGCCTTCTTTAAACGCCCCAATAGCGTGTTGTGGGCGGCAATAGCTGTAGGCGGACACAATAGACTACTGGGAGATTTTTGTTTTCGTTTTTATACCTAAACCATGGGTTTCTTCACGTGGTGGCGAGTCCGCTTTAAATTAAATCTCAAATGTGTTTCGTTTTGGAGGGGAGGTGAGAGGCATTGAGCTTCCTCGTGTCAGGATCGCCTCATACAAAAAGCTTCTGTAGGTGCTGCACCGCACCCCTCTACCGCGGCACTCGCGTCATCTATGAAGAAGGTTCACCTTCTTGCCCTCTAGCCCCGCCCAGTCTCTCTGCTCCAGCATTTTCTGCAGCTCGCCGGCTCCGACTTCGGTCAGCACCTCCTCGTTCTGCTGGTAGACCAATCCCGTGGGGATAGACTTTTGGGCCAGGCGAACCTGTACGCGACAGGCGCCGGAAAAAAAAACGGTCCCGGGGCGAAATAGTAAGATATTCAGTGCACGCCTAGCATACGACTACTGTGGTAGTTCATTTGTGACCGACGGAAATTCTCACGGAGGCGTGCTTCGATAGGGCATGCCTTACGGACATGTGCTACGGTAGAGATGCACCCTTTCCCCCCCCCCTGAGGCTCCTCACGTGAACTCTATACTCCACCCAGAAACTGATTTCGATAAATGAAAAAAATGCAACCCGATAAAAAGTCCCATGGCTCAGGCACAAAAACCATTTGATATTGCCAAATAACATTTGACATTCCGACGATTCTGGGCTAAGGAGCCCCGTTATTTATTCAGAAACAAGTTAAGACGAATTTGTTTTTGGGTGAGCCACGAAAAAATGGATGGTCCACCCCAACTCTTCAATACATTTTCACATTCCGAGAAATTTCCAAGGAAATTCCAAGGCGGTCGGGAATAGTGTTCGGGGTGGTGCTTAACCCCCTTCGGACGGACCCCTTTTAAGGGATATAAGGGACAGCGACAAAGCCAATGGTAACCTTGGTAATGTCGACCATCTACAAGCAGCGTGAGCGCCCCAGCAGGACGGGTAGGATCACGTTGCGGCCGCGTTTTGCCGTACGACTCCTTGCGGTGCAACTCGGACACCAACCATTGTATCATATCATCCCCCCAATCACGCAGTGGTCGTTGCTGAAACCGTCGCTTGTTACCGCCATTTTACTCCCATGTTTAAAGCCAAGTACAGCGATAGGTAGCCCCTTTTGAGGGACCCTATTGATATATTCATAGTGTGTTCGGGATTGGAGGTCCCCTATATACCAACGTCCCTCATCAGGGGGTTGGCACCGGCCCCTTCTTACAGTCAGCACTGGGCAAAAATGGTGGGCAGAAATTTGAGGTCCCCTATGTACCATTTTCCCGTATCGTGGGGTCCATTAAAAGGGGCTCGTACCTACTGTGTATTTAAACCTTGCTGTCGAAGTTGGGCCACGGTCTATATACAGCCAGCCCTCACTGTTCCCACGATGACAGCGCCGCCGCCGCAGGCACGAAATAAAATAGGTTGACAGAACCTCAACCGTCAAAGCCGTACTGTTCACAAGTTGTTGTATCAAACAGGGCGTCGGCAGGATCCCACCGACTAATACGTTGATGAAGTGATTTTGTACGATTCCGGTCGAAAATAGACTTTAACGTAATCGAGACTGTCCCGAGAGATTAAAATGCCGAGAGCACACATTGTGATCGGCTGGCAGAGGTTCAACTGCCAAACCTATGCTGTGCCCAAGTTGTTGTATCAAACAGAGCGTCGCCAGGACGTCGCCGATCAATACCTTGAACTAGTATTTTTTTCCTGGATCTGTTCACAGCCTCGTCGTCACAAATTCTGCAGCACTGTTTTTGTTACAATATGTACTCGGTTCAAAGTCACACAGTCAGTCCTTGTCGCTGCAACCCCCCCCCCCCCCCCGCAGAACTAAAACGCCAATATCAACACCAACAGCACCATAGCATCCGTAGGACGTAACACCACCAACACCACCACAAGGATAATCGCCGGGTAGCTACACTTTTTTTTTTTTTTTTTTTTACACTGAGAAGAGATAATCGACCGTTAGGCGAGAAATTCCTCTCCAGTGAATGTTTCGCAACGGGGAGGAAGATCTACCACTTAGATAGGCGGAACGTGTAAGACCCGTGAGGTTTCCACAACACCAACACCACCATCACCACCACTAACAACAGCGACCGCTCACACCGCCACCAACCCCCCACCTGGTTAGTCCTGAGGATGTTGATCATCGGGAAAGGAGACCTGCGGGCGAAGTTCGCAGCGTCCCCGCTTCCAATGCGGTCTCGTCCATCCCTGAGAAAAATATCAGCGTAGCAGCACCAGCAGAGTAAAATAACAGACGAACGGGCACTTCCCAGCCTAAAATATTTATCACTGCGGGGCCACCTCAATTGCCAGTTCAGAAACTACACAGTGTGTGTTGTCTTCACATCAAACCCGTTTTTTCTACCCAACTACATCAGCACACCCAGTGTCTGTCCTGATTCCTAATCCTAGAGAGATACAAGCTATGTGGTCACAGACTGGCTGTGAGACAGAGAAGAACCTATCGTTGAAACTTGAGCTAGACCATAGTATCGTTGAAATCCCATTCAAGTTTTGCGTTTTATAGCATAACTCGTTGTGTACTTTTAGCATAGACCCTGGGAATGTTCATTGGGTTGTTGTACTGTTTTATTTTTCTAAAAGCCAGATCTCGGGTGAGGTTTCGATCTTCCCCACGCATTGTGCACTCTCCTTAACTGCAAGCACAATATGGCATCTCTGTGTCGTAGTTTTGTGACCACAGAGCCTGAACCTCTCTCCAGGAAACACAAATCAGCATGGACACCGGGTGTGTCGGATGTGGACGGGTAGAAAATAATCGCGACAAACACACACACGCACGCACGCACGCACGCACGCACGCACCCACCCACCATAATACTGCTCCTCACACGAGGCAAATGTACCACCGATATAACACTTCTACGAAAGAGCTTTCCCCCTTTCGCACAATTAATCAATTATCCTTTTCGTAACTCAGATCCGGTGACACCTAGCAGGCATTTCTCTCCTTCCATCATATATGTATATATACATTTATTCTTCAGTACATTATATATATTCGTTTGTACTGGAGCCGAAAACAAGAAAAAAAACAGCCAAGCCACTTCATGTGGCCTGGACAATCCAATTCTTGCGCCACGGAAGAAGACACGGGCTGAAACACCCACCTGAAGGCGTACTGGGGGTGGAAGAAGACCAGCTGGATGTCGTCCTCCAAGTGGAGCGCTTCCAGCGGCTGGGTCAGCCTGCGGAACCACCAAAACAGCAAACCGGGGTGGGAGAATGCGCGCTTATACCCTTCCACACCTCGGACAGAAACATTTTTGACCCTAGACTGCCATTTTCAGATACTATGTTCTGCCTTGAAGGATCTAGATCATGAACTGGGACTGATCTGTATTATCTGTCCGAGGCATTCGTTACATAATTGTAGGCTAAGCCCAACACATAATCCAGATGGGAAAAGGTTAGGCATTTAACGGGGGGGAAAACAAAGTAATCGGATTCAAATATATCGGACATGAAGTTTGTCAGACGTTGAGGAGCCGTGTCGAGGTGACAAAATGCCTGGGCTCCCAAGTGCAACTCCTATACCTGCCGTAGCAACGTTTCTGCTTGTTGTTGTTGCTGTTCTCAGCTTGGTGTGTTCGGGAAGAATTTGGTTGACTTGGGTTTCTTGTAGACTGTTTCCTAAAAAATAGCAGAACCAACCCACGAAAAAATGTAATTGCTGTGTGAAAAAGTGACCAAAATTACCCTTTTGAACCCAAATAGTTTTGGGTCGGGTGACTCCGTTGGTTGGATAGCAAACGGAACAGCTTCTGATTGGCTAGCTCCTTCGGATTCACCTGCTTAACCAATCAGCTCCTCTTGCTTGTTTAACCAATCAGCTCGTCTTGCTTGCTTAACCAATCAGCTCCTTTTGCTTGTCGGTTTCAACTTTTTTTATAACTCAACCAAATCGGACTATCGCAAACACCCTACTGGTATTATCTAGCAACTCATCACCCAAAAGGTAGTCCGCGTGGTCACAGGACAGGCTCCAAAACACTCTGGAGTGGAATCATACCTCAGGAAAACATAAAATAAAACAACACAAAACAAAACAGTACGATGCACATCATACCTGAAGCAACATCGCACAACCTTGAACAAGAAAAAAACAGCGACATCAACGTACGTATATATGCACCAGATGCATTCGTACATTGTACGGGTTGCAACCGAAACCGAGGGGGGCGCATGCGATCTCTGCTCACGTCTGGCCGATGACCTCGAAAGCCTCCGCGTTGCTGAGCGAGAACTCGGGTGTGATGAGGAGGGTCGTGCTGAGGGACCGCTCGTCCGTCTCCGACACAAGCAGCTCCACCTTATTCATTTACGGGGGGATATAGTAAATAGGACCAAATATTGTTAGTAAAAATAGTCGAATACATAGATTTTTGCGTCTACCGTAGGACCTATTTACGATGCCCCCCCGTATTGGAATAAGGGCACAAAAAGGGACGCGGGGGCCGCACGAAGGGCGATATTCAATGCTACACATGTCGAACAGTTCACGATCCACTACTACTACTGCTGCTGTAGATAATCTAGGTCCTGACCACCTTGCCGTTGTGACATGCTGTGCAGGATTTCCGTACAACAAATCCAACCCAGGAAACGTGAATGTATGGCTGCCAACCAGCAACGCGAGCTAGACAAAACAGGTCCGGGATCTATCTGCAGAATATATAGATCGTCGAATGGGAATCGATTATCTGTGCGAGGTGTGCAAGGTTATCCCATCATGGAAGGGGTGTTTTAGGAGGGGGGGGGGGGGTGATCCTACAAACCCTTTGGGACGGGAAAAAAAAACGAATACGTTCTGGTCGAACAGCACTCTGTACAGAGGTTAAGCAAACCTAAACCACCTGCCAATTACGATGCAGAATTACCGGTGCGCAATACGAGTAACCAGTGAGAGGACTGCTGCTGCCTGAAAGCGCCCAGCAGGTTGTCCTACTGTGACGCGCCGTAGCGGACCCCTTGAGCTTTACGCCCCAAATCCCTCCAACAATCAACGCGAAGCAACGTTGATTTTCCGGTATCTTGTCGCTCGACCCCGCGTGAATTCCGCAGGGCTCGTCGTCTGCCCCCCCCCCCCCCCCCCCCCCCCCCCCCCTCGTCCTGGAACTGTAGGTATGCGAGGGTCTAGGGTCATACGACTACGTCCATGCACGACATGAGTACACCCCCCCGCCCTCGTATATACCGCGGTCCCCAAAAAGACGAAGCCCCACACCCCTATATGTTGGACCTACCTCGCGCCAGTATTCCCTGTAGATGGACTCCGCCGTGGTCTCCCTCGTGACGGGGTAGCGGACCTGTCCTATCGGGAGGCCGGCCCTGGAGGCGTCCACGCTGAAGGGGCACACCCCCATGCCCGTGATCACTGCAGCGACCGACGGAAAGGCGAGTAAGGCGACCGACGGCAAGGAAAGTAAGGCGACCGATGGCAAGGCAAGTAAGGCGACCGACGGCAAGGGAAGTAAGGCGACCGACGGCAAGGGAAGTAAGGCGAGTAAGGCGACCGACGGCAAGGCAAGTAAGGCGACCGACGGCAAGGCGAGTAAGGTGACCGACGGCAAGGCAAGTAAGGCGACCGACGGCAAGGCAAGTAGGACGACCGATGGCAAGGCAAGTAAGGTGACCGACGGCAAGGCAAGTAAAGCGACCGACGGCAAGGCAAGTAGGGCGACCGACGTCAAGGCAAGTAAGGCGACTGACGGCAAGGCAAGTAGGCAATAGGGTTGTTACGATCTTCTTTACATAGTTCACCAACCCCTAGAATTGCAATCACAACTTCTTGTAGTTTTTTATAACGTGGTAATATTCATCTACCTGACTGTGAGCTGCTTTATAACGTCCATCACCGAAAAATAATAGGTTGTAACACAGTTGAACTTGAAGCGACAGGGTCTAGTTCATCACCAACAAATAAAGGTTGTAAATATTCATCACCAAATAAAAATTGTAACATAGTTGAAGTTGAATTTTTAAAAGATCTACAGCTGGATGTATTCCTTCAGCAACTAAGCCTCTCAACAACACAGTTGCTGCTAGCTGAAGGGGCATATGCACACGGCGGCGATGACTGCAGGTGCGGAGGACAAGGCCACCGGGCATTGAGGTACACTTTAGGGTCAGGGACCACCGACGGGGACAGACTCCGATGACCATGGCGACTACAGCCCCCCAGGACAACGCGCCCTGGGCGTTGCGTAGGGTTAGCCCTTGTCTTGCTCCAAAATCACCCCACAGTACGTACGAACTCCCAAGTAGTTTATTCTCAAAACTACTGGGGGGACAACTCTGTTCAAGGAGGCGTGTTCGCTTATAAATCGTTCTGGCCTGGGGGAAACGGGACCGCAGGGACTACTCACATCCGGCGCGGGCAAACATGCCGCTTCATGATCTAGATCATCGAATATTCCCACTTCATGATCTAGCTAGTTCAGGGCAGATGATCTGTACTATCTGTATGATCTGTATGATCTGTATGATCTAGCTCATGTTGCCGGGTGGGACCCGGATAATCCGCAGGGTCTAGCACCTGTTACCTGGGTTGGATCTGTACTATGCAGATCCTGCGCATATTCTTACAACGGCCGGTGAGGACATTTTCATAGGTGAGTTAGATCATGAGCTACCTGTAGATGATCTATATGTGGATTATCTATCTGCAGATGGTCTGTCCGTAGATGATCTATCTGTAGGTGATTTATCCGTAGATGATTTATTTGTATGAATAGGTGATCTATCTGTAAATGATCTATTTGAAGATGACCTGTTGGAGGTGTGACGTTTATACAATTCCTGGGCATTCCTGGATGCTTTTTACGTGGACATTAATCTACACGA
Organism: Saccharina japonica; assembly: GCA_008828725.1. Classification (NCBI taxonomy): domain Eukaryota; class Phaeophyceae; order Laminariales; family Laminariaceae; genus Saccharina; species Saccharina japonica. The sequence continues at coordinate 231,260 of MEHQ01002596.1, read as the reverse complement.
GATTCGCGTGTGTGAGTTCTTCACAGTGAACCGTCCATTCTACCCATCGGCGTCCACCCCACCCCGTGTCCGTGCCGATGCGGTGATTGTTCGCCCTAGAGAGATGTATATATATACAAGCTCTGTGGTTACAAGCTACAAGGCAGAGACAGTGTCGAACATACTGAATAGCAAGAGAAAGACATACGTGGTACACACAAACCAGACAAGATCGCAGGAAATAAAAGAAGGAGCATGCACAATGAAAGAAAGGAAGCAACAAAATCACGAACAGGGATGAAGAACAAGAAAATAACGAAGGGGGGCGAAGTAAAAAAATAAACTGTGGGCATACTGCACACGCCCGACAGACACAAACACAATGCTACCATACCACTCTTCTCCATTATTTTCTCTCTCCATCCTAGTAGTAGCTCAAATCCGGGGTCACATATATAGTACCTGGTAGGCTCTTATCCCCCCTCCCCACTACGGTTCGCGCCTTGCATTTTTCTCGCGACAAGACATCAGCCCTTTCTTTCCCTCGTCGATTCGCGTACTCTGTCCAGAATCATAAGGCCTGTATAGATTGAATGTGAATATACAAAATGCCCCTATATTTTGGGGCAGAATGGCAAAGAAGTTGACCCCAAGCGTATCGTCTCTCTCTCTCCCCTTCTCACCCGCCTGCACCCAATCCTTGGTCAGCTCCGTCACCTCCTCATCCGAAGCGGGGACGACGCTTAGCGCCTTCGCGTCCACCTGCACCCCGTCCCACCCCCCGCCCAAGTCCATACCCCCCTCGTCATCGTCATCGTCCAGGAGAGAGCGGTCGATGTCCCAGTCCCCATCCCAGTCGGGGTCGTAATCGAAGTCGTCCCCCCCCCCGGCACCGGCAATGACTCGCACCTTTCCCCCAAAAATTGCGAACACAAAACAAAAAACATTCAGTGATATTATGTGCCAGGCACTGCTGCAACAGTTCGTCACATCTGAATATCGGTGAGGGGGGGGGGGTACGCATGTCGTGCATGGTCGTAGGCGTATGACCATCGGGGTGTGTGGGGGGGGTGTACTCATGTGTTGTTTGCCTTGTCCATTGGTGAAGGGGTGGGGCAGCGCTTACAAGACGCCAGAGTGAGCTATGTACCGTATGCTCGAGTGAGATTTGGGCTTCGCTCTGGGCGGCGACGGCCTCACCTACGCCGAAACATGAGACTACAGTATACGGTAAAGTAAACAAACAAACGTGCTCCAGAGTAAGTACAGCAGTACTGCTATTCACAACACTAGTCAACAAACAATTGTCTCGGGGGCCGGGCTTAAATTCGTAAGTATGCCCGGCAGGACATGTCTCACACCAAATTCAGCACAAACAAGTATATATCTATTTTTTTTCAAATGTTTCAATATGTTTTAATAACTTTCGTGCAAACTTAAGCCTTACATGACTCCCGATTTCTAAGGTGCTGTCGCGTGTTGCACTGCAATACTTCGACGAAATCGTGACACAGCAGTAGACACAAACGCTGCCACCGCGGCGGATTACTCGTGTAATTATGGTACCATAGTGGGTGCCCCGAGTTAAGAACCCCCCCCCCGTGACAATCTTGAGCCGAAACAAGCGCTCGTAACTACACATTGCTCTTAATATCTGCAGTGGGCAAATATACATAGGCACCACGGGTAGATTTTATTATGCGCGGGACATGAGCGAGTGCTTGACATCTTAGGTTACTCTGAACTCGGGGAGCCTTCGGCAACTCCGACCAAGCACCATTTTGTTCGTATCTGTTGTAGTGGGGAAAACATATACAAGTATACCAGGTACCAGGTGGCTTTTAGCATTTAGGCGGGACATGCCGAACTATCGAATTTTGGGGTGCTTCTACTGCTGTGACTTGGGGTACCAACGGCAGCTCCGGCCAAGCGCCACCACCCACCACCCCAGCTAGGCACCGCCGCGCCGAAAGGAAACCCTTTTTATCCCTGCAGAAAGCATCCCCACGCTATTTCCAAGTGTTTTGTTCCCGAAAAACGTGGATGTTGTTCTAGAGGAAGTAACCTCTAAAAACCCTCTCAGGAGCTGCACAGGGGAAAATTGGCGATAAAAAAGAGAAGGTTTCAGCAATGGCCACGGCGTGTTTGGGGAGGGGTGGTGCAACCTGGTGTCCGACTTACAAGGGAAGGAGTCATGCGGCACGGGCGCAAGATGACCCGGTATACCCGTACTGCTTGCGCGCCCACACCACTCGAAAACGGCTGATAACACCATTATATTTTTAAATTGTTTTGGTCGTTATCTCGGGGTCCCAAAAGGATGCACTATTATCGTACCGTAAAAGCAAAATGACCCCGCACGAATTTCCAGTATTTTTTTAGCACCAAAAACACGAAAACGTCGCGTCATCCGCTTGGGACGCCGTGCGCACACCCACAAACCGGCGAAAAAATATTGTCGGCGTGGAACAACCAGGAGGTACCGTAACCCCCCCACTCTTGTCGCTCCTACTTCTTCCCTTCGACTTACTGTATGCCTCCTTGTAAACATGAGGTGCAATTCTAAAGAGGTTAAAGTACCTCCCGCTCGTATATATGAAATTAACGATGGATTTTCAAGCGTAACACAGCTCACCACAAGTGCAGGAGCGGGCGCGCCAGAGCTTCCGCCTTTGGGGTGGGGGACGATGGAGACCGCCGTCCCGAACTGTTCGCAGGCGTCCTGGCACACCTGAATGTTTCAGGTTTTTTTTTTCGGAGGCGGCGGAAACGCAGTTTTGATAGGGTTTGCGATGTTAGGAATCGCAGTAGATCCACGACAGCCCAGGAGGTACTGTGTGCTGTATGTGTAAGGTAAGACGCAAGGCAGCACACCCCCGTTGGACTCATTTACAAGCTGCTCTTCTCTACATTAGGGAGGGTGCAAACGCCCAGCGATGTGTCTCATGAATACGTTGCAACGAGAAATTTCCAACGCCATCATTGTCGTCGTGTGTACCCCACTATTTTACAGAGGGCCATAGTAAAATAGGGACCAAATATTGCTTGTTGAAATAGGTAAATATCCAGTATTTTTTTGTGTGTACCGTAGGTCCCTATTTACTAGTGTTTACTATGGTCCCCCGTAATAGTTTTGGAGAAAGTCGTCGCGGAAATTCATCCCAGTGTGTGTGTTATCTTGATTACAGTATACAGTAAACTTGGAAGATAGGTCCAGACGGTGGACTCGGAAGGTGGCTGATACAGTAAATATGGGCTGCGCGTTGGCCTGACCGCAAGCTGAGCACATGGCACGGGGCCATGTGAAAAAAACGGTACTGCTGTTGTTGTACAGGCCTGTTTGGCATGTAATGCTGCTCTACACAGCTAAAACTGATCGGGAAGCAGAGACTGGAAGTTGGTCATGGCGGGCCCCGTCTCTGTGTACACTGCGCTGGGGGTATCGTTTAATTCATGGACTCGATTGTGTTACACTATACGTCACGAAAACATAAAAAACAAAAGCTCAATTGTACGAGTATGATTCAAGCAGTCTAATGGCGGGATAAACGCCTACAACCCACCACGTAATGTTAGTTATTTACGTTATGCCGACCGCTCATGGCATTTCAAAATAAACGTTACATTAGCAGTCGACTAGAAGTAACGAGTAAACAAGCAAACACACAAATCAGTCGCTTCTCGCCCGCAATGGTGATCGTGGACGTTTTTTTTTTTAAATAACAGAATACTCGAGTTTTACTGTTCTACTTGTACGAATGAGTCCAACAGTGACAATCCAGGAAGCAGGAAGACAAATCAACGCTTTGTGCGACTTCGCTTACGACTGGAACTACTCGTAGACAGGAGCCTGCGGGGGGATTTTACAGGTCGGCACTATTACCGACCCTGCTCCCGCTGGGCACCCTGATCCCAAGCCGACCTGATCCATACAAATCCAGGGTTTCCAACCTAACGGCCAGAGCACAAACTGGGACAACACTAAAGTCATAATATAAGTGTCTGGCCTGTGATATTATTCTCTGCGATAGGCTCGTGCCTGCGAATACTCCACACCCCGGACAGATAGATCATGATCTTTCTATCTACAGTAGATCATCTAGTTCCTCACTTGCCGTTATATCAGAGGTTGTGCAGGATCTGCGTACGTATTAATAGTACAGATCCAACCCAGGAAGCATGTGCTAGATCCTGCGAATTATACGGGTCCCACCCAGCAACATGAGCTAGATCATACAGATCATACAGATCATACAGATCATACAATATCGGGAATAGGTTTGCCTTGAAAGGTCTAGATCATGAAATGGGAAAGATCTAAATTATTCGTCTGAGGTGTGAAACACTTGGCGCCCGTTTCTTACCTCCAGGTGCTCGTACAAGTTTTGGAGGCCTCGGGGGCTGGCGACCGCGGCGCAGTCTGGGAATGCCAACACGCGCGGTTTGCCTTCCTGCACGGCGGAAGGGTCGGCCAGCGTCTCCCACACCTCAGCAAGCAGACCCGACAGTCTCGTCGCCTGCTCAAGCCGCACGCAACACACGAATCGGGTGGCGGTTTGGAACTTGGATGCGATCTTCAGTGGGAATTTTAGAATATACAAGGGCTCCGCATGGGTGCCGGCATTCGCCGGCACTCATGCTTCGGATAGGACATATACCTGGTACATTAGTTATTTGGTACCATCCTTATTTTTACGACAATGTGATGGCGCTCGTTATTTGGTACCATCCTTATTTTTACGACAATGTGATGGCGCTCGCTCGTATTTCGATATCTGACGCCCACGTGCAGATATCTGACGCCCACGTGCAGAATCAAGGCAATGCCAAGGGTTGCAGGAAGAAGGGACTGCTGCGTGCTGAAATATTCAGTTCGCACAACCTCATTTCTCAGTCTCAACAGTCAGTCTCAGAGATGTAATCAGTCGCGTTCGGTGTTCCCTGGATAGTCTCAGTCCTCAGGATAGTTTGTGAGATTTACGACAACAACAATCTGATGGCGCTCGCTCGTGTTTTGACATCTGACACATACTACGTGCAGAATCAAGGCAATGCCAGGTGTTATTGCAGAAAGAAGGAAACGCTACTGTGATTGCTGATACTCAGTTCGCAACTTCATTTCTCAGTCTCTGTCAGAAATGCACCAGTCGAGGTCCCGGTGGCGGGCTCAGTTTCAGTTTTGGCACGTGCGGCAATAATACTTCGAGCCGAGCAAGCGGTTCCGCATGGATACGACGTATGCGAAGTCGAGATATTTAAAAGCTGGCAACGGGGGGGAAATCTCAATTGTTCTCTGACTCTCGTGTGTCTGAGCAGACTCGTATCTAGCACTGTACACTACCATGGTACAAAACAGTAGTACTCCTGTACAGCAGTATGTACTACACAACAGCACTCAGCAATACACCAGCTGCTCGCTACGTCGTACATACAGTACTCGTACCTGGTACTACTCGTACGTACTGCTGTTTGTTCTTGTACGTATTACAGCCAGGCACAGCAGTAATATCTCTACACTGAAAAATAAGTACTATTGTACTGAATCCACCCGAAAAAAACAGTCGAGTTTTCATTCCTCCGTGGATCTTTGAGTTTTTAATTGAGGCGAGATATTTTGAGTTGAGACTGTCACCACAAATATCTCTCTCAGCAGCAACAGCACCACGCATATCATCCTCAGCGGTCAGTAGAGCCGAGGTATCTCCGCAAGATCCGCGCACTTCGAGGTCGCTGTGCTCGGCGGCGGCGCTTGAATCGAGAGTGCGCGCGGGCGGAAAGTCACGGGCGGAGGCTGAGGGGCGCGACCCTCGAGAAGAGCGGGCGAGAAAGCCAACGCGAGGCCTTCAAAACGGGTCCCGAGTGCGAGTCCGGTCTAAAGCGAAGTCAGAGCCGAACAGGTCCAAGATCACCTGAGTGGCCAATGCTCATTCTGTTTATATCTATGAGCGCTTTTAACCCTTTTGCAACCTGTATCCCACTATCTTTCCAAGTAGCCTATCCCTGGAACGTGGCTGCAGTTGTAAAGGATTCGTACGTTGGATAGATTACGATCTACAGTCAGTGGGTCATCTAGACCCTAACCTGCCGTTGTGATATGTTGGGCAGGATCTCTACACTGCAGTACAGATCTAACCCAACAAAAATCTTGCTGCCGTAAATCATGCAGATTGTGCGGCTCCCACCCGGCCGCATGAGTAAAATCGCAACAAATCAAGAAAATATCTGCCCTGGAAGATCTAGATCATGAACTGGGAACTGTCTGTATGACCTGCCCGATGTGCGGAAGGGTATTACAAATACAAATACTACGTACTACGACTGCACTCATATTTAAAGATACGTCACCCCCAAAACGAGGGCGCGGCTAATAGGGGCTACGCAGTAGATAAGGGTGCGACAAGGGGCGATAAAAGGAGGGGCGAGGGAGGGGGGGGGAGAGGGAGGGCTTTTGCTCTAACGCTTCGGACGACGAAGGGCAAGCTGTTGCGACAGTTGGCGGTTGCTCGGTTTTGGCGCATGATCTCTCGCCGGAATGTGCCTTTGGAAGGAACGACATTATTGGGATGGCTACACGCCTATTCAGGCAGGTTTATGCCGTCCCTGCCTTCACGCGTTCCTTCCCTCGCTACCACGCACCCTTGTCCCTGCCTGCGCCAGCCACGACACACGATACCATTATGTCATGATACTGCAGCTTCAAATACAGACAGCGGTACTCTTAATGGCCATGCTCATGCCGGTGTACCCGAGAAATGGCCAGTGGTTGTGCGAGCAACAGCAATGCAGCTCTGCCGAGCGTACGAGCACACATGAACGCAGCAGGCGGGAGACCAACCGCAACCGTTTTCGGCTCACGGGGATACGTCCGTGCGCCCGTACGCCCTCTTCACTCGTCTCTTCTCACGCGTTGGGCTGCAAGCTGCCAGGAAACCACAATCTTGAATTTACCCGTGGTACGATACACTACTGATATGTACCTGGTACGTACTACGTACTCGTACTGCTTTATACCTGGTAATCAGGTACCACAACAGGGGCGAATCGTATAAGTTTGATGTGTGGCCTACAATATGGCGTTGCCTCAAGGTTGCAGATGGGTGGCTGGCCAATTCGAGGAGGTTACGTACGTACACTCGTACAGCTGCAGTTCAGGCGCGAGGTCAAATCACTCAGGCGTATCACACAAGGCGCGACCTGCCTGAGTTTGGAGCGCCGAACGTGAATTCCGAACGTGGCTTCTCGTCCAATGCAGTTGCTCGCTGATGAAATAAATCACAACAAGATCCAAGCACCCACCGAGCACTCGGACCAGTGAGCGAGGTTGTGTTGCAGAATGGGCGAACCCCCTCCCTACTCGCACGTTGGGTCCCAACGCCACCATATAGCGACTGGCGACACGACAACTCGACACCATGTAGCATGCACCACACAAACATACCAGTACCAGCAAGTACCAGCAGGTACGAGCAGATTTGAGCAGAGCTCACCACCCTGCTATCATATATGTGGGCCTACAGCGCAATGGGCGACCTCGTCTTACGGAACCCGAAGCTATGCCAGTCATGGCCTGGCAGCTAGCAGCTGGGCATCTGAAGGGTGTCGAGGTGCATCGCAAGTTGCAAGTTATCCACCCTACCGTACATGTACTTGCGTACGAGTACTGCTGTACAGGAGCTACAGCAGTACCAAAAGATGCTCATGATACTCACCGGTGAGACGACGGTAGAGCAGCCGGGAAACTTTTCTTCAGCCCACACGCTGGACGCCGCCACTGAACCCTCCGTAGCCGCAGAAATTCCCACATCTTCGCCTACAGAGTACTGCTTGAAGGGTTTCCTGCCTGTGTTCTGCTGAAGCGACGATGCATGGCCGGGTAGACGCTGTCTACTTGCGGCAGCCACGTTTGGTGCAACATGAGGGGGGGTGCATTTTGCGCCGCCTTGTCGAAAGTTTTGTGCGGATCTCCTTGATGTGGAGGAAGTCGGTGGCGGGGTTGCCACGAAGCCGTGGCAGGACGGGGAAATGGAGGCAGTCAGCAGGGCGATCGTCCAAAGTGTGGATGACATGGCGCCACGTTTCCAAGGTTATCGGGCCGGGTTTTGGCTATCACCTGGCAAAACCGAACACATGTGTTGGTTACGTAGATATACGAAGGAGTTCCATCAGGCATTTTAGTGCAGTCGTGTAGGGGACAGGGGCCCCTACGTTTTGAACCCTTCCCGCCTGATTCGAAGAGGCCCGCACATGTTCTCGCGCAGAGACGGCCGCTACAAAATCTGACAACGCGACACAGACGTAGTGACCAGCAAGGTAGACCTGGTGCTAGATTTGGTGGTGCGGGCGACATTGCTGTCGGCCTTTGTCCGCATCCGCCAACGGATCGGCCGGGAAAATTGGGAATAAGAAAAACTTGAAGCGGTTTGATTCTGGTTGCTGGATCGTTTTTCGCGCCCCATTGGCAGCATCCTTCCGCACATGGCAGGACACAAGTAGGCAATACATGCCTTATCCAGTCGGCACAAGCCCCTGCATGAGGAAATCTGACTGTGGGGGTGCGCATGATCCGCCAACTTGTTTGTGCTCGGTAAAACGCGATGCTTGATGCGCTTGTATTCTCCTTCTGCAGATTGAACGATTCGCACGCAGCCACACGATGAGCTTTCCGACCCTTTCGGCCGAAGATACGGCCATGCTGGAGGCGGCCTGCGAGGGAGACCAGAACACGCTGGCAACTATCGAAGCTTTTTGCTCCTCCAAGACTGACAGCGAACTATGCGAGGTACGGTACCCTTCCATGTTCTAGCGAAGTCCATATCAAGCAGTCGGTCGCGCTGGGCCTGGCTGGGCTGATGTGATACTTACGTATTATTCAAACGTATGCCACTCTGTACCGAAATACGAGCACCATTTTATTGAATATTAATAATGGTTCTTATATTTCGGGACAAAGTGATAGCAATTTTGGATTTTTGGTCACTCACGCGGGTTGAAGTAAGAAACATAAAACGTTTGGTGGCGTCTGCACGTACGTAGTGCATTGGAGGCGCACCCGGTTATAGGAGCATCGTCGGAGTGGCGTCTGTAATGCGCTGGAAGCGCACCCGGATAGAGGAGCGCCATCGGGATGCGTCATGTACGCGTGCGCGCCCTTTCGATTTCATAGGCTCCAGGTCGTCTGCGCATACTGCTGTAGTGTAGATCGCCCCCGATGTCACCGAAGCGATGGCGATACGTAAATGTTGAGCATCTATCTGGATAGCTGGATTTAACTGATCCCCCGCCGCGAGCTATGATACCACATCACTGCGCTTCGTATGAGGTCGAAGGCGGGAAAGCATCTGCGATGCAAGCTGCGTGCTGCACTGCTTTGTACGAGGACACGACCCCCTGATAGCCCTAACGAACGTTACGTTTCTGATGGGGGAAGGGCGGTTTGCGGGAGAAGCTTCGGCGTAAGGACGCTCGCCCGTTGGGCGCTGGACTCCTGCCAGATTATCCAAGCGCATTCGCCTTCGACCTGTGGGCGATCCGTCGCAGCAATACGAGTACTCATTTAAAGCAATAGAGCGCCGGCACTGTGGGCGCCAAAATCTTGCTTTTTTGTTCACCCCGGGCTCCTTATCTTGAAATCCGAGTGATCTTTTACTTCAACATGTGCCCTAAGTTGGGTATTAATACGAATGGTTGCTCTCTCCTCACGATAGTCTATCCCGAGCGGTCGAACGCCACGTCAGTGCAAAATAGGTACCACTCAGTCCGGAAATGTAAGAACTGGTTTGATATTTCTGGCAATACCCAAGCGGTCTTTACATTTCCGGACAGAGTTGGCATGTGGTACCGAGGTTCACCATGCACTCCGCCTGCACATCCAGATCAAATACTAACGAGTATAAAGCGATGCTGCTGCGTAGCCCCCCACTGTCAATATACACCAGATAGGCGTGACGACAAGCGCACCCTGCGGTATAGGGTCCTTGCTTGCATACTTTTCCTCGTATTTATTACGTAAACGGCGTGCGTTGTGAACTACCGACCGATGCTGTTGCTGGACAAGCACCGGTAGGGCCGAACAACAAATATCCGATCCAACATACACGGCCTAAGGCAGCGCGAGTGGAGGCCGCGGCACCCCCCTTACGAGGAGTGTGGCTTACTCTATTCATTAGGGCACCTAGCACCCCTTCGAATAAACTAGGCGGGAATCATTAACTACTGGTAAACTAGAGATGCTGCAGACACTGTGCCGGTTGCTAACACATGAGGCTATACTGCTGCTGCCGAGTGCAGGTGGTGCAGGACCATCTGGTGCACGCAAAAGGCACGGCCGTCTTCGCCGCCGGCCTAGCCCGGGCGATAAGTAGGCTTCGCAGTCTGGGCGGCAGGCCCGACTCCCACAGGAGAGGTCGGATCCTGCGGGCTGTGGGGCTGTGCGTATCCAAGGCACTGCAGGCAGGCAAGTGAAACTTACGAACACTCAATTCCGACGGTGGAGCCATACTACTATACGGTACAGCAGTAGAGGGGGTACGCCCATACTAATGTCTACTGGTTGGGGGCTCGTCAGCTGGCTCAACGAACTGCCAGTGACACATCAAGTTGCGCGCACGTACATTTTTTCTCACGAACTGTTTTTGGGTGAGGCATACTGTAGGGCCTTTATTGTTTTTAACCTCAGAACATTTAGTTACCCCCCCCCCCCCCGGAGGGTCTATGGTCATACGGCTACAGCCGTGCACGATATGAGTACCCCCCCCCCCCCGAGCTTAGCATAGGTCGGTGCCGCTCGCACAAGGGGCGCAGATGATAATTGAAGTGTCGCGGGAGTAGGATGTGCCCGATCCAACGGCTTCCTGATCACCCAGTCAGGACGTTTCGACGCTCAGAACCGTTTAGTGGAGGCGCCGCCTGATATTCGATTTATACCGCGGAGTGTGCTGCAGTATGCACGGCACGGTCTGTTTCAGTCACTGCCAGTTCAGTAAATTGACGTGCCAATGTATCTCGAACTAAAGCAGACCAGGTATCTGGTAAGGACAACAGGCAACAAATTCCAGCCCACGTACTGCTGATATCTATCCTGTGAGACTGAGCATGGGGTCAATATGCGGTTGAGCGCCCCTGGCATCACAAACTGACCGACAAGATCTCCTACTTTTTGTGTGCCTCCGCTGTCCTTCTCGCTCGGCGCCATGAGCAGAATCATCGCTTACCCATCGCTCTACATATGCTATACGTATGAGTGCCACTCCCGCTTGCTTGAGCCCGAACCAAATTCAGCTTAACGTTGTCCTTAGTGGGAACATACGCACACCTGAAGTCGTAGTCTCGCCGCGGTTTGCATTCGTCGGAACACCCAAACTTAGATTCGCGTAGTCGTGGGTAGTGACTGACATAGACATACATATATGTATATGAATGTCAGACTCCATAATAACTCCAACATCGCCGAATGGTCGTTCATGCCACCAATTCACGCGAATGCAGCAGACAGCAGCCAGATATTTCGGAACCCCTTTTTGTCTCGGCTTGCCTACCTCAGATCTGGCGGAGCTGAGGATTCTTGGGCTGCACCGTGGTCTCCGGCAACCCGCGTTGCTCCTCGCTCTGACCGAAGTCGTGCCGGACAACAGCCTCGGCTCCGATGCGCAACGGGCAGCGGCGTCCGCCCTTGTGGCGTTTTGCGACGTGAGTTGACGCAGTCCCATATAGAGTACTTGATACATATGTAGTTAATGCTTTTTGGCTCAACATTTGCACAAAACGGAGTAATACCGTTCCTTACGCTGGCGAACTGCTGTGTGGAGTACAATCTGCTCCGCATACGATTTTTGTCCTGGAGCAAAACCGGAGTACCGTTTTCAGACGCTCAGATTCCCAGAAAGTCGGCTAATGAGTATGGAACGTTTTCAAGACGCTTACGCGTTTGAGCGGGCAGACCAATGGGAATTAGAGTTGCGTGGATTTTGCAGCGGTGGTGTGATTCCTTTAATGGCTGTTATACTTGGTCTGGATCTAGAACCCCGACAGAGTACCTGGCGCATTTCCTTGAGCTCTTCTTTAATAATAGGCTGGAGCTTGTGCAGTAGCTTTGATCGCAGTAGCCAGCATTAACATACGTGGCGTTTTGATCACCTGGTATTTATGTACATAGACCTTCTACAGGGGGTTGTTTGAAGTGGAAATCAAAATCAAAATCAAGGTCAAACTCAAAATCGAACTTAAAATCGAAATCAGGATCGAACTCAAGATCGAAATCAAGATCGAAATCAAGATTTAATTCAAGATCGCAACCGAACTAAGATTGAAATCAAATTACCGTGCTTGCTTTGTTGACAGATGTCGCCAACGCTGTGGAAAGAGCTTGCCAAGCTGATCCGAGGTGATGCGAAGCTGCTCAAGGGCTTTTTGGGGCAGGCTTCGAACCTAGCGTCGATTACTGACCACCGCACCCAGGAGATCGCCTTCGAGGCTGTCTACCGCATGTGGAAGGTGACTTTGTTGACTCGCTGACGCCTTTGCTGGAACGGTTTCGGGATGACGGGGCTCCTTAACCCCAAGTCGTCGGAATTCCATTTTTGTCCTGCAATAATGACGCATGCTACGATAGAGGTGCACCATGTTTTTTTCTGAGCTCCTCACTTAGGGCCCGTTTTAACGAAGAAGAAAAAAAATCAATTTGGAAAAAAAATATATTCAAATCCGCTTTTCATTGGTCAACACACGCACCAGCACCAAAGATTAGGATCCTGGGGCATAATATTTGGTGCTGGTGCGTTTGTTGACCAATAAAAAGCGAATTTGAATTTTATTTTTTCCAACTTGAATTTATTTCATACTCGTTAAAACGGGCCCTTAAGGAGCGTCATACCTCGCATAAAAAAGGGATTTTGAAGGAAAATAAAATGCTGCCGGATGAGAAATCTCATGACCGAAGTATACTTGAAGCAGTATTCGTCACAAAAATGAAGGTCCGACGAATTTGGGTTAAGGAGCTCGATCGTTCAGAAAGCGATTCAGCCAAAAAGTGCAACCTCTACCACCGTAGCATGCGCCTAATTTTGTTGTATGGTCAATACATGGGATTATTCATTGGGTAGCACTTTTGATTTCCTACAAAATCAGGGTTTGGGTGGGGTATTGAGCTTATCAAGTGACCACCCCCAGAAACAACATGGTGCACCTCTACCGTAGCAAGCGTCCTGACAGTTTCGTGTATCCAATAAAACCGTCGTACAATACCGTACAACACCCAATATCATACTTGAGTCGTTTTTGCACTACAAACAAACCTGACAAACTCCACTTTCGGGTAAATGCTGGGCCTTATAAGGTGTGGAAGAAGCAGCCGGGCGGTCCGCCGGCCTTGCCATTCGCGACTCGCAACGAAATCAAGGAGGGGCTCTCGGGCATCTCCACCACGGACTTTGAGAGTCAGGTCCGGTCTATGCTTGCCACCATCAACACTGGCGGTGACTGCGACAGCGATGACGGCGGGTGCGGCGGACCCCCCTCTTCGTTTCCTGTGGAGGCGGTGTGCCAGGTGGGAGAGGAAAGCGGATGATCGGCGTCTGAATGGTCCTATTAGTAGTAAACGTGTCTCGAGTTATGATGCAGCTTTCTTTAGTAGTAAACTTGTCGCGAGTTATTATGCGGCTTTCTCTCCAGACCTTCTACTAATAATTACACGTGTGGCGTGTGGTCAGTTATTATGCGGCTTGATGTACAGGCCTTGTTGTTCTAAGCTTGGAGACAAGCATGTTTGCGATTGAAGGGTCCGCTTTATGGACTCGAGACCTCCCCTTACCAGCCCGCATGCAAGAGGATGACACTTCGGGGTTAATCTGCAGGAAGGCGTGGCAGCCGCAAGGACAACTTGCGGCCGGAGCGGGTAGGGCCAGAATAAGGAGAACAGGGAGGCGCATCTAGCTTTTGTGTTTTTTAGTTGTTGAAAACATCATTTCACGCTCTCACTTTTCGTGGTGTGGAGACGCATGCTACGATAGAGGTGCAGCATGATTTTTCTGAGCACTTAAGGAGCGTCATACTTCACCGAAAAAATTGTTTTGGAAGAGAAAAAAAGGGCTAACGGATGAGAAACCCCATGTCCGAAGTGTATTCTGAAACATTATTCGTCTCAAAAATGAAAAAACGACGAATTTAGGTTAAGGAGCCCGATCGTTCAGAAAACGATTCAGCCACAAAAAGGTATACCTCTACCGTAGCACGCGTCTGGAGTTATTGTGCTTTCATCATGTCTTCGGTCATTGACACCCACGCTACACGTAGCCGGATGTAAAATAAAAATCATTATCGGAGTGTTCCTCGTTTCGTTCGTTGACCCGTTTTGGCGATGGTTTCGTGCACGTGATCACCACTCGCGATTATCTGCAGGTTACCGACTGGGCGGGGCTAGGCTGCGAACAGCGTCTAGGTGACGTCAAGTGGCTTGATGTAGGCGGCGACTCGATCAGCATTCAGGTGAGAAAAAAAAACGATAGCCTCCAGTTGACAACCTTCCAGAGCCCAAGTTGGGGCACCCTCTGTCGCTGTCACACCACGGTCCAACCTCGCAAATAAGGAATATGTCGCTTCTCACAATCAACCACAGGTATACCCCAAGAGCTCGAGGGGGAGAGACGGCGACAGTTCTCCAGGCGTGTTTGTAAGCATCCCGGCCGATGTTGTCGCCGCCTCCAGCAAGATCATGGTGGGCACACGATCAATGCAGTTGGACGTGCCATTTCTTCAGGTGAGAGGGTTGTGCACATTGGGCATATCCTCAGGTCTTGAATATTGCGTGGTTTATATATTTCGCGGTGTAGGTATATTCCTGGTATTGATGATCTGCATAGTCCACAGTAGATCGTGTTTTGTCGGGTGGGGTCTGCATGCCACGGCTTTTGGGCACGTGTTTTCCGGGTGTGGGCTGTATTACATGCTTCACAATGATATTGGCCGTGATCCACGTAACGTCGGCTAACACACCAGCGAACAGACTAACATATAAAACAAGCCTCCTTGTACGTAGCGGGGTTGTCTTATTTCATCCGTATATATGCCTATGCGTTTGTTTCTTCGTCCAGCTGCGTAGCAGTCTTATCTGTTTGTGCTTTTAAGATTAACGACAGTGCGAGACTTGTAGATATTCTATTCCAACCAAGCGAGCGTCTACAGCAGCGATATGTTTCGCGCGTACTATTGTGGTGGCGCTTATTTCGTCGCAAGCCATCTCGGTTTACCCGTAATTCGTACCGCGCTGCAGTGCACGCTACAAGTTCTTACTCCGCATCACAGTTTTTCCGGAAAAATGACGCAGGACTGTTGTACAGCTGGTTTTGTTTTTTGCTTCTGGCTTGCAACGTGTATGGCTTCACTAACATTCTACAGTATGCCCCCCCTTAGTCCATGGGGGGCTCTCGCACACCCAAGTACCAGCTTTTACGTGGAGAGTTGCTTTCGTTGTACACGAATGTGTGAACGCCTCGTTTTTCTAGTGTTCGGTCTGCTCTCTAAACCCTTTCACGAATGCTAAAGTGTTCCCACTTCCCATTCCAAGTGATTGTACCCCAAAACATGGATGCGTTTGTCGAATAGTTAAGGCCTATCCCCCCTCCCACCCCTTCTAATGTTTATAAATGTCCCGCCTTATGTGTACCCAGCAGTGTTTATTGGTATTGTGTTTACTATCCGACAATGTGCATCACAATCTTCAACGTTGGTCACCCATGAACACACCTCAGAAAGGAGAAAACCAAGGGAATATACAGAAGAAACGTCCGCGCGTAGTCTATTGATAGTCCAAGACCATTATGTCTTAACAATATACCTGGCATAAGTCTGTGAACTGCTAGCAATATTGGTTTGTTCTGAAATCTGACCTCTTATATCGCATGGCTCTTCCGTGGCTTCGCGTTGTTTGTTAGTGCCCTGCACTGATCAGGGTGGCCAAGAAGCCCCCAGGGAGTGAGCCGAGCAGTGTGAGCTGCACGCTCATTTTTCGACTGCAGGGCGGAGCAAAGACGTTCAACCTACTCCGCAAGGTAAATCGATGCTTGACACTGTCGACCTGCTCATAAGCAACCGGGAAAATTGGCTTAGACTAGTTTTATTGAATGAGAAACGGATGTGTTCTTTTCCACACTGCCTTCAGTGCAACCGCTCTCGAATTTCTTATTTTCTCGGAAAGTGGCCGGGCTCTTTCTTCTGAGAGCACTGGTAGAGTGTACTAGCCGCTGAATGCTGTCGATGGAGTATATAGCGTGCGGAAGCTGGGCTGAGTTCAAGTTTGGACACGAATAGAACTATCGCGGTAGAGTTTATGTGCCGACCCACCAAACCCATGTTGCAATTCAAGCGTCTAGATAAGGCAGGAGGGTATTTGTTCTTCTAGAGATCGGAGCCGAACGCGTGGTAGAGGGAATCGATGGATCGTTACCGTTTCTGCGTCTTTGGCTCCTCTGTTTGTATGTAGTTGCTATGTAGTTGTGTTGTGACGCGTGCTACGATGGAGGTAGCCCTTTTCGCCTTGAACATTTTCTGAATGATCGGCCTCCTGAAACCAAAATGTTCGGCATTCCATTCTTGTGTTGCAATTATTTTCGTTGTACGGTTAGGCCATGGGGTTGTTCGTCGAGTGGCACTTCCCCCCCCTCAAGTGACCACTCCCAGAAAAAAAATGGTGCATCTCCATAGTAGCATGCGTCTTGTGCAGTCGAAATGGCCTTGTCGGTTAGTCTCTGGTATCGCTTGCTCTCCGCCATCGCGTGTTCATTCTCTTAGGCATGGCTGGCGTTACATCGTTGTGAGTCAATCGTCTCTGAAAAATTCATAGGACAGCGTTGTTTGAGAAGTCAAAGCTACCGCGTGTTATAGAAAGTCGATCGGTCGTTGTCTTGACGACTACGCGCCCGTGGCTCCCCCGCAACCGCACACACACGTGTATGTATGTATGTATGTATGTATGTATGTATGTATGTATGTATGTATGTATGTGTTCTGCAGTCGAAGGAACTTTGTCGGCTGGTCTCTGATGATGTCCCTTGCCCCCCCCGCCATCGCGTGCTTGCTCAGACAATTGCCGGCCTTACATCGACCGTCGCAAAGAAACGAGAAGAGTATCCAAGCCCTAGGGCTGCCAAGACGAGCGTCGTGATCTCCAACGATGTGTCGGTGAGAACGATGCGCACGTAAGTACCCCCGGGTCGATGCACATGCTGTTCCTTACGAACGAACAAGCTGAACCGAAAGGCCGTAACATAGTGCCCTCTTCGTTTTGGTCGGACACAATAAAACTATATCCTCGTCTTAGGGGACATACTATGCTTCGCGGCATGAAAGGCGTCACTAAGTTCAAGGCATCGAAACAGTTTTCATTTCCGAGGCACACTACATAACATCGCTTGGGACTACCCACCAGTATAGAGCATGCTGCCCTCGATTGTAGCCGAGCCGTGATTTTGGCCAAGGGGCTGACTCGTCCCACGGTAGGGGGTGGTTGGAGTTAATTTTTTCCTTTTGAGGTGATATTTTCTGACCCACTCGGCTCCCCAAGCGAGGAACTACCGGTTAGTATGATAACTTTCATTAGTGTATTTGTTTGGCCTACAGTACTCGGCATATGTTAACAATCTATTATGTTTGGTCAGACTGGACTTCTTATGTAAGGCTGGGTGTGTTCCACACCATTTTCAGTACAAAATCCCAGTCTCAAATTCTTAATTAACATTGATTGGTGTATTGTTTTTGGACTAGGCTAGCGCATATAAATGCTGGCGGGGTTGCGCGAGCAAGCTTTTTCTAAGCCATGTTTCGGGCGAGACATTGAGCTCCTCATGCGAGTAACTCAGAAAGTAAGGCACCGCCCCTGCAAGTCATTATTTGGCTCGTAGTTCGACACCCAGATGCTGCCCACCACGCACTTCCCGGAATAGAACCGTGGTACACGGTACGGGGGGGGTACTTGGGTCTGCTCAAGTTCCTTGCGTGAGGAGCTAAACGTCTAACTCAAAACACGATTGCAAAAAATAAATGAACGACCCATTCGCTAAATAATTCTAACCCCTAGGCAAACCGCAACAAAACATGAGTTGGTCACGCCGAAAGTATGCACAGAAGGGAGTAGATATTGTGTAGAGGCCTCTTTTTGTTTGTGTGGTTTTCATATTTTGGAGTGCTTATGAGTGATCAACGTTGAAACTCAAGCTATTATACGAAGTATGCACATTGTCTGATGGCAAGTATGCTACTAATACCAACATTGTAACCGCGAACATATTGGGAAATTCCATAGCCGTGGAGCCACGTCATACATGTAATGGTGGGGCTCAAAAGCACCCCCTCTAGCCCGTAGCACTGCTCCTCAGTACTCTACTCAATATCAGACTACCCTACTGGCATATACGTATTTTTACGAGTAAACATACCCCCTCAACTGCTCAGAAGTACTCATACTGTTACACAGCATGTTGGGCCCCAACGCACCCCCTCTACCGCACGGATGAGGCATGTCTCATAATGTCTTGAACAAGGCGCATGACCATGAACGGGGTCACTTGCAGATCAAAAATATTGGAAGCCTTCGTCTCCTGCAGCGAAATCTCGTGGGGCGTGCCGTACAACCTCTTGTGTTTTACGTCGAGGTCTGCAAGAGGGTTAGGCTGAGACCCAGACTGAACAGCCAAACGACCCCACATTGTCAGATTGTGTTTTTTCTTTTGTTAGAGATACACCATTGCTACTGAGGTAACAGCTAGCTACTGACGGCAAACTCAGCGATCTGTCTAGCTCAGTGGTTCTGGTGTATCTCTAATACACAGTTGTAGCAGCAAACCAGCGTGTGTCACGACTTTCGTGCACCTTCGAGACAATATGTAACCGTTTTTATATTGTTTTAGGGCCACCTCGGTGGCAAACAACAACGCCTGCCGGACAAGCAGCCCAAGCCAGTTGCTCCTGGTGGAACTAATCGGGGAGAGACGAAACGCGTACGGAGGCCGGAAGAGACCCCGACGAAAGCGGCGGACAACCAGGCGAGGGTTTAGTTGGTCTCAATATTACTTATTGTTTAGCGCGAATTGAATCGCACAAATCGTGGCCCTGAACCTGCGATATTACGCAGCTTTTGCGTGGCCAACCTGACACAAGAGTGGTGACTGCCTCTTGCGTGGAGGACTTGCACCATAAACGGCACATTGCAGATTCACATTCCAAGGCCAGACCAGGCGTTTGAAAACGTGTCGGAGATAGTTGAAAACATATCGTGAGGGAGCAAACATCGTTGTGCTGGTTTTGTGTGATGCTCGGTTTTTCGTACGCGTTACAGCGGAAGCATGTCTGGAGGTTTGCGTGTCTTGCGACCTCATCCCCCCTACCCACCAATGCCCGTGCACCGCGCCGGCATGGAGTGCCGCACCAAAGGGCTGCTCACGACGAAGGCTATATCCCCACCCGCCCGACGTGCAGGACTTAAACCGCATACTATTGGCTCCTATTGCGTCCCGGTTTTACTAATATATTTAATTGCAACCCCCCTTCTTATTGTTTGCGTGGTATATATATACTTTGAATATATTCATACTATTATATTTCGAAGCCAGAGCAGGCATTGCAAATAATGTCGGAGTGAGTTTGTCAGCAGGAATGTACGACCCGTCCGTGGTCCGTACGGCGCATCGTACCTCGAGTGCATCTTACCAATTGATTTTGTCAACGTCACTTTTGCAGGGCCGCCTCGGTATCAATGGTTGCCGCGTGTCGACTAACCAGCACACACCAAGCGCCGCCGGTGGCAATCCCCGAAGCGCGACGAAGCGCGCACGTCAGCCAAAAGAAACCCCGAAGAAAGCGGGTGACAACCAGGCAAGAAATGTGGTGGAGACTCGTGCTACGGCAGGGGTGAAGCCAATATTTCTGAGGATGGTCGCTTGATTATAGTGCAGGAACTCTATAGACCGGTGCTACTATAGAGGTGGCACGTTTGGGCTGAAATACTTTCATAATGGTCGGGCTCCTTAACCCAATTTCCTCGGTCCTTCATCTTTGGCTTGGAATACTCTTCATTGTAAAGTTAGACCATGGGATTGTTCATCGGCTAGCACTATATATTTCCTCCAAAAATGAGTTTTTGACTTACTATTAGTGTAGAGCTCCTCAGGTGAGGAGCCTCAGAAAACTCTGTAACATGGTGTCCGCCTGTCGTACAATGCGTCCATATCTCACTCAAACGCTGAAGTTGGGAAAACTGAAAGCCCAACCCAATGAACAATCCCATGGCCTACTGTAGTATAACAACGTGTTAGCTTTTGGGAGACGATACATTATTTCATGCCGACTCAAGGCCTTGAAGTATTTCCACATCCCACGGAGACGATGCAGTAGTTAGTCCTCGCCTTGTGCATCCGTGTTTGTTTTAGTCGGAGCAGTCGCTTGAGACGATATAGTAGTTAGTCCTTGCCTTGTCCATTCGTTTTTTTGTTTTTAAGTTGGAGCACTCGTTTGTCATGTTTCTATGCGGTCGTGCCCTTACAGCCGGCCCACAAGAAGAGCCGCCCGGCGGCTGCACCCACCACCTCACCTTTCGAGCTCACCGAAGAAAACGTCCACCCGACCAACACTATGGCGGCTCCGACCCCAAAGAAGAACCCAACCCCTGCTCAGGTAAGGCGACCGTATTCAACACACACATGCAATAAAAATAATCGAACCCCCTAAATAACGCCCTGGTCTAGGATATTTGGAGCTTCTCCGAGGTTGTTAGAGCTGAAAAAGAAGACCCACTGCAGAGCAGGACACCTGCTAGCAGTATGGAATACGGCAGAGATTCTAGCAAGGGCTGTGGAAATCTCTCTTTGGAAACGGCGTATGTTAGAGGCAGTACCGCGTCGTGATTTTGAGTTTTCCTGGAAACCTTAGCTCGGTGCCACCTGGGCATCGAGTGCAGGTGAAAGCCGCAGAATGGCGATCAATCTCTCTCAATATCTCTCCCTTCTATTCACACTCGTGATTTAGATCTGGGGTAACATACCAGGCTCTTCTCCCCCCTCCTCACTACGGTTCGTGCCGCGATAATACTTCAGCCCTTTCTTCTCTCGTCGACTCGCGTCGAGTAGCGCCTTCCCACACTAGGCGATCTCAGCTGTTAATCCTATTTCATTTTTTTGGATTGGCGACAGCCGAAATATTTGAACAGCGAGCTTACCAGATGGTCACGCTGGCGCGCAAATATAACATTGGTTCTGCCCTGCAAAATCCTTGATGTGTGCTGACCCCGCCGCATCAAACGTATATGGCAGCCTCTGAAGACGAATATGTTTGGGAGCTCGACAAACACCACGGTAACGCCGACCGTGCGCGCCATGTTTAGAGAGGGCGATTCTCAAACGAAGGTGGGTTGTATGATCATGAATATACCTGATATGTAAAACAAATACAAGGGTATGGATGGGTGAAATTGATCACCGGTGTACTGACCACCTATACTATACGTAGGAAAATTAGATGACTCTTAAGTACGTACTAATCTAGGTGTATTTATGGGTGGGTGGTGGCATAATTCACCTGCTGACAACCTTCCACGTTTCAAGTCGTTGGGTTTCAGTAACTCTTTTGTTATTAGTCTAAACGTGGATGATATGATTGGAATAAGCGCTGCACATTGATTGCCAGATCAGGCAAATGCAATACAATACTAATACGAGCTGGTTCAGGCACACCACCCCAAATTTCGTCAGTCACGAATGCCGCATGCAATACCAACTCCAATGTCACATACCTGGTATTTGGTATCATACTGACCCCCATGAACAGTGTAAGAGGGTGGCATGGCCAGTTTTTTGTTCAAGGATCCAGAACTGGCGCTACCGCCAAAAATGTGGCCCGACCAATCACAGGCCTTCAAAGACGTCAACAATAGTCAGGCGTTTCCGTAGGAAAACATGATTTCCCCCCAATTGTTTTTGAACGAGCCGCTTCCAGATGGTCCAAGGCAAGTTTGTACAAAGTTTCACGCAAATATTCGAAGATCTGACTGCGTATGATCATATTAAGTAATATTTAACGCCAAAAATCGATTATATACTGAAACTAAGTAATTACGAGGCAACGCCTATTTTTGCACTTTTACCGCACAAAAGTCCAAATATCCACGTCGTTTTTTAGAGATAGGCCCTGAAATTTGGTACACGTGTTTTTTGCGCCCTATCCGAGCCTTTTACGAATGGGGTTTTTGTTTGTTTGTTTTTTTCGCCGGAAAGTTTGGATCTCTTAAGACCCAAATTTCCCAAAAAATTACAAAACAACCAATATCTGACGGGGGGAAAAAAACCCATCCGTTAAAGTCTCGGGTAGGGCGCGCATAACACACGTGTGCCAAATTTCAGGGTCTATCTCCAAAAAACGGCGTGGACAATGGCCACTGAATGAATTTTCCGCGGTATACTTGAACCAGCCTGTATCAACTACCAGTACTGTTTGGAGTTACCGTTGTAAAAATATTATTTTCCACCTCCGAGGCACACGATACACGAAATCGGTGCTTCGTCTGTAACAAACACACCACGGCGTGTCGTTTTCGTCATTTCGACTATTCTGCCCACTATAGACGTGGATGTGAGCTTCGATAGGGATACAGAGCAGGACCTTTTGGGCAAAACATTTATGTCTGACGGAGCTCCTCAACTGAAGAATTTGTGTGTTTTCATTAAATGTTTCGATATATTTCGATTAATATCATTCGTGTTTTTCACTATTTTCCGACATTTTTCGATAAATACATTTAGTGTGTTTCACTATTTTGCAACACATGTCTAAGCCGTGACGATATTTCTCGGGTTGCACTTTCAGCCTCCTGAAGGGCAGGGTTTGGGTGCGGTATAGAGGGTCTTTTATTGAGGAAGCTCGGAGAATATTATGCATCAGGCGCACCTCTCTCGTAGCATGTAGACGTGATCGACGCTGAGCTCACTGAAACCAAGCAGGGGTGAAACGTGAACCACTACGTTGATTCCTACACGGTCGACGCCGAATCACTGGAGCCCAGCACGGGCGAAGCTAGAACAACCAGCCGTTTCGTCAACTGGTAGCTAGCTGCTGTTTTCCGTTCAAAAGCACCGCCGGAGTAAAACCAATCGAATCTTGGAGTGAGGTCCTTTGCCCAAAATGTGAGGGCGCGCGCACACAGGGGGCACTTGTCTTTGAAATACGGCAAGTTGTATACCTGTGTTTCGGCGTGCTGTGACGCTCGTTACGTGCAAAATCGTGCATCCCTAAAGTCGGCGAAATCCGTAAAATATACCTTCTTTCGCACTCGTTCAGTCGACAAGATCCGTGAACTGCAACCCTTTCGCTTCTATTCAGCCGACCAGATCCGTAGGTTAGCCACCTTTCACATCCAGTCATTCGACAATATGCGTAAAGCTTATCTGGCATTGCTGTATACTTCACATCTATTCACTTGGCAAGATCCGTAAGCCGTGCCACCTTTTTCATTCCTTTAGTCGACAAGATCCAGAAATACGAAAACCCTTTCGCATCCGTTCAGTCGACAAGGTCCATAAACTTTGTCACCTCTCGCGTCCGTTCAGACGGCACGACCCATAAGACGTACACACCACCTTTCGCATCCTTGCAGTCGACGATACCCATTAGAACCATCGCCGAGGGCAACGCGAACGCCCCCCCCTCGGTCGGGTCTGTCGACGACTCTGAGGATGACAAGGAGGATACCGACAAAGATTCGTGGATGGAGCCCCGCCACCGTCTAGACCTTGCACCCGCGGGTTCACGTGGGAAGAAGGTACGTATATATAGATGCACATCCGCGCTTTCCTCTTTACCTGCTTGTGTATTGCCTCTGGTTTATATCCGCTGCAGCAGTCGCGATGGGCTGCTGGCAGGACGACGAGCGTGATGGAATAATGAAACTAACCTATCGAACCACAATGACTCGGTACATAGACCGCCGAGACATTGTATCTCTTGATGGCGCCCTCTGCTAATACCCTCTAACGAAGCTCCTCTGCTACCCGGTGGATTCCTGTATTTGATATTCAGGCTTCCACGTCTAGCTGTTCTGTAGTTTCCTATGCCGTGACATTCGGAGGTTCACCTTCAGCATTTCAGTGCCACCGCGAAGTCGAAACGGCTACTGTGTGTACGGTTAAGATTTACCAGTACGATTTATCAATACCGCGAACAACAAAACGGCAACAACTCGTGACGACTACGTACTGTCATGTTAAAACAATATATGTTTGCACGCTTTTGCTGTTACGCGCGCTTGACGCCCCACCATAGGTTCAGTAGTGTATATTACGTTAGGTATTTCTGCAGTGGAGGGGGGTGTCGCGACCAATGAGGGCACCCACTTACCCTGTTCTCAAGGTCCAAATACACAATTTAGCCCTATACACCCTCCTCTAGCATTCGACTTCGATATTAATAATTTTGTCTCGCAAGGGGGTTTATCGCGTATAGCATTACGTGGACCCGTAATTGTAAACGCTACACATATATTTGTTCGCTGCAGTTCTAACTTGACAATTAGAGTTCCACCTTCACACGCAATGCCTGTGCTCGCGCCCATGCAGGCCATGTCAAGGGTGTATAAGGCGAAGAAGCAGAAGGATTCGAGCCGTGCCAAGCGTAAAGGCAAAGGTTCGGGTCGCGGCTCGACGGTCCCAGAGCGGAAGAAGGAATGGGAAATGTCGGACGACGAAGAGGAAGGCAAGCGTACGATTCGCACATTTGTGTACGTACAGTAGTGCAAACCCCTATGTCCGCCTTCCACTGAGTGGTGCTAGGATAGAGATGCACCTGTGTTGTAATGAGCCCCTGATAAGTCGTTCACGAATGATATTTATTGTACTTCATTTTTGCCGGATAATAATTAGCATATTTTACGAGGGTGGTCGATTGGGTTTTTTCGACATCTCACATAACTTTTTGTTCGTTAGGGGGGGGGGGGGGTACTCATGTCGTGCACGGCCGTAGTCATATGACCATAGACCCTCGCATCCCTACAATGCCGGGACGGAGCACGTTGGGTTTTCACCAACCAGGCAGACATTGCTTGCACCAAGCGCGAAGCGCCGTGAGGTATTGGGCGAGTCGCATGGAGGGTGAGCTGCATCCTGCTAAGAACCGCCTCTGAGGCGGACTTGCATATGGACGACAGCTTCAATGAGTTAATTTAATTTCTGGTGTGGCCACTTCCGGAGACAGCAATGGGTTTTACTATGTAACTGCCTCGCGGATGCCTTACCATATTAACACTACGTGATACGACCATTCCCCTTGTGCGGAGCAAAGGT
Organism: Saccharina japonica; assembly: GCA_008828725.1. Taxonomy (NCBI): domain Eukaryota; class Phaeophyceae; order Laminariales; family Laminariaceae; genus Saccharina; species Saccharina japonica. The sequence goes on along the minus strand of MEHQ01002596.1, from coordinate 205,974 downwards.
TCTCCACCCCGCACAAATGATCCACTCGACCGCCAGCTTTGGTGACCGCCAAAAAAAAAGCAAAAAAAAACGGCACCCTGGTTGTCTAGCTCACGCAGCGAGTGGCGTGTTTTACAGCGCCGTTGCCAACCGACGCCAGCCCAACTTATAAATACATCATATCTTTATAGGGAGGGGGGGGGGGGGTTACTAAAACCAAGTGAAAAAAATGAAAATAAGGATATATTTTTTTCCATTTTCTTATTTCATCATGTGATCACAACGGTTGCAACGGTTTTCTATTCCGACCTCTGGGGGTGTGGTGTGTCGTTTTCTCTTTTTTTCTGGACGCTCTTGTATTTTAAGACCCAAACATTTCCTCCCAAAAAAAAACAACCAAATGGGTGAAACATAACAAACAAAACACTTTTGGTAACGGCTCGGCAGGGGTTCATAGAACACGTGTACCAAGCTTCAGGGTCATACTTCAAAATACGGTGTGGGCATTGGATGCTTCTCCGTGCGACGGACCTCAGAACAACTGTTAGCAGGTACCGCCCCCATCCGCAACAGGACCCCGCCTTCTAAAGCTCGCTGCATCTGGTGTTCACGTGCATGCCCCCGCGGCGCAATGTCCGCTGCGTGCTTATTTTGAACAGTGCCAGCTCTGAGCCAGAGCACTCAGCAGTTGAGCCCTGCGGGGAAAAAGCTCGGAAAGCGTGCCGAGAAGAAGAGTGGAGCAATGCCTTTGGAATCCGACGACCACAGGAGGGACGCTGAAACTGTCAAGCGGGGATACTCTCCTGGTGTCGATTGCCGCGACGATGGCGTCGATGATCCGGTGCGAAGCCCAGGCACAGCGGAGCACACGTTGCATGCACCACATAGAACCCTACGGAAAAATGAATAACGCTGAGGGGCATCCAGAGAGAATAGCGAGAGGTATCGGGGACGAGGTATAGAAAATAAAATATCGAGAGAGAACGAGAGGCAGAGGCCAGGCCACCAAGTGGTAGTACCATTCCCTTTCTTACTGGCACTACTGCGGTGCACTTAGTGCGTTGTGCATGGTTTTCTTTCGTCGGGACGCCCTTCAACCTGCCTTGTGACTGCCGAGGTAAACATCTCTGAGAAATGAGCTACTGTAGCATCTTCATGACCATCATCATCACCATCATCATCACCGTCATCCTCATGGCCATGTAGTGGTTCCTCGAAACCCTGTACAGGGTGAACTGGGGTCGGTACCTCCACCAGGGTTTGTTTGCGTTGAAGTCGAGCTGTAACTGTCGCAATGCCAAGCGGTGTCGAATTTAAACAGGTACGAACGCTCCACGCATGCTCAAACGCGATCGTGCAGGCAACACTCTCCGATGCAAACAGGAAGCGACCAGCGCCGCGATCTGGAGGATCAGCGACCGACGGGGAGCAGGCCTGCCGCTATCGCCCTCAAATTGTAGGTGATGGGGGGCAAATATAAATGTATGACTTGAGTTAGAGTGAATGAGTCTATCGTTTGCTTTTGGGAGACGATACGTCAGGACTATATGGCAGGTGTGCCTTCGAAAGCCCATGAGAATAAGCAGAGCTAGTGAGGCTGCGGAGTCAGCACGGTGAACGATTTTGCAGACGAAATGCTTAAAAGGCTTGGCCTTTTTCAAGGGAGACAAAAGCTGTGCCAGCAACAGGATGAAAACAAAGTAGACTATCGACGCATATTCAATGTCCACCCGCTGCCACAACACACAATACGTATGACAGGATTACGCTGAACGTGACTCCGAAGACCCGGAAGAGGAAGCAGAGGAAGTCACCACTACGAACAACTATCCGGACGAAGATGGTGAAGAGAACAGTGCACCATGGAGGGCGAGAAAATCCGGTTTCAGCAACACGAGGGCTGATCATGGCGAGGAATCAGAGAGTGAAGATGGCATGGACGGGTACTGCGATGCCGAGGAGGGTGTCGCGAACGACGATTCCGGAGAAGGGGGGTGCGTCGAAGAGGAGGAAGATTCTGAGATGCTGGGTGAGTCTTCTAGTAGAGCTCCTTTTCCCTCGCTCTTCGGACCCTCCGCTGTGCCCAACAATATCCTCTGTAGGCACAGAAGAGTACCCAACACTTGGTTGGCTTTCTGGTTCAAAGAGCACGACGCTGCCTTAGAGGAGGTTTATTTTTTTTCTATTGCATGACTGCTCGCATTTCACAGCGAGTAAATGTTTCACGTTAGCACCCGCCCACGTTTTTCAGTCCTTTCCCCACCACCAACAGTTATAGTAAGATGTCAGTATAGACCTGTGCTACGATAGAGGTAAAATATTTTGGCTCTAACGTTTTCTGAATGATCAGGCTCCTTAACCCATAATTCGTCGGACATTGTTTAATTCTTGTGTTGCCATACTTTTCGTTGTATATTAAGGCCATCGGATTGTTCACCGGGTCGTAGCGCTTTTATTTTCCTCCAAAAACAGTTCCTACACACGTATAACATGCCTGATGTATCATGGCTCGGTTTTTTAACCGGCCCCTTCACTGAAAAATCTCGGTAATCGAAAACTCTTACAAGGGAGTAACATGTTAGACCGATTCTGGGATCGGGCATTGTGCCTGTATCACTTCCAACGCGGTACCCGCTTGTTCCCTTGTAGTTTAATATAAGCGTGATGACTTCTGTGGAGTACACCCATTCAACGGAGTGAGTAGATACGGTTTCCAACTCGCTACAAATATTTGTGACTGCCTCCGACTTGTCCTGACATTGTAATCCCCCCTCGTACGTGGAACGCATCGTTTGTGTAATACCGTGTCTATTATCTGTCTGGTCGCGTCCGGCGAAGCTCAACTCTATAAACAGCTGGTTATGGCTTCTCAGGCGCGAGACAAGCGTTCCAAAAAGCGGAAGACAGATGCCCGGATGGAGGAGGCTTGGGAGGAGTGCGGGAGCTATCTTGAACGGTGCGGTGTACGTCTACACTGTGTTTTGGTTTTGTTTGTGACACGGCAATAACGGTACACAGTATACCGTGGGCAACGGCCGTGCATCAGTTCGTATAGAGAGATAATTATAATTTGATCACGTCAGGGATTAGCTTTAGCATGGTAAACAGATGGGAAACCGGGTTCTAGTACGCCGTACAGCTGTTAAGTGTAGTGAAGCAACCCCAGGATGGGTTTGCTCGAAAATTTGGGTTTAGCGGGATGTACTCATACCGTGCCCTTCACTCACACAATGCAATTTCCTTTGGTTAACGTGAGTGCTACTCTGCATATGCCTAAATTCTGTCCGAGAGCACGCCTTGTAATATTAATAGTACCGATTCTGTTGGCGCTATGGTAAAATGAAGGATTGGCGTGGACAAGGCTGAACGGAAGATATTGTCCCTACCCCACGTTAGGTTTTGAGCCCCGGACGGGCGGGCATTCTAAAAATAAACAAAACAAAACATTTTTTGTTTCTAAAAACAGCTTGATAACAATTCCAACCCGCCTCATTATTTGTTTTTTCAATTGTGACATGGTCGGCGAGTGTGGCGCCTTTTTATTTCTTCGTGTTTTCGTAATCCCCTAGCGTGCATCTTCAGCGATCGCGCGAGGCCTGGTTTAAGTTCAGGGCTGACTATGGCCACACGACTAGGGCCATGTACGACATAATAAGTACCCTGCCGATTACGGCCATGAATAACATTAGTACACCTTTACCGCAGCCGTGGTTCTTCATCACCGCATGTGTACCTCCTTCTTTCAGTTCAGTCGGCTGTGCCTTAACCCTTCACCACAGCGTTTCCGCCTCTTCCTGTCTGTCTACCCCGATTGACGCAATTGCAACAGTACGTCCCAGGCTGTGGTGGAACACTGGCGTCGCCAGGCTGGGGAGCTCTTGGAGGAGGGGAGGCAAATGGAGGAGGCCGTGGGGGCGGCGAAGGAGGCGGTCCGTGCCATGAACTTGCAACACGAGGCGCAGTGGAACGCGTCGAAAGAGAGGTCAGACCACCCGCAGTACGGTACGGAGCGGGGGGGGGCTCATGTTGCTTAGGATACTCGCGGAGCTCTACACCTCGCCCCCAAAAAACTGACTATATGGTATATGGGAAGCGTTGCACGCGCATCCCAACGAGTGATCACATTGGCTCGGCGTATCAAAACCAACATTGAAAAACATAAAATATACCTGGTGCCACTCTCTCCCAAGACCAGAAGGGCTGTTTGGATTAAAACGCAATCTATAAACGATCCTCATATTGTTCAGGGACAGAGCGGTATGTGGTATGTGGCTACAAATGTATTGGGCAGCACATCAGTTGGGGAGCCTTGTCAGCCCAAACACAAATTGGAACCACACGTACGCTCTTGACCTTAGCATGGCTGGATCGTCAGCAATGGTTAGCTACTATAGCGGTTGACACCGGCGACCGGGTACTCTCCCTACGTACCATGCCGACAGGGCGCTCTGGCTTTCCATGTGTCATTCACAGCCCTAGGCGGGCATGGTTTGTGTGAGTTTCCGTCACGCGAGAGCGCTCGGCGTACTTCCCGCCTAGAGCAGTTGTTATTATGGCAGGTGTTACTGCCAAGGCCTACACAATATAAGCATCAAGCATCGGTATACGTTCAGCCGTAAATATCGTCAAACCAGTCAAGGAATGGGGCATGCTCATGGGTTGCTTACCTTAGTCAGTGGCCATTGACCACACACCCCTTTCGAGACGGACCAAGGTAAGGGACGGGCGGGGTATGGTTCACCGCCGGTGTCTTCCTTCATGGTATATGAAGAATGCGGGGGGCGATGCCTGCACCTGTCATGGTCACATGCGTTGTTGTGTTTCCAGGCAACGTGAAACCGCGGGACGCGGACGATAGCCCATTAATACGGGATAATATAGTGAGGGTTTGGACTCTGTGCTAGACAACGTCTGGATACACTACTGGATTGGAATGTACGAGGTGTGCGAATGGCACTGGCCACGACGTTGATCTATTAGGGCTCTTTCCCCCTCTTAACATTGTTTCTCTCTCTCGGAAGCAGAAGGTTGCAACTGTCTTGCACTAGTGCCATTTGTTTTATCTCTTGGTGTTGCATCTTATGTAGGCTTGTGACTGCGTCAGTCGGGGACCGGGTTTCGGCAGGAAATATTACGCCCCAAAACCCAGTGGCAGCCATGAGAAGCATGCTACCATAAAGGTACAGGTATCACTTTCTGGCCACATAATTCCTGCCTGATGGAGCGAGGCTCCCCGGCATAGAAACTGTGACTGTACACAACACCGTTGGAGTCACAATCGTATTCCACAGTATCCATGGATATTTTTCATCGGGTTAAGCGTATCAGTTTTTTCATAGTCGGCATGTTTGGGTGTTGGCATATCGAGCTCTTTAAGACAGGACCCTCAGAAAAGCATTGGCGCATCCCTACCTTAGCAAGCGTCCCGAGGATGAAAGCTTACTATTATTTACTTTCCGTTTCAGGCTGAAGAAGCACGCGTCGGTTTTGGAGCGGCTGGGCTGCCACCTCGCGTCTGGCCCCGGCGCAAGCTCGAGCAGTTTGGAGAGACAGCGGGAAGACGAAACGGCGTCGTTGCAGCTGGAGCTGCAAGAGCATCGCGTGGGCGCGGTGTCAAGGTTTGACCAGTCCGTACAGCAACTTGCCGGGACTAAGGGCGCAGTCGGCACGATATCAACGCCTTTTTGCAGTGGCCACACCTATTGGTCGTTTAAAATGCTGCTGTCCTTTTCCAGGCGTTATTGCTGAGATTGCCATCTATCTGAGTCACCTCAACAAAAAAATGCATCACATGCACTTCAGAAACGCGTACAAATAAGAGATTTACAGTAGACCAATTGTAGCGCATGTACTGAAGCAACCTCTATGCAACGCAACCATCTAACCTGTTTAGTTACATTTTAAAAGGCACCTCAGTTGTTAGATCGATACTTTCGTCGGAACTCATCTGTGCAATCTGCGCGTGTGATGTTTCGATCGCGAGAGCATCTGTGGGTTTATATCACACCATGAAGCATGTACTGTAGTTGAAATGTGTACAGGTTGACAGGCCTTTACAGTAGTGGCAGGGCAGTGTCACGCTACCCAACGAACATTAGCGCAGTAGGTGACCAATGCACCCATTGGCCTGTATGTGAACAACATGTGATGTCCTGCGCAACAATCCGCAACCAACCCTGAACAACCCCACCTGTTGCCTGTTTTCCGCTCGGGTCCGGTAGGTTTGCAAAAACGCTTACCAACGTCGAGAAGAAAAAGCCGAAAACGGCATTCGGCGGTGGCAGAGGGAGCAGCCTCGCAAACACGTCGGCGATCCTCAGCCACCTCAAGATGCGCACCAAATGACTGCTCTGGCTTAGGGGAGGTGCAATGCGCAATCAACGCAACCCAGCTCGGGAAATGCAGCCCCCACCCCTGTCGAAGCGAAAGTATCTTTTGAAGCTCACCAGAAGAATACACACGACTTGCTCAGCCGTGCTCTACGGTAGTGAATTCACTTGGTTATCATATAGCCGAAACTCTTCCCACTGACGGAGCTCCTTATCTAAGAAGCTACCCAGTATATTTTGTTTTTGATCCAATTTTGTTATTTTTATGTTTTTCTATGCTATGTTTTTCGACGCGTAGCCCATGGGGTTGGTGTGCCGGGCATACCTTTCAACCTTTGACGTGTGCTACAGTAGGTGTGCCACTTTTCTTGACCAAACTATTTCTGAGTGACAGGGCTCTTTTCCCCAAATTGCTTGGGAATGCCATCAGTGTTTTACAATATGTTTTCGTGATGTGCCTAGGAGTTGGGATTGTTCACACCCGGTTGCGCTTTTAGCGTTTCTCGAAATCAGTTTTTTGGGTGAGGTATGGGGTTCTTCCAGTGAAGAGCCTTAGAAATATTAGGTGCTGCCCCTAGAAGGCAAGCACGTTTTGTTTCTTAAAATCAGTTTTGACTTAAGAATAGTACAGAGCTCCTCAAAAGGGATGCGCCGGGAATTAGTTTGATGCCCCTACCGTGGCACGCGTCCAACGTGTTGGAACGCTTGACAACCCTGGTGGTAGCGAGACTCGAATCGAAGCCCCATACATTGTACGGTGATTACACAATACGCCCAGTGGTTCGGGGCAGGACTCGAGCGTCGAACATAACTCTACTTGTTGGGGTATCACGGTGCAAGTACTCTAACCGGAGGTAGAGTGCACGCAGCTGGGGACTGGGTTTCCAATGCCGGGGATGGCGTACTGGCGACTGGGGGCGGTGTTTACGAAACGGGAGATGGGGTACCGATGACAGGGGGCGAGGTTTATTCCGTAGAGCTTAGTGGTACGCGCGGAGCCGCGCGGGACTGTAGATTGAAGAGCTGTGCTCGTAGTACTTGCTAGTACATGTTTCACCATTTTGTGAGAAACGGCGTGGGGTTTCGATCGAATGCCAAACCGCTTAGGGGGATACTTCGACGTACATCAGATACCAAGCCGAGGTCACCACTTGAGAAAAATGGGGTTGAATTGACCGAAATTCGAAAACGTTGCACACCCCGGCCATATCATGACCTATGTCATCTGGTTCCCCACCTGCCGTTGTGAGAGGATATGCAGGATCTGCATAGTACAGGACCCAACACGGGAAACACGAGTTAGGTCATGCGGACTACACGACCCCCGCCCGGCAACATGAGCTAGATCATACAAAACAGGAATATATCTACCTTGTGTGATTCAGACCATTAAGTGTGAATTGATTATGAGTATCTGTCCGAGGTTTGAACCGCTTAGATTAAATATTTTCGTCGTACAGGAGACTCCAGACCGCGTCGTTGAGTCCATACGTTTTGTTCTGGAGGTGCAAATTTATACCTGGTATGCTGGTATGTACGAAGGGCGAAAATGTGTGGGCGGGGGTGCAAGAAGGGACGCATCCGATTGGAATGGTGGTATATCCGTGCCCTCCTATAGGATATACTGTCAACGGTAGGCGAACTTGCAGTACCCTAGATGGCCACACCGGACGCGTGCTACGATAGAGATATAAGGTATACCCTTTTTTGGCTGAAACGTTTTCTGAATGACGGGGCTCCTTAACCCAAAATCGTCGGAATCTCATTCGTGTCTCGCAGAAAGTTTCATTTTACACTTAGGCCATGGGATTGGTAATCGGGTAGCACTTTGAGTTCCCTCCAAAATCAGTGTTTGGGTGAAGTATAGCGCTCCTCAAGTGACCACCCTTAGAATAACCATGGTGCACCTCTACCCCTAGCATGCGTCACCGCTTGGGTGGGAACGCCGTGCACGCAGTACGAGTGAACTGATTATTTTGAAGGTCCCCCAAGCACCGTGAATAATCAGGATTTATTGTGCTGATAATGGTTTTGAGCAGAAATTATGTGCAGGCAGTATTGGGCTGGTTGTTGTGGTGCGGTCCGCCATTCGCCGTGAAAGGTCAGGGTTACCTGTGCTGACACTATTGGTCAAAATCACAATGCAACGCCCTTCAGACAACCATGGGGTACTGTCTATTGCGTGACATGTTGAATGCCTCTTTTGGTGCGCCGGCAACTTGAAGCAAACGTATGTGGCCAAGGAGAAAAAAACAATTTATCTTCGGGCAGAGAGTGGGAAATATGTGACACAGGGCACAGGGTATCTGCATCGTGTGGGCATAGCATTTTGTTTCGACAGGGTGGGTGTATGGAACGTTGACATTGTTGGCGCACGTTCTTGTTACCCCCCGAAGATGGAGCATCATGATGAGCCGCATGTACGCTTGTTATGCTCATCCCAGAGATTTCTTCAACCAGCCCACATAAGGTGGGCCCCCCTCTCTCGACCTAGGTAAGAGCATGCGTTTGTGTTCATAGTAAACCGTTTTTGTCACCCGAGCATTTTTGTGTTTGGCAGACGTTGTTTCTGAATGATCGGGCTCCTTAACCCAAATTCGTCGGCCTGTCATTCGTGTGTGCTGCCACATTTTTCCTTGCATACTTAGGCCATGGGATTGTTGATCGGCTACTGCTGTAGCTCTTTTTTCCCCTCCAAAATCTGGTTTTGTGCGACTTACCATTACTGTAGTATGTGCTCCTCAAGTGACTACCCTCAGAAGAAACATGGTTAACCCCAGCGTAGCATGCATGTGTTGTTCACAATAAACCGTTTTTGTAACCCATCGATATGCAGTAATTTTGCTTCCATTTTGATTGTGTATCCTAGAGATATTCAAGCCCTGTGGTCACAAGCTACGGGAGAGAACCGTCATACACTGCGCAATGTAGTAATCAAGTAGGCAGTAGGCATGCCGACGTAAACTGGATACAAAATGCGGAACACCAGGCAAGCCAGCACACCAGACATATTGCATGGGGGGGGGGAGAAGGAGAGACAAGTACGCAAAAATAAAGCGAGAACATACAGTTGAAAAATGCAGAGAGAAAGGAAAGGAAACCTACTCCTACCAGGTACCTGGTATATTAATAGCATAAGGCAAACAGGATACGCAGGGGGGAACACAAATGTTTAAAGTGAGCATGGGCATCCAAAACAACCAACAAGCGAAGAAGCGGGTCGCTACGATGTGTGCCTTTTGTAGCACACTATATACAGTCAAACCTCTTCTCTTAAGTATCTACTGTATCTACTGTACTGTATCTGTGATACCTCAAGTAGCTGCATGCAACCAGAACGAAGGCATTGACCAGGCGCTGCGTAGTAGCACTCTGCAGACACGGCCCCGGCTGACGTCAACGGCCTCAACAGAGACCGGGTTGCACCGCTATGAACGTATCCATTTAGGGTGATGCACCCACGTACTTGAAAAAAATATTCCTCGCCACTGACTCACTGCGCGTTGAGCATCCGCGTTTTCCGAGCGTTTGTGGTGCGCTTTTGTGTTCAACTGTCGATCCGCCACCAGTGGCGCACTTGGTGTATCCACAGCGCTTCGAATCTCCACCTCGCGACACTTTCTTGATACATGCTGGTATACAAGTATTCTATACATGTGTATGTACCCTCGTAGAGCAGTTGTATGCATTACTGTACATACTGTACGACCGTACCGGCTTTTATCCTCCTCTCATTGTCGTACTGTAGATTTTTCGAAAATCATTGCAAATAAATTTATACAGGTATTAACAGTACGTTAACCGACTGGTTGATGAGTGGTTACAGTACTGTAGTAATACTCAGCTTTTTTGCAGCCTACGTACTACGTTGGCCACGCGTGTTCTATATTTCACGTACTACGAGTACAGAAAACATTTGGTATGCTCTTACGTAGCTACAGTACAATTAATGTGGACACACCAGTTTGTTGTGATTTACCGATGTAGGAGTTAATGGTATATATTGAGTGCACGTGGACAATTTCTTGTAGATACAGAAGTTAAAATTGTGTTCCCCCTCGGCGTTATTCTACGGTTTCGGATTCAGCTCGTGCTACAAGCTAAACACGAAAATCGAAGACGCCTGATTCATAAAAGAAGGCAACACAGCGTGTCCTATCAAAGCAAGACGAGCTGGTTCGTTTACGGCGCAAGCACACTCGTGGTGACAGGATTGAAATGGGGTCACGGGGATTCGTGTCGCGAGCACGATAGGATACCCCCGCAATCATCCTCGCTGTGCCCAGAACAGCTACAGGTAAAACCACAAAATCAAAACGAACGATAGCACGACCCTGTGCCTGCCTATATTTTTAGGCCTTGGGAGTTGAGAGAAAATATGCGGAGACAACAAACGACGAGTGGTTGCAGCATCGGCCACCGTTTGGTTGGCTGACGCTAGGCCAAGCAGATGAACTGCAGCAACAATGCGAGGGTATGTACGGTGGGGGCGCAGCTTGCAACACCATACGTGTACTGTTATTTCTATGCTCAAATTGTTCATACGTGGCAGGGTTTCAACAGTATGCTCATACGACGACAGGCGCTATTCTTGTTGTTTCAGTGGTCGCTACTCGTATAAAATTATTGCGCGTTCCAAACAAAACAAAAACGCCCTGCTGACCCTCGGGTACAATCAAAATCGGCCTGTATCCACCGTGGAAATAGATACTCCGTATAGCACGCGCGATCGAGTATTTCGCTACTTATCACTCGCAGCTTGCATACATGAGTTTCGACGAAGTCCCCTATCTCCCCGTTGAGTACAGTACATTAGTGTCGCTTTGCTTGCTACCAAAACCCTGATGCCCTTGTCTGATGGCCTCTCTATCTGCCGCTTCGATGGCCCGCCTGCTTCGAAAAACATAATTCGCAGGTTTGCACCATACACATACACCATATTAACCCTGGTTAATCTACGAAGTACAGCAGAGCCCATTGAGGTTCCGAGGAGCCCATGGAGAGTGAGATCGGCAAACAGCCAGCCTCTACCCTACCCTCGAAAAAATGCGCCGTTGACGCTGTTGACGAGGAATGTCATCGTTCGTCTGGAGCGAGAGGCGGAGGGGCCGTCTCGAAGACGACTTCCAAACCCACCCTTTCATCGCCCACAGGTACTGTAGGCTGCAGGTGGAGCCGCCGTTACCACACTACGACGTACTGATTTTTATTATCTAGGATACAGCAGGAATTCGAGGAATCTGAAGTAGTCGTGTGACCCGCATGTGATTCCACTATTTCGACGTGTTGTCTGCAGCTAAAGACTGAGCGCGTATATATATCAGGTATGGTACAGGCGCCGGTGTTTTTGTGAGTGGGTCGGGGCTACGGACGAGCGAGATCCATGTTTCGCGCACGCTGCAGGAGGCGTCGGAGAAGATCGTAGAGCGAGGGTTTAATACTGTAATAAGATTGTAGGATATGGATCTCGTTGGGATTTATCGCTGGTGGGTTCTTCCGAGCGGTCGATACTCAACTTTCCAAGCTTTTTAGTCGCGCATTTTCTACAGCAGTACCAATATATAAGTAGTTGGCCCTCTATCATGCCGGTATGCGCCAGCCAACAATATCGGCACTATACTGGCGGCGCTACTTCGCGTACTATCTCACTGGTGGATCCCATCTGTGCCAAGCGATTCTGATAGGACTATGACGGGCAACCTACTCCACCCGGATTACGTGTGGAGGGACTACTACTCAGTACTACAGTACTAGCTGTAGTATCCACCAGGTACTGTAGTACGTTCCGCATGGAGGATACTGGCCGGTGACCCCCCTGGACATTTCCAGGAGTCACCGCTATCTGTAACTGGCGTGGAAAAAAAAACGTTGTTACGGATATTTTCTATAGTAAGATCTGGGATGTCCGCCTTCTGTACGAGTATATCTCCGCATTCGTTAGGATACTGGCCGGTGACTCCCCTGGACACTACGACCAGGAGTCACCGCTGTTTGTAACTGTCGTGAAAAACAAAAGCTTTTCCCGGAGATTTTCTATAGGACCTGAGATCTCCGGCTTCCTGCATCCTATAGGATCTCCGAATTCGTTACGAGTCGTAGGATATTGGGTGACCTACTCGAGTCAACGGTTTTTGCAACTGCCCTAAAAAGTAAAATAATAACTTGTTCGGCGATTTTCTACGTAGTATCTCCGGTGCCTGTTTTGTTTTTTATAAGATCTCCGCATTCGTCAGGATACTGGCCGAGGACTCTCCTGGATGCTACCTATTTAGTGGTACCTAGATTCCACGGTATTTGTAAACTCTGTCGACACAAACCGAAACGTTTTTTCGGAGATTTGTTTTCGTGATCTCCGGCTACATTACAGTAGTAAATATGTATTGGAATATTTGGTCGGGGATGTTGCTTTTTTATACTGATGACAACACGGTTGCCGTAAATATTTTCCAAGACATCATTCCACGGATGGATGTGCCTATGTATTTGTCATCTTCATCACCATGATGTGCCCCCGCTTTACTGTAAGCAGACCGCCAATACTGTCCGCCTACAGCGCTTTTCCGTGCCGAGTCAGAAGGAGCTCCAAAGCCACGACTACAGCAGTACTACTGCTTTTGCTGGCGTCTATCATGTACAGTATAATGTATATGATGTGGCCAACTCCAGTACAATCGTTGTATTTATTAAAATAAGAAACAACAGCTGTGATATCGAGGATTTCGTCGAAACCCATCTTTGGGAGTTGTGTGTGATACTTCGATCGCGCGTACTACGGGTTCTATATGTCCTCGTGCGGGATACATATCCCGTATATGACGCGAACAAAACCTGAAGCTGCAGAATATTATACCAGCACTACGTAGCGATTCTATTCTTCATAGAAGCACTATTATCGCAGCTCGTTTCGTCCTAGATTTCCTGATTTGCATATCACTATCAGTAGAAGTACAGTACTGCTGTGTACGTATCGGTATACTCTACGGCGAAATACAATGTATATACTGCTGTACGTACATCACCGGCTCTCTGCAAATAAATTGAGCCGGGGTGCTGGCCCAACCTAGGTTTCGTGTCGAGAAATGGCCCGTGTCCCCTACTACTACAGCCGTAACTTTAGTGTAACCGCTCCACGCTTGCGTATTTCCTCGCGGAATTTGTCACTGAAATGTTGCTTTTATGAGGGGACCCGTAGTGTACCATGCTACGACTTCGGCACTGCAAGTGCCAAGTGCCCCGTTCGGGCACTGGCCGAGAGGAAGAAATGCAAGTAAACAAACGATCACTGCAATTTTGCTGTACCGTATATCAGATATACAATTATGTGTGCCTGTCGCTATGGCACTGCAGATACCCAGGGTTCGTGCTGCAACGACATCATGTCCGGAGGACACATTCTCTCATACACATACCTTATTTGCCCGTTTCACACATTTGCTGTCGCGTTGAATTAACCGCCGCCCTCAAAAGGTGAGAGCGATCGCACCCCGCCTGTCACGCCAGCGGTCTACACCGAGCCCCCAAGCCCCGCGGATGCTCGGGTTCTCGGCGATTCCCCGTCTACGCCATATCATGCCTCGGGTTTCGGCAGACAGCATCGGCAACAACAAAACCAACAGCAACAACAATCTTCAAGGGCTGACTGTGTTAGACGTACGGGAGAAGACGACGCGGAGGAGGTCCGCAGCAAGCATGCGTCATCTCTCAGCAAAGGCGAAGCAGGCGGGGGCAGCGGCGGTATCCCCGAGCCCACCATTCCGGCCTGTTTTCAATCTTACCTTTTTTCTGAGGGAGAAAGTGGGAGTGGCAGTGATCCCAGCGACGCCGGGTCCAGCGCATCATCTTCATCGTCGGCCAAGATAGTGCTGAAGAAGAAGAAGGCGGGTCGGGGTTCTTCTTCGGGGGATCGGACTAGCCAAAGTAACCAGAAACCTTCCGTCCCTGATGTCGGTGCGCGCGCCGTGGACAGCACCCGGGCGCCTCCGGTGGTGGATCCCACGCGCGCTGCAGCCAGTCTGATAACAGGTTCAGCAAAAGGAGAAACGCCACTAGAGGGTAGGGAGCGCGAGCCGCCGCCGCCGCCGGGGGCCCCGCCCACAAAATTGACAGAAACTTCGGGGAGAACTGGCAAGACCGGCGCTGCGATGGATCGAGGCCGGTATCTGGACAAGCTCCCTGGGGAATATCTACTCATGCGAGCAGGAGGCACCGCGGTTTCGCAAGACCGGGATGAAGGTTCTAGCGAAAGAAAAAAGTGGAAGGTGCGATACTGCATGATTCGGTTGCTTCGTGAACCACGAAGTCTTGCACGATTGAGTCAGCGGCCGGTTTTGAGTAGGGTAAGCGGAGGCCAGGTGGAAGGATAAGTGTAAGTTTTGTTCGGTGAGTTTGACCTGCCACCACGGTACTAAACTACTAAACGTACACGACTGGCTGACTGATAGCTAGCTCAGTGGTCATGGTGTACTCGTACATGTAACATGTCATACCGTCTCCAAAACAAAAGACTCGGTTAATTCGCACGACGTACTCGTAGCTCAAATAATAAACGAAGTATGAACTAAATTCCTCCACATACCCCCCTATATGTGTATACGAACTCCCTGTCTAGTTGGCTTGCATCAACGATCTACAGTACTGTAGTTGCACGCACTACAGCCTTACAGAATATGCAAGCGAGAGAAACATGTAGCAACCACCATTTTCCGTTCCTGGCGAAAGTATTTCCACAGCACAGCAAAGGGAGCCGTATGTTTTGCGCGGCCTCCTTTCCGCGCTTGGTCGCTTTCGTCACCGAAGGCACTGCAGTTTGCGAATACATGCATATGTACCAGCACCGTATGGTAACCCACATTCAGCACGTACAATACAACCAACCTGCGGTAGACTTTGCGCTTCTGAGGCCAAACATTTCACAACTCGGACAGGTCATCGATTTCCACGTGATGATTTACATGTTTCAGGGAAGGCATATTTCCGGTCTATATTGAAGTACAGTATATCACTTGTGTTGCCGCGTGGGAGCCGTATACATACACGGCACGATCTAGGGCGTGCTTCCTGGGTCGAATCTGCACTGTGGAGATCCTGCGAATCATATAATAACGGCAAGTTAACGTCTACTGTAGATTATCTACAGTAGATAGATATATCACGATCTGTCCGAGGTGTGAAGCATTTTCCCCTTGCTTTAACACACCAACAACGGAAGACTGATACTCATACTTCACACACATGCCGTAACATTTTTTGAAAATATTTGTTTCATACCTATTAAATAATGTAGCCTATAGGATTGTTTGCCGGGGGTTTACAGTGGTTAGGGAGGCGTGCATGCCCTCTAGGGCTTGCACCTGATGGTTATGAGGCTCTTTAGTTGAGTAGCTATATTCCTCGCCCAATCACGGATAGACAATCTCATGGGCGGCTAGGGTTCCAACAAGGTCTCTTTTAAAGCACAAACCGCATGCAAATATGCTGACTATACGAGGCCTCTTCAGTTCAGGAGACCCGTGAATCAGAAAACGTTTTCGTTTTTTCCAAAACGTGCTGTCTCTCCAGCACGGGTCCAGTGGTCTTAGCCTCTAGCGTAAAAAAAAACGCCGGTTATTGAGCGAGGATGAGGACACATGCTAAGATCGAGGTGAAGCAATTTGTTTCTGAGGTTATCATACCTCACCCAAAAAAATGATTTTTTAACAAACAGAATGAAAGTTCAATTCGATGAACAATCCCATGACCTACGTAGATATACGACAAAATTCAACAAAAAACGGGAAAAAGACGGGCATTCCGAATATTTAGGGGTTAAGGGCCCATATTAACAAGTATAAAATAAACGTTCAATTTGGAAAAATAAAAATGCAAATTCGCTTTTTAGTGGTCAACACACGCACCAGCATCAAAGATTAGGATCTTGGGGTATAATCTTGGGTGGTGATGCGGGTTCTGACCAATGAAAAGCGGATTTGATTTGATTTTTTCCAAATCGACTTTTTTGTTCTTCGTTAAAACGGGCCCTAAGGAGCCCCGTCATTCAGAAACTATTTTAGCCAAACCAGTGCTACACCTGTCGTGGCACGGATCTGGATGAAAGCGATAGGGTTCCTCAAATGACGACCCTCAGAAACTGTTAGCGCTACTGTACCCCTACCACAAAAAAAAGCTCAGCGTTATCGTTAATTGTCAAACGCACCTGCACAGGCAAATACACACATCACATTTCGGATTGACTGATATAAATATAGACGTACGTGCATATCCGTCCGTGTGCTGTCTGAAACGACGGCTCAAGACCGAGGAGCCCCGCTTTCCCTAGAGTAGTTAAAGACGGAAGTAGGCACAGTAAGGGGGTAGGGCTTGTGCAGAGGGCTGTTTTTTTTTCTGTGGTTTTCTCCTCTCGGAGTGCTTAAGAGTGGTCAACGTTGAAACTCTTCATGCTACATACGTATTGTCGGTTGGCAAGAGTAGTAACGATAGTTATGCTGTCATCACGATGAACTGCTGGTCTAAAGCTCGTGAAAGCGTAAGATTCATTGACGCGTAGGAGGTAGCACGTTTTGGTTAAAACTGATTTCTGAATGACAAGCGTCCTTAACCTAAAATCGCCGGATATTCATCTTGTTTTGCAACACGGTACGCATGATTGTTTGGATGCCTACATAGGTCGTGGGAATGTCCACAGGGTTGCACTTTCGTTTGTTATCGAAGCCAGGTTTTGACTCGGTATTAGCATAGAGCTCTTCATGCGAGAATCCTCAGAAAACAAAACAAAAACGGTGCACCTTTACCACAGCACGTGTCAATTGTATGCTCCTGGCTGCTGTGCGGCGGTTAAGCATTGTTGCATGTTCGGATGCGGTATAAACCACTCTGTCAGGGAATGAAAGCAGTGTTTGGTGTGCAGCACTTTCACCTAAGTAGTCCTTGCATGAGCCCGGACAGGGTGGTGTAGGTTACCTTCCATTTTACCACGCGGCCACATACATCCACATCGTATACGTGTATTTCTTATGTATAGCATGGATAGCCGGGACGGACACGGTGTGCTCTGATTGATGCCGTTGGGTAGAAAAAAGAGGTTTACTGTGAAGACAATACACATACTATACACGCCCCCCCCCTCCCCGACTATCCTCGACTAAATCACTTGTTTCGAATTGGCCCTCAGAAATGGATTGATAATGACGAGAGCAGCAGTGACGATTCCTCTTCCCACGGGACGAACGACCAGGAGAAGGAGGAGAAGGGCCACCTTCAGGCCCCGCTCCGGCCTTCTTTCCATCCTCCCCGTCCAAACAAAGTGGCCGTTCCGCCACGACCGTCGGAACCCAACCGAAAGCCTGGCTCGCCTGTGTTTCAACACGGTAGGGCAATGCGTGGCAGGAATCATGTTCCTGTGGCAAGCCCGTCCGAGGCGTCTTCGCTGCGCGGAAGGGCGGGGCTCACCTCCCGCATCACTGACCGCTCCTCCGTCTCGCCTACTCGAGGGGTGAAGCCTAAGCAGCAGTATGGACAGGTCTCACCTAGTCCAGGGGTGGAGTCCAAGCATCCTGTGCTCGGTCCTAGGCCTGCCTCGCGCGTCGGTATGACGCCATCGCCAACCGAGGAGAACGCGCCGGTTGACAAAGGACCCGCGGCGACACCAAGTGATGCATCCCACGAGGCCGAGGGTATTCGACCACTGACGCTTGAAGACATGAAACCTGATGTACTTGGAGCCGGCCAGACCGGGGCAGAGTCCCACACCGCCGATGTACCGTTGTCCATCGAACAGACCTCTGCCGTTAACATGGCTATGGGACTACCCGCCCACGAAAAAGGTGGAAGATTCGACATGCTGTCCTCAAACGTATCCTTCTCGGATTCGGAAGAGGGAAGCTCGTCCGAGATCGAAGTTTGTGACTTTCTGGAGGCGTCTGGTAATTTGGCGGATGGCGGTGGGCCTACAAGCGGTTCCGGAGGTGATGGTTCCGGTCAGCACGGAGGAGGTGGTGCCATTGGCGAAATGGCTAGGCGCTACCTCAGTAGTGAAGGCGACGACTTCGATTCAAGCGATGATGTAGACCCCCAGGGCCTACAGGATATGGGAATGGATGAGCAGGACATAGCGTTTCTAGCGGAGAGCCGGGAACTACGAGAGGTCATGCTGGGGCTGGAGGGCCTTCATTTTGGTGAGACAAAGCGGCTGTTATTGGTGGGGGTATGGATTAACGGACGGTGTGTTTAGGCAAATGGAAGAGCCCGTGTCGCGGTAGGAAGAGTGCTTCGGTGTTGGTCTCAGGTTTCGTTCGAGAACGATGAGCTCTTTCTCCCACACGATGAGCACAATTAATGGTGCTCGCTATGTACCCGATGAGCAATCCCCTATGGGATATGTATTTTAATACGCGTATTCATCTATGCAACGAATACAACGGTAAATCACAAATTAATCTGAAGCACCGTGAGGGAGTGACACGTCAGTTGGACACCCCAGTCAGCCGGAAAAAAAACATCTGGAGGAGTAAACAATACACCCACTCTTCCTATACCTTAGTATGGCTTGAACGGTCCTCGTGCGGCTGGTTGATCGACGCCAATACTGTAGTGTTCGTTTAAGTGTTCCCCTGCCCGCACCGGTACCTACAAAATTACCTGTAACCTACGACCTACGATCTACGACCAAATTACCTACGAACTACGACCAATCACAACGTATCCTTCTCTCGAGAGAACCCTCCAGCATAAAACGTTCAAGTTGTAAACAAACATAGGCGGTATGCCGTCATTGAGAAAACTCACCAAACTCCAACACCTTGGTCGTATTTTCTCTGTTTCGTTAGTTGTTTTGTCGTTCCGGCCCACAAAACGCGTGGGAGCTATTCCCCTCAGCCCAACCTCCTGCCTGTATGGGTTAGGCAATCCTACATCTTCCTTCCTCCGTGTGATGACGCATCACCCCCCCCCCCCGCGCCCCTTTCCCTCTGCCATTAGGTAAGCTTCCTCTAATAAGGCAAGTCAAGCTCATTCGAGACCTCAGCACGGTGCAATTTTCCAGCGGCGATATCATCTTCCGGGAGGGAGAGCCGTCCGACGCGCTGTACGTCAATATCGACCCCACCGCTAGCGTGTTTCAGCACGAGAAGAAAACGCTGGGGCGTGCGGAGAGCAAGGGCAGGGTGGGAGCTGGAGAGTGCGAGGTCGTAGAGAACGACGCAGTTGATAAGACGCACGCTTTCGTTCCCGCTGGGCGCATATTTGGGGAGCATGGCCTCATCTATAGGTGGGGTTTGAGCGCGTGGACGTAGTCGAGTGGTCAGCGGAAACCGTTTCCTATCTTACCAATATTCCGTCCACTTCGCAGGCACAGCAGCGTCATAGTTCACACATAGGGCATGCCTTACTACTACCGCTAGGAACTTGCGCTGTAACTGTCGCTGGTTGAAGTTTTTGTTGGAAATAACGAATTCCAAAAGTAGGTATACCTACGAGTATGCCGTTAGAACTATTTGTAGGCATATCACATATTTCACTCTGGAAAAAGCTTCTCGATCCTCTCTCTCATTGGCCAGTGCGCGACCGGGCCTGTTGTTGGCTCAGAAGTTCCAGGTACACCTTTCGGTGTCTACTCTAGTCGGGATTCGCCTGTTTTTGGCTTCAATTGTACCTATACATGGCCCAACCTGCCTCCACGAAGGGCCTCTTTCCCAAGTATGAAAGCTTATTATGTAGTCGCTAACTTACGTACGCTGGTATTGTAATACGCCTTTAAAATAAGGTTGGTTTCGACTGGTGCTACGGTAGGGGGGGTAGCCTGATTCTCACTGTTAAGTTTACTCCACTCGGGCGAGTGGCTCTGTACCTCACTCTATATTGGACGCAGTAATATGTTGTTGTCGCAGAGTAGCAAGCATACCATGGTGGTGCATATCTCGAAAACGGAACGCGTTAAGACTTAAATAGCCGCGAAGAAAGATGGTGGTCACTCGGCGGAGTGGCTCCCATCCGCTAAAAATAATGGACTTAAAAGCGAACCCCCTATTGTTTCGATGATTTCGGGGCGGGCAGCGGGAATGTTGTGGCTTCACATTTTCAGAAGGACCTCCGGCTCCCCGCAGGTAAAAAGGGTAAGGCACGCCTGAAACTATAGGTGGCCGGGTGTATTTGCATCTGGATTTGCTCGTAAATAAAAGTTCCGGCATTAGTTCGCACGGGGAATTCAATCCACATGCATCGACGCACCTCAACCCCGATGAACAATTAAGCTTGTTTTGATTTTAATCGTTTTACATTGCGTTAAACTGACCACCAAACAGCGCGGAATACAGCAGGCCGGCCACGGTCCACGCAGCGGTAGATATGTCCTGTGCCGTTCTTCGTGCTCCAGCCTTTCCTCGCTGGTCGGAGTTTCGTCTGTGCCTTCTCATTAAGAAGGTGGGTGGGGTCTATGTACCGGAGTCATGTCACGGTGCCGGGGGTGCTCTATCTACGTATGGGCTTACTTTTGTTGCGATGGAATACGAGGTTGTAACTGCCATGGCTCCAAACCGATAGGGACCCCTTTCGAGTTGCTCGAGGCGTCCGGCGTCACTGTTTTGCAAATACTTATGGTAACAGGCGTTTCCCAAATAATATACAGGGATCGCCACTCGTACTTTACTCTTTTCGTTTGTGTTCTGATTTACCCTATATTGTTTGGTGTTTCCATCCTTCAGTGCAGAGTGAGTGTCAACAACCAAACACATGATGGGAACATCCTAAGCTCGAGACAACGGATACGTACGAATAGCCCCAACGTTCCACACATGCGAAACGCTACACCCAACCCAAACACGGACTTGAGATAAAACGTTTGGAGAATCCGATGAAAACTCCCATGTGCTAGGCATAACACAAATCTAGCCGTGAAACTCAAATAGGCGTGACAGAACATTGGGTGGCGTTTTGTTTTGTTGAGGATCCCCCCCCTGTCAGTCCGAACATGTCCCCTCCCTACCGTGCGTGGAATGGCATGGCTCGTTCTACGTACGTCCGTGCGCGTTTGGTACTGCCTGCAGGTGCCCCTGCTTGCCGATCTCTCGTCGGTGGCGCAGAGTCTCATCATCGACTCCATCAACTACAAAGACTTCGAGCCCGAGGATTTGATTGTTAAGGAAGGGGTAAGTGAAAGACACTCGGAGGTTGTCGGTGACACCCAACCCTATCCTCACACGTCATCGTTGACTGCTTCGAATATCTAGACTGCCAGCTCGAGGAGTTTCATTGTCAAGGGAGGCATCAGTAAGACACTCGGAAGTTGGCGATGACACCCAACCGTACTACCACGCCTCGTCATTGACTCCGTCGAATACACAGACTTTTAGCGCACGGGGTTTAGTTGTCAGGGGGGGGGGCTAGGCAAGTCACTCGTAGGTTGTCTGTGGCATCCAACCCTTTTCTTACACCTCATAATTGACTCCACCAAAATCACGGACTTCCAACCCGATGAACTTATTTGTCGGGGGAGGGCTGAATGTGGCACGCGGAGGTTGTCCGTGACACCCAACCCTATTTCCGCACCTCATCATTGACTCCATCGAATGCACCGATTTCCAGCCCGTAGAATTTAATTGCCAGAAAAACGGTAAACAAGTCAATCGAAGGCGCGCGCCATGACATGGGGGCATGCAAAACGTATGGGGCCCCTCACTTGAGGGGGTCTATACGCACGCCTATGTCGCCCAAGAACTGACGTTGATAAACTTCCACTCTCAACCCCATGGTCAATGATCAATCTCATCGTTGGCCCAAGTATATGACAGTTTAGATGTGGTAACCGAATGATGCTGGTTCCAGCGATGCAATGGTTGGGTAGTTCCTCAGTTGAGGAGAAGCGTCTGCCATAAATGATAGGGACACAGCTTGCTACCCCTGTTATAGCACGCCTCCGAAGGTTGTGGACGACACCGACGGTCTATTTAGCCCCACTTCTTGATGTTCACAGTCGAACGACGTTTGTCTCATTGCCACGTTAGTCATTACACCGTTAGTATCACCTCCGTGAGTAGCTTGGTGTGTGCAGCCATGCCGTGCTATATGTCAATTTCTAACTATTTTGTGTAAGGTGCGAACTACGGGATGAGTATTTACGTCAACCGCAATGTCGACGCTTTTCAACGGACCCGAAATATATGACCGAGTATGTTTGACTCGAACTGGAATACGGATTTTCTATAGATACGATAGGCCACCTTTTCATAAGTAAAAACATTATGTTTCGACCGTATTTTTTTTGAGTGGCCGACGCTTACGTATATGCGCCACAGTATCGGACACGGACAACTTGAAAACAACATTGTTTTCGTGAACCTCTCTTGCTGTTACGAATATTCCACTATCGTACTGCAAATAAAACCAATTGTTATGAGCGATCGATACATGTCATTCATGACCGGGCGCCATGCCCCCCCCCCCCCCCCCCGATCTGCACAGGAACCAGCAGAGGCGTTCTTCATGATCACCAGTGGAACAGTCGCCGTGACGAGAACTATTTGGGACGACGCGGCTTTCAACTCGTCCGGCTCATCAGTCCCCGCGACCAGCCCCTCCACTATGGAAGGGGACGACTCTTCAGGCACATTTGCATCCTTTATGGCGCAACAAAATCAGAGCTCAACCTCTACTCCGGAGACGTATACCAGCCATAAACGCCCCGACTTCACCGATATCACTGAGGGAGGTCTTGCCTCTAGCCCGGACGGAGTGACGGCCGAGGGAGGGGGGGCAAGCGGAGCATTTCGCGGTAGTTACCGCAGAGATGCGTTCGAAAGCCATGACGTAATGCTAGATTCTGCTACACCCGTGACAAGCGGTTCACGCAGAAACACCGAAAACGACGAGGTCAAGGAGGACGGGCTCTCTCCCGGCAATGTGAAAACCGATGTGTGTGGCCAGGAGGCGTTCAGGGACCCTGAAAAGGCGCTCAAAGGACCAGAACGTGCGCTCAAAGAGCCCGAACCGGCGGTGAAGGGGCCCGAACCAGCGCTCATCGGGACCAAACCGGCTCTCAAGGGATCCCAAATGGAGCTAAAGGAGTCCGAGGCGGCGCTCAAGGGGCCCGAACCAGTGCTCATCCGGCCCGAACCACCGCTCAGCGGACCCGAAACGGTGGTCAAGGGGTCCGAACCAGCGCTCACCTGGCCCGAACCGGCTTTTACGGGGCCCGGAATGGCGCTAAGGAGGTCCGAAACGGCACTAAAGGGGCCCGAACTCACAATTAAGGGGCCCGAAATAACGACGGATGGTGGAACAACCACTTTCCCAGTGAGAGAAAAATCGCCGCGCCATAATGGGGAAATAACGTTAACGCGACTCTACGAGGGCACTTCCTTCGGGGAGATGGCCCTGATCTACAACGAACCGCGGAACGCCAACATCCGCGCAGCAACGAAGGTAAAACTGACCGTCATGTCCAGTACAGCGGTTAAACCAGCCGCTTATGTGGTGTTATTTGTATGGTTTGCACGATTTATGTAATTTTTATGATTTGTATGAAGGTGTTTGTTTCTGGTTTGGAGCGCGTCCGCTACCCCCGCAGTGGATGTGCCGTGTATGATAGGGCCTGACGACATACTTACCTAGAACGTCTGGGGCTGAATTTCTGTGGATAGGTGCTGAGCGCTCACAACAACACTGCTGGCGGTTTAATGGCTACCCTCTAGTTGCGGATATACAAGATACCTTGACATATTTGGAGATGTACGTTCAGCCTTTGGCATATTGAAACTTGCTCTGCGGACAGCATCATTCCACATACGAACGAACGCGCTGAATACGATAGGACGGCACGGATCAGGGCCTAGCCTCGACAATAGCATACACTAACCGTACCTCTAGTCGGAAAATCTGCTGTTTCCGACTCGGAGGGTAGAGTATGGCGCATAGATAGGTCGATGCTGGAGTCCACTGCAATACAAATACATAAGCCAATGCTGTGAGTGCGAACAAGCCGGAGCTGCACCTCACTTATGTCCGTTTGACGCGTGTGGGTATATATATATACATACATATATCGTCTGTTTCTTGCCGTTGAAGGTGACGTGCATCTACCTCCTCAAGGACGCTTTCATTACGTGTCTCGATGACAAATCGTTTCACGAGCTGATGGAACGCACGGCGTTGAGTACTGCGTGCACTCGTGAGACAAGGTGGGTGGCGATTTGAACACACGAACACTTTCTTTCATGCCTTAAACCGACCGCAAACGGCTCCACGCCTCACCTAACAGGTGGCTTCTGGTACGCGTTTTGACATCTAGAAGTGTCCGCCAGTGCTTCAACACTACAATTCGCGAACTTGCTGTCTAACAGGTTACGTACATGCCAGAACATAGCTCCGGTCCTCGGTCTGATGCATAATACCGTAGTCCGCACGAAGAAAACAATATACATCTTCAACCAGCGTCCCCATGCTTGACTATTAGAAATTCGGTCAGCCACGTGGAGCGGCCGGCAGTTCAAGTAGCCTGTATGCGCTAGTATTGTGACATTATAGCGCTATATACCCCGCTAATGCGCCCGGCCTCTTAAGATATAACAAGCGATGGAGAAACTAACTCGTAACTTATGTAACGCCAACCCTCCCCCGGCTTATTTGTCTCGAGCATTGACCGAGCTCAAAGATAAGCGTCTCGGTTCTCCCCACTCCATGGTTTTAGAACCCGCACATCACAAAATCTGTCACACGCAGG
Organism: Saccharina japonica; assembly: GCA_008828725.1. NCBI lineage: Eukaryota > Phaeophyceae > Laminariales > Laminariaceae > Saccharina > Saccharina japonica. The sequence goes on along the minus strand of MEHQ01002596.1, from coordinate 180,960 downwards.
GATATGCTAGATAGGCAGGTCAGCAGTGCGAGGGACCCGGTCCTCCGGGCGAGCGACAGGCGGGAATCCGAGCCACCGCCTACACGTGAGATCATGCAAACAAGCAGCAAAACACAAGTATACACCCACACACTTACATAAACATGTGACTTCGTTGCCTTTTCTTCTTCCTCAGCCAATATATCGCCCTCTCTCGTCCGGGATAAAGTACCGTGGATACTTCGATCGTCACGACATTATGGCTTGCGCTTTCCTACTTGCCGAGTTTACGTACAATGTTTTTTTTCTACGTTTAGCGCAAAACAACGTGGACATGTATGTATATGGTCATGTACGCTTTTCGTGTAGCCCTTTCTTGGACTTCCTCTACTGTAAGGACCATTGCCATAAACAAAATTTTGGAACTGTGTAAGCACGACGTCTGATATTCAGCGCCTTGGTGTTTGCGATGTGCTGCTGCATTCGAGACAAGTCGGCAGGCACTGATGATGACGAGTGCTGTTGAGGTATGCCGACAAACGTTGTATGGGTGCCTTTGTAAGGTAGCCGTCGCGTCCCGGGAGGACTCACAAATCGTAATGATCAGGGCTCGTCACTGGTCATGACCCCAACCCGCGGGTCGGGTCAGGAAGATTTGAACTATCATGGGTTGCATTGGGTCGGGCCGGCCCGGGTCGGGTTGGGGCGGATTGGGTCAGGATAGTTTGTTTTTAGTCTCACGGGTCGGATCGAGATACCCTTACCCGACCCGACCCGGCCTGGCCCGCGAGGTTTGATCCGACACGACCGGTGAAAAAACATTATAAGTAGACCTACCCCCCCCTCCCCCACCCTCGTAGGCACGATAGGCACAAACTAAGACCAAATACTTGTTGACATTAACCTTAACCCATCATTTGTCAATACGTGCGAAACCCGCCCGTCCCAAACACGCCTTTTCCAATAGCAACGAAGTTCGGGCTGCTCCAGTGCCAGGCGAGATCGAGCTTCGTGCGCACAGTAAAGGTGATCGACAGTTCTTTAACCCTTTCGGCACTATTAGTACTTCGAGATGCCACAAAAATGACGGCACACTTAATATGACGGTTACATATAGCAGAGTCGTCATACAAAGCAAACATCCTGGGCTATTGGGCTAAAAGCGTGGGCACATGTATGTGCAACATCCCAACTGAGATGACTGAGGTACACGACACGTGCGTTGGATGGCGACGCCCGACTGCGCTTTGCGCTCACGCTGTAGACAGGTCGTAAGGCCTCTACGTATTTGTTTTTTTTCTGGTAGGCCGGGTCCGGCAAGGGTGAATCTGCGATAAGCGACACGTTTGCCGGTCGGCACTCTAGTACTTGGTGGATGGACTCTTGGGGATATATATAATCCTCAACCGTCGTGAGCGATATGTGAATCACAGCGGTATAAGCACTCTGTGTAGCAGATACAGGAGTGGAACGATTGATATGTGGAATACGGCTTGGACCAGCTCGTAGCTCGTATATACGACATGACATGTACTCCTTATCCCACACACAGATGACACGCGGGGGGGACAAGAATGATAACAAGAACAAGAACAAGGAGAGCCGCGAGCGGATGGTGAACAAGTACCGCGTATGCCACAAAGTCGGCGAGGGGAGCTTCGGGGAGGTATTCAAGGTCGTGCACACCGAGACAAACACCGCTTACGCCATGAAGGTTCGAAACCCTCGGAAAAACGCTGGAACAGCAGTTAGTTCAATTCTAACATCCTACACGATTACAGGGCACCATAGTATACTATAATCCCCCGTGATAATGCCGAGTGGTTTGTACCCCAAAACTCGTGAGTGAGATAGCCCACCGTAGGGGTACCACTGTTGTTTGTTTGTTGTAGGTAAGGTCCATCGTATATTAGGATTTCCACATGCTGGATAGGGATTCTTGTAGTGGGACATGGGGCATCGGCATAACATACGAGCCGTTCGATGTCACTCGATATATAGGCCCAGTCTGCTCGACAGCTTGGGAGCAATGCAATGTACATTCTCTGTGTTACTGCTGTCTTGAGCCACCACGACGCGTCCCTGTGCCAACTGCGTGCACACCAATCACCAGATTGTTTATTAGGGCATTTGGGTTAGGACTACTGTGCAGCAGCGGTTATAACGTTTCACCGGGTTGCGCGAAAACTCGTTCTCGAAATGATTTTATTCCAGTGAGATATTGACCCCCTCATCATGCAAGGAACTCAGAAAATGAGCCACCACCCCTACCCCGTCGTGAAAACGTTTTAAAGGGGTTACATCAGTAGAGTCTACTAAAGTTACGTACCTGGTACATGCCAGGAGTTTGTTCCAAAGGAATGATAACACAAAATGAAAAATCAACCACGAAAATATGCGAGCATATGGACGTATGTACGCGAGCGAGCTCACAGGAGTTGAACACCTATACCATTGAGCGACGCCTCTACAGTGCGGTGCCGTTACAGTGCGGAAGGGGGTAGCAGATAGTTGGCCGAGATATTATTTTCTGACTATTACTGACTATTAGTATACTCATCAACTGAGCACCCACCCGGTATCCCGTTTGTGCTGCACGATCGTTTTCGTGGGCACATATAGGCCATGGGATTATTCACCGGGTCAAGCCTACATACAGATTTTCTCGAAGTCAGTATAGGGCACCCCCCCCCGAAGGAAAATATCCCTAACCCTTATAAGAATGGATCCCCGAGAGGTAATGATCCAGGTACCCGACGCGCGCGTGCCAAACTACCTCTCTAGAAAACCCTTTTTTAGTGTGTACCATTGATTTCCTCGCTAGGTCATGACACGGCCCCGCAAAGGACGGCGTAAGGAGCACCTCGAGAGCAGCCTCAAGCGGGAGGTGTCCGTCATGAAACGGATCAGGCACCCCAACATAGTGACGCTGTGGGAGGCCATCAGCGACCCCCGCTCACGGAAGGTAAACTACATACAGTGCGTAAAAACATGTATCCAGTTTGTTTACCAAACAACACTCAAAATAGACGAGGGAAGCTGGTAGCATGAGAAAGCCGAAGCGGTGCGGCTGTGCTCGACCAAAAAACAGTGGACGACTGTGTAGACCTTGAGACAGATACGACAAACTAGTTTAAATATACCTGACGGCGTGCAACAACTAACTGCTGTCCCCACCCTCATATTTTGACACATCGCCGAGAAGGCTTATTTCTTCCAGGGGCCGTGGCACAGCAGCAGAGGGGGTACAGATAGGCGCAAACATTTACTACGCGACGAAAGGGGCTCTTCAACTGAAAACGCGTCCATTACATTTGCACTCCCATGAGCGTCGTGATTGTTCTACATGTACTGTAGTACACGCGGTACTCGTAGTCGATGGAAATGCGTTTGTCGGGTTGTTTTAGTTCGGCAAATTAGGGTTTGGGTGAGATACAGAGCTTCTCATGTTAGTAACTTCAGAAAATATAGGTTTTCTTCCCCCTGCCATAGCATGCCTTTCGGATGCTCTAGGAAAACCAAAATGGTTCACGCGCCCTACCAACAACGCGCCGCGTGGTTGTGGCAGTGTCACGGTACCCTTTCCTCGATGGATGATGCAGTCGGCTGATTGCCCTCCCGTACATATACATGCGCGCGTTTGTTGGGGACCCCTCCAAAAGCCTTGGTCAGCTTCAAAACACTATTCGCGTACTGTAATTTTGATCAGTGCGTTAAGAAGAGCATTCGTAGTACGAGGGCCACGTAGGTAGCCGTTTCCTGGGTTTTAGGCTTCAAAAGCGAGAGCGCGCTCGAGCAGAGCAAGTGCATGTGTTATCCTATCACCTACCTGGTACCTCTAGGTACCTCGTACGAGAAACAAAATAGGGACTGAGTCCAGAGAAAACGAGGCAGAATATATGACTACTACCATCCTTCTCCTCCTCTTCTTCCCACCGTCTGCAGGCTTGCCGCGCCGGACGTTAAGTTTTGGGCACCTCTCCCCAATACTATGGGACTTACGTTCCGCGCAGATGTACCTTCGATCCAAGTGCACCTTATCCAAGGCCTCTTAACCTCTCTTTGCGGGCGTTATGTTCCGTATAGGTGTACCTTATCCAAAGTCCCTTGCTCTCGCTTTACGGACGTTACATGCTGTGTAGGTGTACCTTATTCAGGAGTTCATGGAAGGTGGACCCTTGCTCAAGGAGGAATATATCGTCGATCCTCTGCCTGGGGACGTGGCGATTGCAAAGTTCGTACAGGTGACCCTTCCATCAACTGTAAAATTACGGGGGGCACAGAAAACTCAGACACGATGGGGCGCTTCAGCTACGGGGAGCTGTACCCATTACCTCTGCGATCGCATATATACGAAGCATGTGGCTTACACGTGTATTGTTGACAGCGGTACGCTTATCGTTCGGGGTCTCAATCGTCTCGTTACATGTACATTCCTTGATTTTCACAGAGTCGCTGGTTGTTGTATAAGGTATAGAGTTCCTGATACAAGGAACGAAACAAAACATGCCACCTGCTGGAACCGCTCCTGCTCCATATATATCTATATATATCGTCATATATATATATATATATATCGTCACGCCAAATATAACCACCCGAAACGAAACCGCTTGACGCAGGCTGCAAGAGGTGTTCAGTACATCCACGGCTACGGCGTTTGCCATGGGGATATTAAGCCGTCCAACATCCTCGAAGATGCTCACGGGAGGGTGAGAGCGAGAAGTTCACCGAAGAGCGTTGGAACGGATCATAGGGAAAGGCAGAGTTAGCGCTGCTCGTACTGCACATACGTACAGTAGACGCTACATGGTCCCCCTTATGTGTTTTCCCCTTTCTGAGGACATTTACGAGTGATGATGAACGTTGAAGATGGTGCTGTACAGTGTTGAAGGGAAACCATAGCAAATAAAATATAATACAGTACATGGTTGAACACACCATACATATTTTCTACAGATATGTCATATAGAGTAACATAACCTGCCGATACGACATGTTCACCGCAGGGTGTGCATGGCACAGCTCCAATACAGGAATAATACCTTAGATGGTGCATGCTATACGACTCCCACTTGGCAACATCAGCTAGATCACACAGGTCACCAATCTCTCTGCCCTGAAATATCTAGATCCTGACGTAAGAAAATATGGGCTAGGATATCGGTCCGATTTGTGCATGGTGGAAAGCGCGCCACCACACGGCAGGAGCGAAGCCAGCTCCAGAAATATTACACCATCCAAACGGGTGAAACACTTAAGCCTGCCTGGAATAGCCTGAGCGTACGCATTTGTGTGGCGGTTCCCTTCCGTGTAGAGGGAAAGCGGGACTTGAAAGCGCGACGGGTCGTATTCTTCCTTGCGTTTTCAATTACAATAGGCTTGCTGTGGTGATGCGAGGACAAAAATGTGGGCGACCTTGCTTGAATTGTTTCTAGATTTCAATGCAAATAACTACCAATGTAGTGCTATGTGCCGTTACATGGGCCATTGCTTCCACCACGGAGCAAGGTAGACTCCGTACCCCCGAAACGTCCAAGCACAGGAAGGCTACGTACCCGGCAGAGATACTGCTCCTCGCTGCTCACTAGCATTGTACGTAGTACGTAGTAGCATCAAGCACAACATTGTCAATAGTTCGCCTTTGTTTTGTCCCCTTATACGTACCCTCCAGCGAACATGGAAGGTTAAACTTGCTAATATGGGTGTCTGTGTCATCCTAACGAGAATTAGGCGCACCCCTACAGTAATATACGTCTGCCGGCCGCTTACCGCGTCGCTCCAGAACCAGACCGTGAACTGCCTCCTTTTTGTATTTTCCCCCTACCCCCTCCGGTCAAAACGCCCAAGGTTAAAATTGCTGACCTAGGTGCCTGTGTCATTCTGAGAGCAGACAAAGAGAGGAACGTTGATCGTGGCGGTTCTTGGAGCAGCGGCAGCAGCATAGGACTAACAGAGACCGAACGAAACGGCCAGGATTGCCACAAGGTAACTACAACTATGGAGTACTCGCGAAACGTACGATGTACGATCGCGTGCATACACGACGTACGTTTTTGTCATCCGAGCTTGTGATGACACACTGCGGTGGGATGCTACGACCGCGTTGCGTGCCTCCGAAACCGCCGATACCTGCGCTCCGTTGGTTTATTTTTCTGTAAACCGTCTCTAGCTGTGATATCTGCAAACGTTAGTATTGGTACGACCTCGGGCGCATGACGGGGCCTAGCACAGACGGGCAGGGTCAGCGAGCTGGAGCGCTCCTCATGTAGACATAAACCACGTACTTAAGTATATATATTATCGGACCTCGCAGGTGGACCTCGTCGAGGCGAAGTCGCGCAAGTCAAGTCACCAGCAAGCACGAGACCTCACAGATGGAGAAAGCCTCATCAAGTATATGAACTCCCTAATATATGAAACCGTCATCATACCTGCTGTATCGAGTACCAAGCACAATCAATAGTTAGCCATGGCACCAAGTCCTTCCATGTTGCCTCCAATCAGGGTTCTATTTAGTTCATACTGAACGTGTCGCCCGATTTTTCCAACATGTTATTTGAACTTCATCAAGCACCGGAGAAAGCGTAGCCAGCACTTGGGGAAAACTCCCATGTTTCTTCTCACAGACGACGTCCGCAATGGTTTCCGCCCGGCTCGTGGTTTGCTTCGTGAAGCGCCATCAAAGTCATAGGGAGCGCGTGGGAGGGACTCCTGGGTTCCAGGCCCCGGAACTGTTCGGAGAAGGCGGCGGGTCAAGGACATCGTTCGCCAGCGACGTCTGGGCCTTAGGGGTTAGCTTGTACCAGATGGTGGTCGGCCGAATGCCCTTCTACGGGTCATCGTGAGCATAAACAATCACCTTTTGTTATTGTTGGCTGTTGTGGGTGACATCGTTGTTTCGTGCACCGTGTTTAACTAGGGCTAGCGCTACCACTGGCCGTCTCTGAGGAGTTATGTGGATATATACCCACGAATTGCTGTCGTGTTGAGTGCTCCGAAGAGGTACGTCTCGGGCGAGACCCTCCTGCTTCGACCCAGGAGGCCTCGTCTACCGGCGGCAGAGCTAAAGAATACTGGTGCATGCAACAGCATCATTCGACATCATCATTGCCCGAAGCGGCCATACGTCCGTCGCAGGCCACAGTATGGTAGCCCAAAAGGTCTAAACCACTGTGCCTTTTCCACACCGTGCACCGCAAGGGTTCCAGCAACGTCACACATGCACCCTATCCGTTTTTCCTGTTTCTCCCGATGGCGAGTTCACCCCGTTCCATCACACGCGTCATGCTCATTGATCTGTTGCCGAGTCGTGTCACCGAAGAGGAGGTTTCCCAAAATTTGTTCAGATTCATGCCAAGAAGACATCTAACGTACTTTCTGTACCTCACTCCTAACCCGTCTTTGAGAAAACCCTGCATGTGTAACCTGATGAATCACCCCATGGGCTACAGGCAAGAACAAAGGAACAGCATTGTAAAACGCTACTCCGATTTCTACTCCATTCGGTACAGTAATGTGTTTGTTGTTTCGCGTCACGATTCTGCCGAAACTAAGGACGTCTCCGAGACGCCGGCGAAACGTTAACGTTTACTTATTTTTGCTTCTTACGCTCACCACAACACTTCCACATCTGAAGTACCGTACTTCTTGTACACCTAATTTTCCTGTGTACTCGGTCGTAGAACCTAACGTTGCTGTTGTGCCAAGATGCGGCGAGAGCTGTCCTGTCGTTTCAGTGGTTTCCGTTCCCACCTCCGTCTATTTCACGGAACGGGGCGTCTACTCCTGTGCGCCAGATACCGGGAGCTGATGTTAGCCATACAGATGGAGGCAGCGGTATTCCCAACGTCCTGCCACGTTCAGCCCAACCTCGTCAACCTTCTCCAAAGGTACGAAGGATAAAGCAATACGCATCGATGGCAGGCACAACGCGGACGATATGTACCATCGCGTTGTATGGTACACAGTTAAGTAGTCGGTTTGGTGTTGTCTGGGGCCATAGCCACTCAACAGTAATGTGCAACCGGCCAACAACGTGTAACCCATCGACCATTGTGTGACAACCAACAACCAACCACGTGTAACGACCGACAACGTGTAGCGACCAACACGTTCCAACGATTACGTGATCGACCAGCAACGTATATCGAACAACGTGCAGCCAGCCAACAACATGTAACCGACCAATAACGTGCAACCATTTACAACGAACAACGTGTAACCGACCGTGCCTTCCCTTCCAGACCGGCCTAGGAAACTACCTACTGGAGGATGCAGGAATATGATTAAGCTACAACCGCCGTGAATACTGCGAAACGTTGGAGCAAGCCATACTCATGTTAAATGAAAACCACAAACCCTACACACTCCAAACTATTTCACCACGAGTACCTTATGCCCCACCCCCCGCCAGTTACATGTACCTGGTATATATTATACCAGTTGTGTATACTAGGTTGGGTTGACGTCGGTTGCCAACGACGTTGTAAAACATGCCAATCACTGCGTGAGCCAGACAACCAGAGTACTGTTTTTTGTTTTTGGCGGTCACCGCGATTAGCGGTCTTAGATCATTTGTGCGGGGGAGGGAACGCACGAAGCGATTTTGGCATCACGTATCGTAGTGTGTACCAGGTATATGACAAGGCACGCACGAGGCAGATGCGTCTTACACACATTGATGTCTCTGCAAGAGGCCACCCCAAAAAAGTAACAAGTTAATTCGATCCTGTCATCCATATGCAAGAGCGTCCGCCTCACAAGCGGTTGTTTGTAGGATGCGGCTCACTCTTCATGCGGCTTGCCGAATATCTCACGAATCTTGGCGCGTGGTGCAAGCAAAGTCTACCTGATCGGTGAAAAATCAAAACCCGACGTGCTTCGTCCCGGCAATTTAGGGATGCGAAGGTCGATGGTCATTCGACTACGGCCATGCGTGATATGAGTACACCCCCTCGCGCGCCTCTTTCCCCCCCCCACATGATTGAACCTATGGACGCGCAATGTTTCCGTCATCTACCCAAATATTGAATTGGTGGGATATATAGGACCTGCATGATCTAGATTCTTGAACTTGGAAGGATCTGTATGATCTGCATGATATGGCACACGTTCATTCCGGGTGGGATCTATACGATCTAGGTCTTGCCCACTTGTTTGCTCGGGTGAGGTCTATAGGATCTAGATCGTGTTGTGTACGATAACTCCTAACGGCCACTATCTGATCTATGTGAAATTCAGCATATCACGATCCGCAAACATATGGACTCTGGGTGCGCTAGGCCTCCCGTCGTCCTCCCAACCATCGAATATCGCTATCCCCCCCCTTAAGGATGTTGGACAAGAACCCTTCGACGCGCATCACTCTGACAGAGGCGATGCAGCACGAGTCCGTCACGAGAGAAGGCGTGTGCGTCCCGTGGTGGGAGGGAGAGGAGGTAAGCAAGATGAAACTAATAGTGATTTTGTCGTGGTTTTCCCACGGGATCCAATGGGATGTTTACGACGGGATAAGGTAAATCCCATGGGGATGGAATGTAGCCCACGAGATCCCATGGGGTGAAATAACCATGGCATGGGATCCCATGGCATCGAAGTACCTCCCATGGGATGATGTGGGGTCTCATGGGATCGAAGGGTAGTGTATTGAAATCCCGTGAAAGGTCCCCTGCTATCAGCGTTACCACCGTGCGACACCCACGGGGTACAAACATGTTTGCCCATTCAAGACATCACCTACTAGACACCACCTCCAAGGCACACGATATCGCAATAACATGGAAAACCCTTAAGACGTTCCAACGATACAATGGTTGGTTAGTTCCCCGGACGAGGAGGCCGTCAGGCCAACCATTGGGTTGGCCATAAAAAGGGTACAGTACCCTTATCGTATACCAGGGTATGTGTATATACAGTAGTTGTATACAAGACGCGTCGCTGGAATGTCTCACTACAGCAGTGGTCCCTCTATAGCGTCGGTTGAGTAGCGCCGGTTGCCCGCTATAGCGCCGGTGAAATCGCTTGGCACAGTTTTCCGTTTCCATTCTAAAACCTATCTATTCCCCAATCCGGAGTAGTGACAGCTGCCGGTATAGCGTTGGGTTTTCCCGCTGGCACATACCGGCGCTATAGAGGGACCACTACTACTGCAATAATAGCAACTCGCGCGGTGGATTTGTATATGCCGCGAACCAAAAACCGAAGCAATTTCCACAAAAACCGTGGAAAAAAACATCGCCAGCAACGTCTCGTTTGCCCAGATCGGTACTGGAGGGTATGAGCCATCGCCCGAATGGGCGAAGCAAACCATTGTTCCTGGACAAAACTCGAGAGCAAAAGGAGGCCCAGAAGCGCTTGGCAGGCACAAGGGAGCCGGCGCGCGATCGCCCGAGGACCTGGTCGGGAAAAGGTTCGTTCTGTTTTGTTTCGGTTAAACTGTTGACCAAGGCTACGAGTCCGGTATGAGGAGCACTTTTGGCTTTCGAGGCTTTATTCGTAAAATTATTACAGTACATGTCAAGCCTTGTCAACATCTTCGTGGATTTTTATTTCGCGATATAATATAATATGCACCGACCGCTGAATTCATGTTTACGCTGCGGCAACACGTGTCGTATAGTCCATTTTCGAGCGGGGTGCAGGGCCTCTCGCGGTAGTGGCCTGAGTTCCGGTACGTAACAAAAATGGGGGTACACCCTCTACGCACTAGTGGTGGTAATGTCCCACGCCCGTATTGTGTCGCTCCGGCATTCCGTGATGTGTCTACGACTGTAGTTGTCTACCCGTCCTACACCACGTGTCCCCCTAATTGACCTTTACTTGCAGATGATAGTATAGCGTACTGCGCCAGTGGGGTTACCCCGCTTTATTTTAACCTTGAACTCCGTCAGTTGGACGCAGGTTAAGCGTTTCCACCTCACCCTTGTATATCGGCGCTTCCAATCACTGCCAGCATCAGGAACCAATCACGTATTTGAGAGCACGCTCCTCGCCATCCTTTCGGTAGCGACCCGGGCTACAGTGAGGGAACGGGGGGGGGGGTACCACCATTCGATTACCGGGTACATTTAGGCCGTTAGCCCGAGCGACGGCCCTGCACCTAATCCATTAAGCGGAACAATTGTTTCGTTGGCGCAGCATGCGTAACAACCAATGGCTGCGGAGTATACAGCAAATTCAACCACGCTGTTGCGCCAGAGGCCCTGGAAAGTAAAACACAAAGCTCTAAACGTGACTCCGCCCCCCCCCCCAACCCTAGCCTTGGCCTATAGGAACCGAACGGGGTGTCGTTTAATGTGAATCTTCGAGGAGTTTACGTGGGCGTTCGTATTATGTTAGTACGGATATCATTACGTCGGACAACCACATCGACAAGCGAAGATGCTGCACCCACCGGCTAGCCCCCTCTTCTCAAGTTGCGCGCGAAATCCATTCCCGCCAAAGCTGAGCGCGTTATGCCAGTACCGCCTCAATCATGGTACGGTAGTAGGCGGTTGCACTTCTGAGCCGCAAGTATTGATCATGCACGAGGGGATCTGATGTGTATTTCCACCACATGGTTCGTATCGGTATAGTTTATGTATAGCTCATGGGGATGCGTATCTCTCTCGTCTATTATTAGCCCAGATTGGCTTACTGGGCTTTTCGAAATCAGTTGTCGGTTGAGGTATAGAGGTCCTCAGAGCTCCTCAGCGAAGAACCTTCAAAGAAAATTCCTGTAGTCGTTATACGTACCCCCGATGCCCAATATAGCACGAGGAACCCGTAGAATGGAAATATCTGAACATAGTCGGACGTCCTGCATAGCGAGCCGCCCCAAAACGCGGCGGTCAGAAATTTTCAACAACTTTCCTGCGTCATTCTTCCTTGGCACCCTTACCCCGTACACTACTTCCAGGTCTAGTCGGGACATTTTCGACGCCGACGTATCGCACGGCGAATTGGACGACTCCACCGCGCTCGAGCGCTCTAGCGGCTTGGTACGTCAAGATGGAGGAGGGGGGGGGCTGCCAGTAGTTGGGGCCCGTAACGTTTCTAGCTTAGACCCCGTTGCTGAAGCGCGCTATTGTGGCCGCTTGGTGTGTTGCAGAGGGTGGGGGTTGCGAGGTCGGGGTCGGTCGTGTTTCTAGCCCAGAGCCGTTGAATTCTGGGACCAGGAGGAGCCAAAGGATAGACGGCCGAAAATAAGTGCGCTAAGCTACGCATGATTAGGTTGATGCCATCCAGACAGGCGCATCATGAACTAACGTCGGTATACCTGATACCTACAGTAGCTTGCAGAAAAAAAGAAGACCCAGCGAAATAAGCCAGAGGTGGCAAAAATTGTGCACACCGGACAGATCACTGTTTGCCACTTACTTGATCATCTTCAGCAATTTCAGGGCTGTGTGTGATACTGTCAAAGGGTATGGAGGTTCCTGACCTGTAGGATCTATAGCTTATTCATGTTGTGGAGTTGGAGCCGTGTAACCTGCATGGTCTAGGACATGTTGCCTGGGTTCGATACGTGCTGTACAGATCGTGCACAGTATATCATACCGGCAGAATATAGTGTATCTGATCTACTGTACGTAGGTCGTGGTGACGTTGGACGCATGCATTATTTTGCCACTGGTACAAGTCTAGAAACTACATGAAAAAAATGATGTCACCGAATGCCCAAACCAAATACCCCTCACTACAGTACAGTAGTTCCAAGTATTTTCAAGTCATTTGTCCCTAAAGCGGGGATGGTTTGTTGTAATGGGATGAAGGATTCCCCGGTTCCTGGTACACACGGGCACTGTACACATATGCACGGGTGGTTGGCCTTCCTGCCTGTACCCCCGGCAGGTGAGGAAGCCGGACTTTTTGATGCCGAGGAGCGACTCCTTCGGGAAATCTGCCGGGCGGGTGGTCTTTTCAAGCCCTCACGCCTCCGGCGCCTTGCGGCCCTCGTACACTGGGGAGGTTGGTACCCGCCGATTGTCGCTCCTGTGAGTACTGTGTGCTGCCTTCAGTAGTTTTGATTCGAGTACAACGCTGAGTATATTCTACTGCGACGACCAGGCAGGTTCGATGCTATGGTGCAGCAGTATGGGCCCGCCGATTGTCGTTCCTGTGAGTACTGTGCTGCATCCAGTCGTTTGATTCGGGTATTACGCTGGGGATACTGTACTACGACGAATGATAGGTTCGATACTACGGTGTAGTATGGGCCCGCCGGTTGTCGCTTTTGTGAGTACTGTACTGCACTACAGTAAGTCGATGTAATGCTCCTGTGAGTATAGATACTTTATTCACTATGTGGGTAATGAAGGCTGGCAACACTGAACGTGAAGCGACTCGCCAGCCGCTGCTATAACTCTGAGAGAGGAGGGGCGCATCCGTTGCTCGTCGTCTTTGACTGCTTCGAACAAGGACCCCCCCCTCTGAGCTCTGAACTCCCGTGGACCGTGGGCATAGCACGCAATCTAGATTACAAAGGTACGAAGTGCGGTTTTGTCAACAGACCGGTGTGAGTACCGCACTCAGAAAACTCGATGCTGGTATTGATAGGATGTCATTCTACTTTACGGGGGGTAAGATTCCAGCATTTCCTCTGCCTCACTCAAGTTCGATGCTGGGGAACCGTTCTGTGGAAAGGGCGGTGTGATGCCATGATTTTGCTCAGGCTCATATAGCGTACGCTGGGGAATCATGATTCAGTAAAAGGGGGAGAAATGCCGTTATTTTTCTCAGGCTCATACAATATACGCTGGGGAATCATGCTGGGCATGATGCCATGATTTTACTCAGGCTGAGAAGCTGAAGAGCTCTACACTCTACAGTATAGATCACGCCAAAACAAAAACAGATTCGAATAATAATAGTCACGCAACGATCCCATCGTCTATAGAACATCACACATTTGGATTGTTACGCTTCTCAAATGGGACCGCAAACATAATGTATGGGTAGACCCTCGGTTAAGGTCGCGGATGATCTTATCCACCCCCTATCCCCTGGTTTGCGAGGCACTCTATTGTCTAGTATACCTTTTTCTTCGGTATATATAGTTCGGCAGCGATGTTGACATTGACACGCGGCATGTGAACGCTTCGGTGGTCCGTGCCTATAGCAGAAAGCGGATATGTACATACCAGTCCTTCGTTTTGCTCCTTAAGAACTGCTACTTGGAGCTAGTTAGTGTGGGATTTTTATTTCCCAGTAATGTAATGTTTGAGGAGCCCCGTCACTCAGAACAAGAAGGTACCCCTAAAACTTCCCAGTCTACAGCACTGTAGAGGACCGCACTGTAGAGGACCGCACTATAGAGGACCGCACTATAATAGTGGATGTGGGGTGACGAGTTAGGTCGTTCTTTTTCATCCGACTCCTATGAACGAATATGCCCCTTCTTCTGGAGTCGCTGTGGTAGCCACCCCACCAAGAGCCGTCCTGGCAACGGCGTTTCGTTTTGGCTTCTACGTTAAGCAGTAGTGGTAGTAGTTTTGATCATTGCGTTATACGTCTTTTTATTGAAGAGGCCTTGGCGCTCCCGAAAGGGATCTAGAAACGTTTCACTCAGCGGCTTTAGCGCCAAGCCGTGGTGATGCGTGCTAGCGATAGGAGTTGCAATATATTGTTGGTCGAAATATTTCTGATCGACTACGTATTGCCAATTTGTTTTGTGACTTTTACTGACTATTACTGACTATTGCTGACTATGACGGACTATGACGGACTATTACTGACTATTACGGACTATCACTGGCTATTGCTGACTATTTTTGACTATGTCTGACCATTTCTGACTATTGCTGACTACGTACTCTACTACTCGTAACTATTCACTAACTATTACCGACTACTATTATCAATTGGATACCCCTCGACGGAGGAACCACCCAACCATTGCATCCCAATGGTGTTGCACACTATTTTTTATTAGCGCCCCCCTTCGTAGGCCATGGTATTGCTCATCGGGTTTTAACCTACACTAGCGGTACGGCCACGGCTCCGTGCGTGGCGCTAGCACTGTGTTTCCCGTAGTAGTACGTAAGTACCTGGTATCGTAGTGGACTAATTGTGTGTTGTGGTGTACCACTCTTAACCGAAGATTCAGGACCATCGTGCGAGGCAGTATCGACCAGGGGGATGACCGTTTTTTGTCCCCAGGTTGTTGAAGGTGTGCATGTATTGAAGGCTTTATGATGCGGATATGGGGCCTTACCACCCGAGGGCGTGGCGGGACAATCAACCGTGACCCTAAGCCAAACAGCAAATCAGCCTTCCACACCTTGCGGGGCGGTGTCCGTTTTCATCCCCAGGTCGTTGGAGTTGTAGATGTATGAAATTATTTCTGACCCGGGGATGGTAACTTATCGTCCCCGGGTGCGGCGGGACCTCGACGCTGTCCAGGGGGGCTACTCTCGCTGCGCGCTGGCTCCGTGAGAGCAAGGCAACCGTAATAATTTCAGTAGGGTTGGGGTTTCCACACCAGGCGGGGAGGTATTGACCCGGTGGTGCCCGTATTTGTCCCCGGGTTGTTGGAGTTGCAGATTAATGGAACGCTGTCTGACCATTATCATCCCCGGGTGCGGCGAGACCTCACCGTTGCCCCGAGGGTCAACTCTCGCCGTGCGCTGGCTCTAGGCCCAGGCCTTTAAGGCACGCCGCAGGCGCAAATAGGCCTATGGAGATAGACGCGCCGCAGGCGAAAAAAATTGAAATAGGCACGTAGATAGGCAAATGCCTGAAACGCCTTAAACGTGCCTATCTATGCCTGAAATAATTCCTTAAACGTGCCTGAAACCTGACAAGCCCGCCAAGGCACATCCCATTCTAATTTCAAGTAGTTTAGGGTTTCAGGCATAAATGCCTATCTTGCTCAATCCCATACTAATTTCAAGTAGTTTTGGGTTTCAGGCATAAATGCCTACCTATCTTGCACAATCCCACACTAATTTCAAGTAGTTTTGGGTTTCAGGCATAAATGCTTATCTTGCTCAACCCAACACTATTTTCAAGTAGTTTAGGGTGTCAGACATAAATGCCTATCTTGCTCAACACGCGACTGCAACACACTTGAACTGCACCTTCGTTTTCGGAGACGAACCACTAGACGAACTACTTGGAATTAGTGAGCATTTTCCCTTTGGAACTGCACACCTGCGTTTTTAATACTTGATTTAAGTTTGGGAGCAACGAAATGGCATAAAATAGCTAATAGTACGATTAATAGCTTAAAAGACATATTGTAATCCATACAAATATCCTTTGGGGTTCGGAAGCCTTCCTCGGCATATCTTCGTACCTCACAGCCACTCTCAGCCTTTAATTGCCGAAGGAAAACTTACTTGCTTTCCCGAAGTTCTTTGCTTTCTTTGCTTTCTTCTATCCGCACTACAGGGGTCCGCATCTGAGATAGGCCTGTTTTTTTTACTCTGCCGATACCTTCACTAAACCAACAAAGGCAACAAATCACACGCCGTGTGTGTCCAACGGTGCCGCGAGTAAAACTGAAAATTCGCGTTTGCGTCTTTTTGTTTTCGGGTCTTTTTTGTTTAGTATTCACCTTCGAAGGCAGATTTCGTATGGGATTCCAAATAATGGCCAATTTTCAATACACTTATTTTCCGAAGGCTATGAAAATCACATTCTAGACAGTTCTAGACAATATATTAAAAATGTGATCACGGATAATTGTGGTGATAGGCTATACGATCATCATGCAACTTGTTTTGGTGAACAATATTCATTTTTGATGGCGCTGAAAAGTTTTGGCATTCCCATAATGTCAAGCCATTCGTCTTGAGGGCAATCAATACCAACCACCACCACCACCACCACCACCACCGCCCGGTGTCTGCTCCTCCTCGTCTTCCTGTCTGCGTGAAGTTTGTTGTGCTCCCTGGCTGTTAGCAGAGCTGTGGCCGTGCGGGATGCCTTGGCTGTGCGCTGTGCGTCTGTGCGTGCACTGATGCACTGCTGTGTGACCGCAAAAAAAACACAACAAATAACCCCCTTTCCCCTAAATTTGGGAGTTCCAGTATAACGGCGATATTTTTTAATGCCTTTTTTTGTCATTTTGACATGCCTGGCCGTGCCTGAGAAACGATAGGCAAGATAGGCACGAAAATCGCGTTCAGGCACGCTGTTTTCAGAAAAGGTCATTCAGGCATTATTTCAGGCATGCTTAAAGGCCTGGGCCTAGCTGGCTCCATGAGAGCCAGCCAACCGCAAATCAACCCGTGGGGTTGGGAGTTTCCACACCTTGCGGGGCGGTATCGACCCGGGGGTGTCCGTTTTCGTCCCCGGGCGGTCGGAGTTGTAGATGTATGGGAGGATTTCTGATCCGAAGATGGGACCTTATCATCCCCGGGTGCGGCGGGACCTCGACACTGTCCCGGGAGGCTATTCGCGCTGCGCGCTGATTCCATGAGAGCTAACCAAACAAAACTCATTCCGTGGGGTTGGGGTTTTCACACGTTGCGGGGCGGTATCGACCCGGGCGGTGTCCGTTTTCGTCCCCGTGCGGTTGGAGTTATAGATGTATGGAAGGATTTATGATCCGGGGATGGGAACTTATCATCCCCGGGTGCGGCGTGACCTCGCCGTTGCCCCGAGGGGAAACTCTCGCCGCGCGCTGGCTCCATGAGAGCCAGCCAGCGGTAAATCGTCCATTGGGGTTGAGGTTTCCACACCTTGCGGGGCGGTATCGGCCCGGGGAGTGTCCGTTTCCGTTCCCGGTTTGTTGGATTTTTAGATGTATGGAAGGATTTCTGACCCGGAATGGGACCCTATCGCCCCCGGGTGCCGCTGGCTCCGTGATGAGCTTCAGCCAATCAGTGACCAGCCGATGAGGGTCGGGTTTTCACACCGTGCGTGGCGGTATCGACCCGGAGAACCGCCATTTGTGTCCCCGGTTGGTCGATTTGTAGACATGTGGAGGGATTGTTTATCAAGGAATAGGGACCCTATCCTCCCCGGGTGTGGAAGAACCTCGATGGTTCTATTCTGCACCAACCTTCTAGAAAGAGCCAGCACTCACAGCTGCCAGAATATTATGATTCAAACATTTATGTCAGCAAGGCTGGCTAAATGGCTGTCAGAAATGCCTCGGGATTAAGCCACGGCCACGGCTCGGCGCGGCTTCAGACCCGGTTCTCTGCTGCTGCTTGCTGTTGTTTTGTGCTGCTGCTGCTGGTGCTACTGCTGTTTTCTGCTGCTGCTGCTGCTGCTGCTGCTACTGCCTCTGCGCTGCCACGGGTTTGTGCGATGTGTGATGATGGGATGCAGGTCGTAGTGTAATTCAGCCGCACTTGCACTGTTGCAATCGACCAATGGGCTGCCCGTTTCATAATCTGAACTGCAATAACCCAGTAGCGAAGTTGGCTTCATGCCTCAATCAGCCAACGATGCCTGTTTCTTACTCTGAACTTTAATAATGCCATAAGCAATGCCTCACTCCTCGAGGACCGGCTCGGGGATCGGCTCGGGGTTGTCGGCAACTCAGAGCGACGGCCACGGCTCGGCGCCGCATGGGACCTGGTGTTCTGCGGGTTGTGGCGCCCAGCCTCCCTGCCTATGGGGCAAGGCGGGGCTGAACCGCTCTTGATCGCGCTACCCAATTACAGACAGATATAATAGCAGCATTTAATAATGTAGATGTCTTTTCAATAATAACCAGGTTTGGGTGATTCACTAATAACTTAGT
This sequence comes from Saccharina japonica, assembly GCA_008828725.1. Classification (NCBI taxonomy): domain Eukaryota; class Phaeophyceae; order Laminariales; family Laminariaceae; genus Saccharina; species Saccharina japonica. The sequence goes on along the minus strand of MEHQ01002596.1, from coordinate 162,299 downwards.
AATAGTATGGAGCTCCTCAAGTGAGGAGCCCCAGAAGGTTAAGTCTTAACCCTATTGCAGCAAGCGTCTGGCCACAGGTGTTGTCCCTTCTCCCCCCCCCGCTGCACGCCGTCGTTTCTTTAGCGCAGGATTATTCGCCCAGCATTATTCCCGCTGATCGTTGATTTCCGTCGAACTTTGGCAACTCGCGCCCTCCCGAACATTCAGCGACGACGGATGACTCACAGGACGTATGACACCTGTAAAAATAGCTCCGGCCAATAGTGAAAAGCCAGCGCAACCGCCAGCGAGGTGGCAGACTACTCTTGGGATTCCGGGATAGCCCGCTGGAGGCAGTATTCATATCACGGTTAAGGTCTCCTATAGGAGTGTGACGCGTCCGGAAACGAGTTCAAAACCTAACTCGTGTGGCACTAAAGACGATCTCCCCACCCCCGCCCCCATCCCACCCTGCCCCCACCCCTCTCCATTGTTCTCACGCGCTTTCCGTTGCGACCGAACGTTACGAAGCCCAACGTTGAACGACAGCGAAAGCGGCCGTATATCACTCAGTTCCTCTTCCGCTTATGACGGAGGTAGCCTAAATATACAATGGACCTGTAATCGCAGGGACTTCCCCGATCATCAACATGAGGGGAGGGTGAAAGGTGATAGACGAAGGTCAACGGGTAGCGCGAGAAGGTAAATGAGCCTTTTTAACGGCGTGGAGGCGGTGACATGTCTTTTTCTGGTTATCCTATTGCATGTGGAGCTAGTGTATATACCTCAAAACAAACATCAACCTTGGGAAAACGTGTTGTACGTATTGGCCATGCGCGAACACAGCCCGAGGACAAAAAACGAACCCAAATCAGCGCTCGGGCCAGTGTGCTTACACCGAGCTACGCCCCCTGAAACACACGCCTCCCTCGCAGTTTGTAAAATTCCAACCAACCAACCAACCAACCAACCAATCTCGACCATGAAGACCCTGTAGGTTAGGTATAAAATATCGTGTAGAATTGAAGTATACAAGTGAGATGCTCAATACTACTCTGGCAGGAAGTATTATGATTTGTTCCGGTATAAGTGTGAAAACCTAACGTTCCTTACATATTCGTGCACAATGAGAAACCGGCGCATGCTACGGCAGGGGTGCACTTCTACATATCGCACGAAAACGGGCACGTAAGACAATTTTGCACGCGTAACCTTAATATAGCAATAATCAGACTCATGGCTTATGCCTGTATCGAACCATATCGTGAAAACAGATTGTTGTTGGGTACAGTAGTTAGTCCATTGAGAATCCCCATCAGCGATAAACCATTCGAACAACACAAACAGTGCTACTCCTGTCGTCGCACGTGTCTACCCCCCCCCCCCCGCCTAAATATATGATATATTTATAGGTTGGGTTGGCGTCGGTTGGCAACGACGCTGTAAAACACGCCTCTCACTGCGTGAGCTAGACGACCAGGGTACCGTTTTTTTTTTCATTTTTTGGCGGTCACCACAACTGGCAGTCTAGTTATAGATCATTTGTGCGGGGTGGAGAACCTTTGTTCCGCACAAGTGGAATGATCGTATCACGCAGTGTGTATATGGCAAGGCACCCGCGAGGCAGTTACATGGTAGTGCTCCCATCATTGCTGTCTCAGGAAGTGGCCACACCAGAAATTAAATTAACTCATTGAAGCTGTCGTCCATATGCAAGTCCGCCTCAGAGGCGGTTCTTAGCAGGATGCAGCCCACCCTCCGTGCGACTCGCCCAATTCCTCACGGCGTTTCGCGCTTGGTGCAAGCAATGTCTGCCTGGTTGGTGAAAACCCAACGCGCTCCGTCCCGGCATTGTAGGGATGCGAGGGTCTATGGTCATATGACTACGGCCGTGCACAACATGAGTACACCCCCCCCCCGCCTTACCGCACTGTAGTGGCATGCCGGATACGTTAGTCACACGAGAAACTCCCCCCCTACCGCACTGTAGTAGCATGTTCATACAATGGACTCGATCGTATATGCTGGAGTACATACTTCGAACATGCTGGAGTACATACTTCGTACATGTTTTACCTCAAACGACTTCCTCCCTCTCCTCGGCCTCGCCCTGGCGTAATTTGGTACTGCGCGCCCGAACCTCATCGCGTCGGTTGGCCACAGCGAGCAAGACCAAGGGGTGGAGCACTGCAAGGGGGAACGAAGAAAAGTAGATCCCAAGAGCGAAGGAACCCCCCGCTGGCTACGCGGTCAACGTGAGAATCGAACGTTTGAGTCACGCCACGGCAGAGGGGGAAAACTACCGATTGGATAATTTTCCAATTATTTGGATTAATATGATTTCAATCCGACAGTGTGCAGCATGAACTTCAACATTGATCACTCATAATCACTCACGAAGGAAGCAAACCACGGAAACAAGGAGCCCAAAATGCTAACTAATTTATGTACCTATTTCCGGCGTGAGCTCTGTCTACTCAATGTGGCGTTCTTGCTCCTCCAATCTCCAATTGTTATCATTGTAGAGCAGAGGCAATGATACACGTTGCTCTGCCGTTCCCGAGTCTACCGCGTTTTGTTGTTATGTTTTCGACGGTATCAAACTTGGTGTCGCAAACTGTCTATTGCATTTCTTAGGGTGATGTGTGTGCGACGACGAAATACATATCGAGAAAGTGCAAGGTGTTTTCTTGGAGACTCTCTCCTCGCCTACGGGAGCCTACGCTATCCCACCCCCCCCCCGTATAGAACTCGCCTCCCTTTTGATCGGACGCCGCCGTTCTCGTCGAGGAATGCTATCCCTGGGCAATGCTATGGTAGTGCAGGGGTTGTTTTTTTTTATTAACGGGGCTCCCCCCTGACCTGATGAACTATTCACAATCCCAAACAACACATAACAGCAGATTTTCCTTATTGATAATTGCCTTTCCGATGAGCATGCAAATTGAGTTTAGTACTTTGTTATTGTTTAAATTGATTTTAGTACTTTGTTTTTGTTTAAGAGTTGAATTTCGCTCACGATCACAATTTGACCTAGAAATATGTTCCTCGATGGTAGGTATCGATCCACGAAAAAAAATTGAAATCAACCTTGGCAGGCTCGAAAAATCAAGGATTTAAGGGAATTTGCATTTATGAGCGAGGTACCTCGCCCATAAATCCGGATTCTCTGGGATCTTCGATATCTTGAGACTTCCGATGCCGATTTCGTTTTTGTTTTTATGTCATCGACGGGTGTCACAACTGACACTAGTTTACAGTGAAAATGATGACTGTGAGGGAAGTACATATCTTACAATTCAAAAACCAATATTTTCGATTTTCATTCTCATCGGAAAGGCAATTCTCAATTAGGAAAATCGGCTGTTACATGTTCTGCACTTCTATTCGTTATTTACGGGGTGCGAGAAACAATCGTCATCAAAGGAACCCGGTCCTGGACCAAATTTGGAGCTTCTCATCCTAGGAACCTGAGGAAACAATTTGCACCACCCCCCCTAGCGTGGCATGCCCCCCCCACCCTGACGACACATATATGAGATTAACACATCTTCAATCAACGGCCTGTTCCACTCGACCTGTACCCTTTGGTCTACTTGCTCCTAACCGTACGATTTGCTACGTGCACCTCGAAAGAATGATGTTGTATTTCATAGATATGGTAGGCCCAAACACGTTTTGAAAATAGACGTGTTTTCTGCCCTTACTCTGTTAGCTTACAAAAGTCTTCCAACCTTCCGCCCTTGCCCCCGGTCGAAACTTTTTTTTCTACTGCCCTAGCTCCATTCGCTCACAAACAACCCGCCTCCAACGTTTCTCACGCCCCTTACCCCTGCCGGAAACATTGCCTTGTTTTGCAACGCAGAAAGCGACACCACCCGGGGTGGTCACCAAGCCTCTCCCATGCATACGGCCGCTTCCCTTCTGCTTCCTATGGGCGGCGACACAACGTCCGGGAACCAATACCCTCCCCCACCTCCCGCCGACAAATGGAGATCTAACCCAGCCCAAGCCGTGGTGGACTCGAGGCCGTTCGGTAGGCGCGCGGGCTCTGGCTCTCCACAAGGAGCAGGAAGCGCGGCACGTGGGAGGCGTTGGTCTAGCGAGGGTAGGGAAGAGAGTGCTGCTAGTGCACGTGAAGAGAGGAGGTTGTTGTCGTTGTCCCTCCATGCGTCCGTCGGTGCCTCGCTCGGCCTGGATCCATCCATGGACTGCATCAACGAGGAGGACCCGAAGACAATGGATACGTGAGGGTGGTGGGGGGTGTACTCATATCATGCATAGCCGTAGTCATATAAAAATAGGGAGGGACGGGGCGCGAGGAGAGGGGTGGGGGGAGTTGTTTCTTTACCAGAGTGATGCCGTGTTGTGTGGAACAGTATGCTTGACTGCCATGCGCAGCGTAGACCGACGCAGAACGTCAACATATCGGCTCCCAGGTTTTCCTCGAAAATGGTAGGAAGTTATTCGTTGACGATAGCGATCCCGTGCTATGATAGGTGCTTCATTAGGGGGATCGCTTTCAAGCCCTTTTTCCCTGTGGGTGAGAGCCACTCGACCAAATGGCTACCAAATTATTTGGCAGACTTAAAGTCTTCCGTATTTTAGTTTAGTTTTCGCGATATATGCACTGCCATGGGGATGTAGATGTTTGCTGTTCTGCGACAACGACAAAATTGTGTCCAATGTTTGAGCGAGGTACATAACCGGTCGTCCGAGGGGCGTACACTCTGCAGTGGAAATGATGGCATCATCAGCCCCTACCGTAGCAGCAGTCGTATACACAACGGAACGCGTGACTGCTCATGATGCACAGCGTGAGCGTAAATTGTCAAGTGCTGAACCCATGTTTCCTCGAGATGTATACCCGACCAACCCAAAAGGCAGGCGATTAGCGGTTGCCGCGGATCGCTCCAACGCATGTTACCGCTTCTTCGGGCACATATGGCGGAAACATTTACATATCCCTACTTAGGTTGAGGTTTAGCTCTGGTTACTGCATTATAGGTCCTCTAAGCTCATAGTTTGTGGTCGCCCCTTGTCCACACCGCCCCCTTCAACCGCGCACAATCCATGCTGTCTCACTCGTCTACCCCCTTGCACCTCTCTCTCGTATACACAGCTCACCAAGCTTCAACAGTACGGTGACCTCGCGGAACAACTCCACAAACGACCTATCAAAAAGCGTTCTTCCAAGCGACGGAAACTTGCATGCGGCGGGCAGCAGCGGCGACAACAGCAGCCGATGCTCAAGCCCCCCCCCTCCCCCCCAGCCACAGGGTGCAGGCGTTGGTGGCCGTACTGACAAGGATGGCGGTGGGACCAGCGACTACGACACTGACGAACAAATGACAACACGCCAACTCGAGCCCGGTGTGTCAGACCGGCGATCAGAGGGTCCAGATAGGTGTGAATATGGAGACGACGTCGACCGGGCTTTCTCTGACCGCACCCGCAACCCACACGTCAAAATGGAGGCAGAACTTGGGGCGGGTGCGGAGGCGAGGATTGGAGTGGGGGTGGGGACGACGAAGAGCCCGCAGCTACCGGGTGTCAGCCGCACGGTGGATTATTTGCTGAGAGGAAGCATCAGCAGCAGCGGCGAGGCAGGGAACGATGGAGAGGGAAAGTGGGAGAAGTGGGATGGTGAGAGCAACTCGTCGGAGAACAGCGATGATGACGATGATGACGGCATCGGGAGCGAGACGCTCGTGGTGGACATCACGGAGGATCTTATAGAGATCGGTGAAGTGAGTTGAGTCTTCCGCAGCTCCCCCAGAGGTTTCTGGAATAGGCCTAATATTCGAGTTTTCTCCGTCGTTCGTGACAACGTTTACTATTCCTGTTGTGTTCATGGCTTGGCCGCGCTTCAAAGTGATAGGCCAAGAGAAAAGATGCGAGAGCCCAGAAGAGGAACACGACAGTGGTCAAAGAGTATCCACCAGTCCCACTTAGACCTACAGTATGTAAGACTTGCCAACGGTCCAGAAGAAGCAAGCAGTAATAGTAGACCACTTTATTGCAACAGCATCATTACCGACAACAGCAGCAACGACGACGCCGACGACAACATCAACAACGACAATATCGACAAATAACAACAACAGTAGCAAGAACAACAATAACCCCAAGCCCAACCCTGACTCCGACAGCAAGAAAAATAAAACAACACCCACAACCACAACGACAAAACTCATCAAACTCCGCTGAAACTAAGCTCCTTTTTTCCCAACACATCGGCCGAAATCACGTGAGAGTGTTTTACACTAAAAACTACTGAAATTTGAAAATTGCCTCCAAAACCGAAAATCGGCCTTTTCGGCCTTTTCCGGCCAACTCCTACATGTGCAGGCTCAGCCTAGGTTTGTACCATTTTGGAGCCCAGGTGGGACGACATTATAAGTCATAACGGCGGTCATATCGGTCATCTACTGTAAGAATAGTGTGCACCACCACAAGCATATCATCGTGCGTGTTAGTGTAGTGTCGTACAGACATATTACACGTTGCACTGGCAACCCAGGCTTCTTCGATATCGTGTGGCAGATGCTGTGGCCTTCGTTTCTCCCGTCAAGACCCAGCGGGTGGAGATATAAGCTTACGGCTGCGACTTGGGTAGACGTCACGGAAAGTATAACAGTAGCAGTTAGGTGTGACCAAGTAATACGCCCTCTAACCGACTTCGTAATGAGAGTGCCCAACTTAAACACTTACGATGAGCCACAAACGCGGCATTCAGACACAGAGACACATAAGCTCACGGCTCTACCAGCCCCAGAAGTCTACCGCTCTACCGCACCGTACCTCGCCGCCCACTAAATAATTGGTCGGTGGCTTATAGTCAGCCTAACTCACAGCCCTAGTTAATCCTTTAGTGTTCGCCCGTTGAAGATATTTTCAACTCTAACTCCGAGAAGTCCCGCCTTTTTACCTCCGTCTTTGTTTTTCGAGCAGGTCTCCAAGCGGCAAGATGACAAGGAGCTTTTAGCTTTAGATCGCGATGAAATCATCACACTCTCCAACGGTCGTTTTCCCGGGGGCTCCTCCACCGAAGGAAGTGCGGGATCCTCCATGGTTAACCTCATGAGGACTACTGGGTCACGATCATCGGGAAATACATCCTCTGTGGGACACGTACAGGCCAGGGTGTGGGCCGGCCAGGTGATCGAACTGAGCCCTGATATGGGTTTTTGAGACCCCTTCTATAGTAGTAGAGGGTGCACGTGATGTGTTAGTGCTGGGCACTGGCTGACATGATTATACTGTCGGTAAAACCAACCAGTATACTAGATTGCAGCAGGACACTCTCTCCCCTGTCTCCTGTCTCTTTCCGAGACGCATTTGGTGCGTTTCCGCACCGTGTTCATCGGACGTACGTAATAAAACATACTGGCAACTACACTGGCCGGGTCAATCAGTAGATTCCTACTGCCAGTACATGCTGTGCCAGTGCCCAGCCGTATAAAGTGTATGAGGTTCCCCACTTGGAAAAGTCGCTACCCAACATAATTAACTGACTTTCAGAAACAAATGAACGGCCAATCCGACGAGCCATGTGGCCTGAGGTATATGACGAATAGTATCACTATTTTATTGGTCATCTGACAATGTATAGCGCTTGTTCCAATCACACCGTCCACGCATAAAACATGGAAATCATAATTCAAGGACTTCAGACATACCCCAGTAGATGCTGCCAGTCAGACCTGAATACCATATTCGTTTAAAAACTCGGTCTTGGGTACTTCCTCAGTTGAGGGTCGTGTCTTAAGAGCAGAAACGAAAATAGCTAAAACATGCTACAAGGCTTGCCCTATCGTAACAAGCGTCTTGAGACATACGTATGGTGCGAGGGTGGCGCGAGGGAAACGCATTATTACCGGATGATGCCCGCAAGATAACACGCGCGCTCTTCGACGAATTTAAAGGCTGGTGTTGGCGATAACAGGTAGAAGGCCAACAAAAGACGAGCGACGCGTCTGATATGGAAATATCTCATAATGTGTTTCCAAAGCCGCCATTTTTCGTTGTGCGTTTGTGCGTCCCTGTTTTGGAAGAAAACAGAATGGCTCGGAACAATGCCCCAGAGGGTGTGATATTCGGGCGTGTTGTACGTGAGGCCAACGAGACTGAACTAACAGTTCAAGCGCTCGGGTACAGTATCAGGACAATTCCTACCGCGGTTGGTTGGGCATGAAACGCTGGCCGGGATATATCCTGGTGGGGTGGGGTGTGAAGTCCCACTGGTACGACTTAAGGTTGTGGAGTAAGCTTGGTTGTATTCGCCATATAGGCGGCCCGATGTCGTCGAATGACAGACTCGATAGCCGGGTTCAAACCCCATATCATGGTAGCGGGGCTGGCCTTCGCCATACAGGACCGACCCTTTACTCCGAAACCGGTATACTCGCCTAACAAGGCTAACGTTTCTTATTTAAAAGGGGCTTTGCTTCGGCATTTGGTATCTTCAGTATTCACACTCCACAATTTCGTATTTATCTCAGCATGGCAGGCTGATTTTCTTGTGGTGGTTGGGTTTTTCCTCACGAGAGGCTATTGGTTTTGAGCTGTCATTACCACACCGCTGTTCGGTATGTCCGGCGTGTGGTACCAGTAATGTGAGAAGGGATGGTTCAACAACTTATCAAACACGTATGGTAGAATCGGTCGCTTATGGCCATGTGCAACAACATGCTCGTACATGTGCCTCTTACGTGTGAAAAACCGACGCTGGCATCTGCCCCCGGCGCACGCACCCGCGTGTACAAAAGGTGAACCTCGATGTAGGGGTACGCTTCGGGATCTCGCAGAACCAAGGAAACCGGCGCACCATGGAAGACACAGCCACCTTCCTGGCCGACGCTTGCGGTGACGAGTCCGGTGTCAGCCGCAGAAGCTTCGAAACAGAGCAGCAGTCAAACGAACCGTCGTCATCCTCAGCGGCCCCGATGACGCCGTCTCGAGATCCGCCAAGCCCGCTACGACACGCCGCGGCGTTCTTCGGGGTTTATGACGGTGTGGAACCACGGCGAACTGCGCGTCTGTGAAATTGATTAGTTATTTGTTCAGTTGGTTTTGGTGGTCGGCGGTGGGTACACTAACCTAGTAAGTAATATACACTATTAGTGATTAATATACACTATTAGTAAGTAATCCACACTATTAGTAAGCAATCTTCACTATTAATAAGTCACCCGAAACAGAGCTTTGAGAGAGAAAACAAGTGTGTGTGAGAGAAAACAAGTGTGTGTGTGGGGGGGGGGTTGCGTTGTATCACTGTCAAGGGGGCAGAGCTGATTCAGTCCGAATGCGGCTGCTCGATATAAAGGAAGAGGCGTTTGCTTGACACATGGTAGTGTATTACGCTGGTTTCCGACTAATTATTGTGTGGTGGTATATCGCCCAAATGTAGATTTGGGAAACCCCGGGGTCAACCTCAAAATATACCTATTTCCAACGAATGTGGGAGGCTTAAGATAATATTTGTAGGTGATTCTATGTCCGTGGTAGCGGGGCGAGAGGGAGCGTGTTGGCGGACATGTCGACACCATCCATGGATCGCACAACATGCAAGGCGGTCGGTGTTGGCTTGTAAGGTCAGGGTGGGTTATTTTTCGCCTGAAAATGAACGGCGTGGGTCTTCGAAGGCACGACAAACGAAAGTTTACCACTATTCTTTCTATACCATAGCTACAATATATGACAGCTGAGGGTACCGATATCAGTGGGTGGTGTTAGACATTCTCAGTGGCGGACGTGTTCTGGGCGACCGTCCGTGAGTTACCACTGCCACCTGCATTCAAGGGGTAATTATACGCTTTCGCGTCGGGGTACGCCTGAGTACCTGGTATATACCACTCTGAACGGGAATATAGTACCTGTTTGGTGTGCACATCGTACGACATAGTTGAAACTGGTGCTATATTACTGGCCAGATAGGTAGTAAACACGAAGCGTGGGTCAAACCACTCGAGACAATACCAGGGCACCATATACGTGAAGTTCGCGAGACGACGAGGTACGGCTGGGACCCCATTCGGGGCGGGACACATCATCCGATCCAGTGCTTGCATCACAATGATCGGCAGCAGAGTTGATAACCTCAACAACAATAAACAGCCCACGGCGATTACGGTTGAAATGCACGCACGCGTTGCGTGTGTATCGTACCCTTCGATGAAGCTCTAAGCTGATATTTGTTTTTGTTTGGACTCCTTCACTCGTTTGCATTCAGCGCCTCAACTGCCAGCTGCTCCGCGCTCCCCCCCCCCTCCTCACCGCGCTTGCCACTACCAACGACCCCACCGATCCCATATGCTAATACCTGTCTACACCTACCCTTCCGTCGTGTTCGCTTTACGAACAAACCAACGTCAATGTTCTGCGTCTTATGAAAGGGCATGGGGGTACGGAGATTGCCCAGTACCTGGAAGAAGAACTGCATGGCTATATCTTGGGCGACGACTCCCTGTTCCCATCAGACATTCCCAAGGTACCGTACGAGCGCCCCTGTTATTCTGGCAGATACAAGGCTGCCGCATGCTACGCTTTAAGTCTAAAACGTTCGAACAAGCCTGCCTGCGGCGGCGGAAATCCAAATAAACCCCAATTTTCCCGCAAACTTGCCGACTGCTGTCGTTGTCGCGGCCTTGTTTACCGCGAAGGCGATTGTCAACGCATGCCTGATGGCGGATCTGGAGTGTCTTGAAGCTAGCCGTCGCAAGCACTCGGTGGAGTCTGAGGTGATTACGCGCGAACTAAATTGCGACAGGAAAATGCGCGGCCACCTACAATATATTTTACGATTCCTGACCCTCCTTATTAGGACTGCACTCCCGTTGTGGGGACAAATCACTTGGAAATAGACTCGGATTCAGGCATATGTACAGTGCGGTAATAACATACCATAGCCGCGACATCCCCGAAGTCCGATAGAAAATCGCCAAAACAAAGACGACGAATTATTGTTGCTGCACAGGTGGCCGGTACTGAATCCCCACGCACAATGTGGCAAGCCCCGCCAAGGGTCGACAACGTCTCAATTCGGTATGCCTAGTGGTGTGCTACATTGTTCAAAATGACTCCAAACGTGTTGTTTCACGCCCACATTGTGCAAGGGGGTGGGCCCCGGTCACTTGCGTGCCTTCAACTAGCGCGTTCGTATGGATACAGCGGTTGACGATAGTTCCAAATTCCCACCGGAGCGAGAGCTAGGTACCGTATATTATCAGCCTAGTCCGGTTTAGCTATATAGCAAGCAACTTGACAGAGGCCCCGGAGTGATCATATTCTGACGTATGTTAGCTAATGCCGCAAGCGCTTGGTCGGCCCTGAGGTGAAATTGACGTAGTCAACACAAAGGTATATGTCTAGGTACCAAATGGACATTTTCCTGGAATACTTTCACTTTTCATCTCCGGCCGTGGGTCTTTCGTCGTCCTGCCGCCTGCGGGGCACATAGGGGGGGCGCGTGTACGCCACGGCGCAAGTGCGGGTCGCGGCCTAGGCCCGTGGGGCGTGCTCTGGGCCTTTAACGTCGCAAAGTCTGACAAATAACTCAGGGGAGGCGTTCCGACTTGGCACCGCCTCGTAACTCTATGAAACACCTGCCGTACGACTGTTTCTTCATCCTATGAAAGTTTATGCTTCGTTCTCACCCGCGACATGAGCGGAACACAGCACACACCACGCACGAGACCACAAGGACCACACCGACATGGATTGAAGCACACATCAAGCGTCGTAGAGCAGTAGTTGATACCATGTCGCATGCGTCTGCTCGGTCTGGGCTGCGTACAGCAGTAGTAGCAGTGGTACGACACGCTTGATACTTTAATGTAAAATTGTAAATCGGTTCCAATATTTGGGAATCTACGTATAGTACAAATACACGGATCTACGAGAGTACGTGTGTACCAGCATGCAGACTTGGAAGTATCATATCTACGACCTATCTCTATTTTCCAACGATTGACCGATCTATAACAGCCGATCTACATGCATACGAACACGAGTATTTTGGTACAGAAAGTAGTACTGCTGTACTTTACGGATACATGTCTCCACACTAGTCTAGGCTACAAAGTGCGATGCAGCCAAGGCGCCGTTTGTCGAACAGCACAGCACAGCAGTACTACAGCAGAAGAAGCTGCAGACCCNGGGCGTACTCATTTGTTGCTTGCCTTAGTCATTTGACCATTGACCACGCATCCCTTTCGAGACGGAGCACCGTTCCTACTCCTAATAGAGACACCTCCAACACTTGGGCGCTCATTACGTTGTTTCCATATATTACAGAGAAACCTTTTTGTGTGTGTGGGGGGGGGGTTGCGTTGTATCACTGTCAAGGGGGCAGAGCTGATTCAGTCCGAATGCGGCTGCTCGATATAAAGGAAGAGGCGTTTGCTTGACACATGGTAGTGTATTACGCTGGTTTCCGACTAATTATTGTGTGGTGGTATATCGCCCAAATGTAGATTTGGGAAACCCCGGGGTCAACCTCAAAATATACCTATTTCCAACGAATGTGGGAGGCTTAAGATAATATTTGTAGGTGATTCTATGTCCGTGGTAGCGGGGCGAGAGGGAGCGTGTTGGCGGACATGTCGACACCATCCATGGATCGCACAACATGCAAGGCGGTCGGTGTTGGCTTGTAAGGTCAGGGTGGGTTATTTTTCGCCTGAAAATGAACGGCGTGGGTCTTCGAAGGCACGACAAACGAAAGTTTACCACTATTCTTTCTATACCATAGCTACAATATATGACAGCTGAGGGTACCGATATCAGTGGGTGGTGTTAGACATTCTCAGTGGCGGACGTGTTCTGGGCGACCGTCCGTGAGTTACCACTGCCACCTGCATTCAAGGGGTAATTATACGCTTTCGCGTCGGGGTACGCCTGAGTACCTGGTATATACCACTCTGAACGGGAATATAGTACCTGTTTGGTGTGCACATCGTACGACATAGTTGAAACTGGTGCTATATTACTGGCCAGATAGGTAGTAAACACGAAGCGTGGGTCAAACCACTCGAGACAATACCAGGGCACCATATACGTGAAGTTCGCGAGACGACGAGGTACGGCTGGGACCCCATTCGGGGCGGGACACATCATCCGATCCAGTGCTTGCATCACAATGATCGGCAGCAGAGTTGATAACCTCAACAACAATAAACAGCCCACGGCGATTACGGTTGAAATGCACGCACGCGTTGCGTGTGTATCGTACCCTTCGATGAAGCTCTAAGCTGATATTTGTTTTTGTTTGGACTCCTTCACTCGTTTGCATTCAGCGCCTCAACTGCCAGCTGCTCCGCGCTCCCCCCCCCCTCCTCACCGCGCTTGCCACTACCAACGACCCCACCGATCCCATATGCTAATACCTGTCTACACCTACCCTTCCGTCGTGTTCGCTTTACGAACAAACCAACGTCAATGTTCTGCGTCTTATGAAAGGGCATGGGGGTACGGAGATTGCCCAGTACCTGGAAGAAGAACTGCATGGCTATATCTTGGGCGACGACTCCCTGTTCCCATCAGACATTCCCAAGGTACCGTACGAGCGCCCCTGTTATTCTGGCAGATACAAGGCTGCCGCATGCTACGCTTTAAGTCTAAAACGTTCGAACAAGCCTGCCTGCGGCGGCGGAAATCCAAATAAACCCCAATTTTCCCGCAAACTTGCCGACTGCTGTCGTTGTCGCGGCCTTGTTTACCGCGAAGGCGATTGTCAACGCATGCCTGATGGCGGATCTGGAGTGTCTTGAAGCTAGCCGTCGCAAGCACTCGGTGGAGTCTGAGGTGATTACGCGCGAACTAAATTGCGACAGGAAAATGCGCGGCCACCTACAATATATTTTACGATTCCTGACCCTCCTTATTAGGACTGCACTCCCGTTGTGGGGACAAATCACTTGGAAATAGACTCGGATTCAGGCATATGTACAGTGCGGTAATAACATACCATAGCCGCGACATCCCCGAAGTCCGATAGAAAATCGCCAAAACAAAGACGACGAATTATTGTTGCTGCACAGGTGGCCGGTACTGAATCCCCACGCACAATGTGGCAAGCCCCGCCAAGGGTCGACAACGTCTCAATTCGGTATGCCTAGTGGTGTGCTACATTGTTCAAAATGACTCCAAACGTGTTGTTTCACGCCCACATTATGCAAGGGGGTGGGCCCCGGTCACTTGCGTGCCTTCAACTAGCGCGTTCGTATGGATATAGCGGTTGACGATAGTTCCAAATTCCCACCGGAGCGAGAGCTAGGTACCGTATATTATCAGCCTAGTCCGGTTTAGCTATATAGCAAGCAACTTGACAGAGGCCCCGGAGTGATCATATTCTGACGTATGTTAGCTAATGCCGCAAGCGCTTGGTCGGCCCTGAGGTGAAATTGACGTAGTCAACACAAAGGTATATGTCTAGGTACCAAATGGACATTTTCCTGGAATACTTTCACTTTTCATCTCCGGCCGTGGGTCTTTCGTCGTCCTGCCGCCTGCGGGGCACATAGGGGGGGCGCGTGTACGCCACGGCGCAAGTGCGGGTCGCGGCCTAGGCCCGTGGGGCGTGCTCTGGGCCTTTAACGTCGCAAAGTCTGACAAATAACTCAGGGGAGGCGTTCCGACTTGGCACCGCCTCGTAACTCTATGAAACACCTGCCGTACGACTGTTTCTTCATCCTATGAAAGTTTATGCTTCGTTCTCACCCGCGACATGAGCGGAACACAGCACACACCACGCACGAGACCACAAGGACCACACCGACATGGATTGAAGCACACATCAAGCGTCGTAGAGCAGTAGTTGATACCATGTCGCATGCGTCTGCTCGGTCTGGGCTGCGTACAGCAGTAGTAGCAGTGGTACGACACGCTTGATACTTTAATGTAAAATTGTAAATCGGTTCCAATATTTGGGAATCTACGTATAGTACAAATACACGGATCTACGAGAGTACGTGTGTACCAGCATGCAGACTTGGAAGTATCATATCTACGACCTATCTCTATTTTCCAACGATTGACCGATCTATAACAGCCGATCTACATGCATACGAACACGAGTATTTTGGTACAGAAAGTAGTACTGCTGTACTTTACGGATACATGTCTCCACACTAGTCTAGGCTACAAAGTGCGATGCAGCCAAGGCGCCGTTTGTCGAACAGCACAGCACAGCAGTACTACAGCAGAAGAAGCTGCAGACCCCGTAGTGTGCGCGGGACAGCTACGAGTAACAGGGGGGATCCAGCAGGCTAAATGTGACAGCTACGAAGCACTGGTTTGATGTGTTTTGTATATCATTATGTATGCGTGTGTGTATGTTAGATGTATGCTATTCCAGCAAAACCTCAGATCAGTATAGAATAGCCACGACGAAAACAAATGTCGCAGATCGCGATCTCGCTTTTTTCAGGTCAATTCACAAAATGGCGTCAAGGTTCACGAGTTGTTCTTCGTGAATCTACTCGACATAACAAATCACCTTTCAACGCAAACAAATACAGTAGTAGTGGGTGTCTGCATTTATTTCATAATTTGTGTGCCAAGAAAAATGAGCGCAGATTGGCACGAACAGTAGAAAACGTTGGTTTAGAAATACAGCTCACCACTGTGGGATCGGCTTTAAATCCAACACGAAATAGTTAGATCTACTTCCGAAACAAAATAGGTCTTTGGGCCTGGACACCAAACTGAAGTTTCTTAACACCGGGAGCTCACTGTACCCCAGATACGATATTTCTCGCGACATTTGTTTCGGTTGGAATGGCCGTCGCTTCTACTTTTTCCTTTAAACAATACAGCAGCAGTCTATGCCGCGGTTTGCTCCAGAAAGGGAATTATGAAGCATGTGCGATCTGTTTTCATCTTGCGACACCCCCGGGATTTGAAGTGACCAACATCCCGAAGGGGAACCTTGTATTATGTACTGTATATAGATTTCTTGACATATAATCGGAGGAAACGTGCGGACTGTAGGGAGGAAGTTGTTGATGTAGTAGGTGATTTGCTACAGCAGTAACCAGTAGCCTACCCAACCGCTGATCGGAAACAATGGCGTCTTATCGTAGGAGGCAATACATGTACTGTTGCATCTAGTCAATACTCAATAGTAAGGAGTGCTATTGAAATAAGAGTGTGCTTAGTCATGTACGTACGAATTGTACTTGATGTAAGTACAGTCATAAATATGCGGCACAATAAGAAAGTTCCAAGAAAAGTCTCGGTGCAGGCCATTATCGATCCTCGGTAGCGAGGAACGCTCTCCAGCAAGCACCAAGGGACGGTCACGAGCAAGCATCTGACCAAAGTTGGTGTGGGTCAGTCAGTAGAACAACACGGTAGCGTACATCTAGCCGTAGAGTCGAGCGGGGTCGAAGCTCAATACAGGTGCGCCCACCAACCTCACCACCAATCTTCTCGACTCTGATGTTTCATCTTCTTTATGTTGACCCAGAGAGAGACTTCTTTAGGATATTATAAGTGTTTCCGACAGCAGCTGACGAGCACGTCTAACGGCGGCTCGTGTGAAGTCTCTGGGCTAGCACGTCAACCACAATGCCACAATCGGGCGCTGTCCGTCAATAGTATGTACACCTCGGTGTATTTGGTGCTTTGTGTAGAGCTTTGGTCCATCCTTCACGTAACGACTAAGTCTGAGGTCCAAGCTGCTACGTACACGCACATACTGTAGAGACCAGGTCCTGCTGGGAGTGTCTCCGCAGCGTTTCGTTGATCCTCATCATCAACCAGGAATCGTTGCTACGAAGAACAAGCTTTACTTCCCCGCAGAGCTGCCAGGACCATCATATCCTGGAGCTACTGCTGTGCTGTTGTAACGTACTCGTAGTTCGACAGGGATCTGCTGCAATCGATTTATGTGCCTATTCAGAACGTCATAAACGGACGGCAGGGGTGCACAATACATAGGCGTTGAGTTTATACTTCGATGGCTACGAAGATGGGATCGAACGTCATGGCCAACATCGGCGACACCATCATCGACGCCAACAAGGAGTTTGTCGGGAGGGAAGGCGAGTCTAGGTCAACTGAGGATGGGCACAACGCGGGAGGACGAGGTTGTACCAGAGCGGCTTTGCCGTGCCTGCCAAGAACAACAAGATGCAGAGCAACTAACGACGAGGAGCCGGTCACCATGTTCGACGACGGCGTCGACAGCGCCTTCCAGTCCTTGAACGCATGAATCCCCGGAACAAGGAAGATTACTCATGGGGATCGCTGGAGCAACATCATCATTGCCTGGGATCGCCATCATCCTCGTCGTATCGTCCCGTGGACTGCTGGCGCTTCGTATCGTCCGGGGTCGCTCATCGTGGGATGACCGGAACGCCGTCGTCGGAATCCGGGCATATATTTAGAGTGGGATCGACGGAGAATCGTCCCCTAGGTTCGGACCCCGGTACTATCACCTACAATAACAGGGGCCGCCGAGGCACAATCGCCACCAGGGACTGTCTAAACGCGGGGTCGTCGGGAAGGCGTTTCCGGTACAGCTGCAAAAATACGCCTGTGGGGTTGCCGAATGGACAACGTGTGGAGCCTCTACAGCACTGCTGTTCGATGGGACTGCCGTAGCTTCCGGAGTAACCGCCATAATACCACTGTAGGGTTGCCGAAGTATCTTTCGGGACAGGTCCACAACATTTATACATTTTGGGATCACCGGGGGAGAACGTCTTCTGGGATCGTGGTATATGTATGGGTTGATGACTGCTGGAACAGCGCTGCCGCGGTCGTTGGACATCATCTTCGAATATGGCTGCTGGAATATCGTTTCTGGAGTCGCTAAGCATCACCATCGATTGGGGCTGCTGGGAATTCACTTCGAGGTCGCTGCACCGTCACCATCTGAATCGCCAGGATAAGGACATCTTCATTACCTGGGGTCGCACCAGCTTGATGGAAAAAATTGCTTCGGAGCAGTGCCACACGTCTTATTAGTACAAGGAGGGCAGAAACGTGGTAGCCTGCTATAGGAGTAGTTATGTTCTTGATCAACTGACTGATCATTGAAATATAACGTATTCCTGAGACACAGGATTTGTTGCAATAGCAACACATGTTGCCTGTCTCTGACACAAAGTGGTCTTCAACTGATCATCCACCTTTGGGCAGTACAACACCATGGTAGCGTTGAATGTGTTTAGAAGGAGATAGCTATAGTTTAGACTGATGTTCGACTGCTATCCTTTCTACAAGTAAACCATACCGCCGATCGCGGTCTCGTAGTATTAGACGCACGGAGTAATATCGTGTCGAGTATGTCCGTCTGATGTATGTATAACGAGTTATGCGCGGGTTCCAAGGTCTGTCTGCGATATGTGTGCGGTTTGTACGCTCGCCCTTGCTTCAAACCTGTCATGATATTATGCTTGTACGTTGCCAGATTACGCGTAGTAGCTGTTGCGTCAGATGCAAAAGGATTGATCACCCGCGGCAAGCGAAGCAGTAAAGGTTGATGGCGATGCGGCGCGGCAAAGGAGTCATAAGTATTCGTTACGATATATCAACGAGTTCCACTCTTTTTTTATGCGAACATATTGAAGTACGCAAAGTAACAACAGTTGGAGTTGTCGAGTTAGCGACAATATAAGACGCATGAATACATATGGTGTACAGTCGTTGTAGGTATAAAGCACGAGTACGTTGTGGTATACCTAGTTGACTGAGTAACTACTGTAGTTTCGATGGCTACAGCAGAGGTAACCAGTAGCCTGCCGAGTTTCTCATCGGGAGGAATGTCGTCTTATAGTAGCAGAATTCGACAGCAAGTCCTTTGAATAGTGTTTGGATCGATTATCTCGAAACAACATACCTGATGTATACCAGATATTGCATGACATTACGTAGATAATTTTCACATTATGTGCTTGAGTGTGAACTCATTAGTTGTTTTTCTTTGGTATCGGTATAACGAATCACACAGCAAGCGGTATCGGATTGATCGATGGTGTCCATCTCAAATGCGATGCTGTGTATATATGAGGTTGGCAGTGAACCCTGTACTGCGGATAAAAGCACCAGTAATACCATGTGCTTCCCCGAAAAGCAGCCTCTGCCCGGCTGGTCGTGTGCAGCTTATTTCAACGAGATTGCATATCGCCTACTCTGGACAGATTCTGATAAGTTCCGGGTATGTTCTTTCAGTTCCCAACACTACACAAACGGGTCAATGATGGCCGAACCACGCTCATTTTAAGCATAGAATGTCACAACCTTAGCATCCAAAAACGAGTGAAACGAGTTTGCCGAAAATGATCTGGCCCCACCCCGAATGACCCCTGGGTCGAATATAGTATACCAGTCTCGACGGAAATTTGAGGACCGTTCGTATATTAATACGAATACCCAACATACCATACGTCGCCATTCAGAGTGTGGCATGATGTGGCGTTTCTGGGACTCACGATATGTAGGGACCTAATCGATGAGTGCGGCATTATCAAGCGTCAAGGACAAACGTGCCGCGGTACATGAATGCCACCATGCTGGGCGTACGCCCACTTAACATTGACGTTCGTCGGAGGTATCATCACTGCCCTACCTCAGGAGTCCGGGAGCTGCCTCATATGGCCGATGCTGTAGCATTTTACTTAGTCGTCACTTGTTTGTTTTCGACGTTGTCGTCCCTCTGAACGTCCCAAATTGTAATTGTTTGTTTTTTTATACACATACCACAGGGACAGCCAGGGATGGCGTCGCACGAAAAAGATATGTCTCTTAATAAGCAGATGACAAAGCAGGACTACTCGGGAGCCGTGGCAGTGATAGCCATCGTTCACCGCCCGCCCGTTGCAGCTCAGCCCACCTCCGACACCACGACTCCCTTGTCGAACCTCAAACCTTTCACCGGGAGTGCTGCTTGGCCGGAACCTACTACGGCCGACCCTCCCATTCCAGCGCAGCAGACACCTCACCACCAACAGCATGGAGACAAATGCCCGGTGTTTCTTCACGTTGCAAACGTGGGGGACTGTCGTGCGGTGTTGTGCCGGGCGGGAACGGCGGTGGCGGTAACGCAGGACCATACTCCGTCCGTGCCGTCCGAAGCGGCGAGGGTTGAGGAAGCGGGAGGGTTCGTGTCCCGCGACCGGGTGAATGGGATTCTGGGCGTTTCTCGGTCCTTCGGGGACATACACTGCAAGGTTTGTTCGCAGTCATGCTGCGGTGGGGGGGTATACCGAACATTCCAGCCGAACGCATACCAAACATGTTTCACGCATAATACACATCACGATCTAGATAATATGCCGTAGAACCCAACCTGCCGTCATGATATGTTGTGCAGGATATGTATGTTACAAATCCTACCCGACAATCATTTCGCAGATCATGCAGGTTATAAGGGTTCCACCCGGGAACATGAGATATATCACACAGATCAGGAACCTATATTTCTTGAAATACCTAGATCATTAGATTATAATCGGTGCTCTGTCCGCTGGGTGCCGTGGTCCATGCTAGTAGAGGAGGTACAACATATAGTATCCCACTGCAGAGGGCGGTACTGTTTGTTTGTCAAGGCCCTCGTATCAGGAACTCTATGCCACGACCCAAACCTCGACGTTGAAACAAAGGGTGCCCGCAACTCGACACACAGATATAAACTGGCTACGCAGGCATGTCACCAGCAATGCTATTGTTTTTAGCTGAAGGGGTTGCGAGTATATTCAACAGTTCCTCGGTCAAGGAGGCTCGTGTGCCAAGTAAAACAACGTTGGACTCTGAGGTAACCCCACCACCGCATTGTAGAGGCATGGGTCGTTGTCCAGACGTTGGTTACTCCCAAACGCCGCAGCCGGGTAAACCTGATGTGCCGACGCTTAGCCCCTCGTACGTGAGTTGGATCATGTCGTGGCTGGCGCAAATGTTTGCATAGTATAGTCGGATAAGGGCTGCTTCAACCGTGTATTCGTTACGCCGGACCTCACTCCCGCATGTATCCCCGTCATCACGATACGATCATGCAATGCACCTTTATCGTATGTATCCAGATCGTTACGGTACGATTATACCTAGAATAAATCGAACGCATGTACCCGATCGTTAAATTACGGTCACCCCACCCACTTCTACGGGACGTATCCCCGCCGTCATGGCACGTTCCCTTACTGGAGTCCCACTTGTTATGTCTGAACATGGTGAACCCAGGAACATTGACGCTACCTGGACATGGTGAACCCAGTAAATCTTGAATGAATTTGATCAGAAGTCGGGATATGTTAGGGCTGATCGTGCCGGTCGGTTCGTGGTGGCATCCTGCTCAAGTTTTCCTCGTTTTTGAACACCCTGCGTTTTGCGTTGAGTCGGTCTGGTGCAGACCCTACTGTTTGTAAGTTCGCGGCCCGCGCTCAAGACAGTTTGTGACAGTTGGCACTTTATACTCGTACGGCAGCTGTGTTCTTGAACAGCAGCCCAAATTCGATAGCAGGCTTAACAGTCCACACGAAATCCTCGATGCATATTATTTCCAAGATGTTTCCCCAAGTGATCGGAGTTGTTAGGGATAGGGTTTGGATTAGAGTTAAGTTTTAGGACTAGGGTTCGGGTTGGAATTCAAAATTTTCATTTGATAGTGGAAGAAATTTAAATAAATGGAAGTAGCCCTCTGCTGCAGAGTGGCAGTATAGCTAAACGGTGATTATGATAAGAGGAGGCCGAATACGTTTGGGCACCCGGGCATCAAACCTGGCTGTTTGGATCATATTCGGGTAGGTACCCGGGTATCCACAGACAAAATACTAGGGTACGTACACGGGTACGCCCAGAGAACATACTCGGATTGGAACCTGGGTACCCAACGAAAATACATCATTATTACTGAACACACACCAACCTTAACTTCCACGTTGACACTCATGCGTGACGGGCTTCTTGGTGTCGTATCTATGCATGTCGTCGTCTCAATATCTACTCCGATATGCCCGCTCCTTGCACAAACCCGAACGCCAACTGCCAACCACCGACCAAGGTATACCCACCACGCGAAGGAAAATATCTGTGGGAGGGGCAGCAAGTCATATCACGGCCAGACGTGCACACGATCCAGCTTACCAAGGCCGACAACTTCCTCATATTGGCCTGCGATGGCGTGTGGGACGTGCTAAGCAACCAGGAAGCCGTCTCTTACGTCCATCGGAGGTTGCTCATACACCGGGACGTACAGCGAGCGGCGGTGGAGCTGGTTAACAAGGTAAAATCCTCAGCACCATGCCACAGGGAGAGGGGCTGTTGCAGTTTGGACGTAGGAATACACCGTGCTCAGCAGATCCAACTTCGACTACAGCAGAGATGATATCGACCGTTGCAAATATGCCGTGCCCAGAATAGGGGAAACTAGCAAACCCTTGCCCACGCGCCTCTTCTTCTGTACCACTGCGAAATAGATCACACTATAATTACAAGTAGCTTGCATCCAGGATGTCGGGGTATGCGCGCAAGTGTAGATAGATTTTCTTGTTTGAATTGTTTACGCAAAATATTATCTGTAGAGGAGCAGCTATGCTTTGGATGCACTACTTCAAGATCAGGCGACCAGACCGTAAATCTTTCGTCAAGCCGTTTGCTCAGTGGTCCCACTCATTTTCAAGTATTCTAGCTGCCCGTGGGCGTGTAGTGTTCATCAATATGTTTTTCGTGTTCCAGATATTTGGCGAAGAATGGAGTGGCAGAGTATATTGCCGCGCTGTGCGTGTGACCGCCAACGTTTCCTTCTTCATAACAGTTTCCGAGGGGGGGCAAAACAGCACATACATGCTGTTTTTCTTTTGGCGACATTGGTATTTGCGACCAAACGTTGACAAATACTTCGAGGTGTCCCGTTTAGAACCGCTGAGTATATATCATACATGGCACCAAGTTGAAGCGGATTATCTCCTACAACGTTGGTACAACTCAAAAGGGGGTAACAGCGAGATGCTATGATATAGGCATCTTGGCTTCCCGGTCATTAGTAGTGTTCAAAAGTCGAATCGCAGATTACGGCAACCATATCGACATTATTATCCTCCCACACTGCTGCTGTGCTTCGTCTCGAACGGGATGCATGGTCAATGGTAAAATGACTAAGGCAAGCTAAAAATGAGTACGCCCCCTGCTGCAACTGTTCTCCTTGTTTTTCATTGTGACAAGGCTGTCGAGACGTCGGGAGACAACTGCAGCTGCATTGTCATATGCCTCAACCAGCACACGGCACGCCGAAAGAAACCGTCTTCACGGGTTTCGCAATTGAGCGTCAGCAGCGGTGGCAGCGGCGTCGACGTATGGAGCATACGTTCGCGCACATCGGTGCCATAAACCGGCAGACCAACTGATCTACGCACCGCACCGGGTGCCGAATGACGGCACATCGTCATACATACGCACCGAACCGGGTGGCCCAGGACTATACACCGACACACTGTGACATAAATGCATCGGGCCCGGTGCCATGCAGCGGTACACCATATTACGCATGCACCGGACTGGGCGCCAAACGACGGTACACCGTTATATGTAACCATCGGACCGGGTACCATGGTGCCATGCAGCGGTTCACTATGTTGCATACGCACCGGATCGGGTGTCGAATCACGGTGCGCCATCATACGCGCGCACCGCGCCGGGTCGGGTGTCATGCCATAAAAAGATAGGTGAAACGTACTGTACAGTACGGGTAGTAGAAACAGGACAGTCGGTTGGTCGAGGCTGGGCTTCCTGTTCGACAAACTTGTTGCAAAACATACGCCAGTTTGGTGTGAGTTCTGCCTGTTGATCGAGGTGCTCTAGTTTTGATTGACCGTAAGGCTCTAAAATGGATCGATATGCTCTATTCCTCGTCCAAGATGCTCTCTGCTTCATCGAGATGCGCAGTATATTTGACCGAGATGCCTATGATGGGGTGGTACTCTTATTTGAGAGTGGGCGCGCGTGGTGCATGTAACGAATTTCGAGTTCAATATGTTTGACTATACTTAGTTTAAGCCCACTGGCTTTCCGAGTTCTCGTTTTCTTAGAATAGCTGTTCTGTGCTGTACGACGGTACACCGTCCATCACGTATCCCGCTACATCCCCCCTTTCAAGGTTTCGCTTCCTGTTTCTCGTAATCTGGGAAGGTAGCACGAGCAGGGCGGTCACGCGACTACGTGTGCGGTAGAATTAACTGTCGTCAAATAAGTGTCGTGGGTGCTGAATATAATCATCTCTGTCGATGCGGCGAACTGGATCGTCGGAGCGCGTGAGTCGCTCCTTTGCGCGTGTATTCGTGCGTGAGCAATCCATCGATCAGTCAATCAATCAATCAATCGATCAATCAATCAATCAATCAATCAATCAATCAAATAATCAACCAACCAACCAACCAACCAACCAATCAATCAATCAATCAATCAATCAATCAATCAATCAACCAATCCATCAATCAACCAACCAATTCAATTTCAAAAAGGTTTAAATTAAGCCAGAACTAGGCCCAGAAGAGAGCGTGTATTCAGACTTTCTGCCTACAGTAGTAGGTTTCGTTTTCGTTTAGTGTTTCCCCTTTGGTTTTCTTCTTTCGGGGGTTGTTTTTGAGTGATCAACGTTGAAGCTCATGTTGCACAGTTTTGAGTGACAAACGTAATGATAATGTAAAGGTTTTGTAATTAAACCACAGAGGCCCTCCGATGGGCCCTCTAACAATCAACACGGGATTCTGGGTTACAGAATGATGCCTTATTTATCGGACTTGTTCTCTATATTCTGAGGCACGAATGAAACCGTCATAACCGGTCTTCGCACTGATATATGCTACAAACTAATGTCTTGAATTACACAACAAGTACGGACTTATCAGGTATGCATTAAGCTCCTATTACATTTTGTTAGCGCGGAGTCTTAAGGGGATAGGCTGTTCACGTATTGCACTGTTTTGGAGCTAGATGAAGTATTTTCTCGTGGGATCAAGGTGCGGGACCGCTGTTTCGTTTTTTGGAACACTCGTCGATATAGGTACAACGGTAAAAACAACAGTCACGCGTCTGTGAACTGGCATCAGAACGAAATCATATATGATCGCATCGCGGGGGTGACACATGCGGTTGGTGTTGGTTGTTGGTCGGGCGTGGCTCCCCATGCAAACGTGGAGGGCACGGGGTCCAAACTGAATTAGGTGTTGATTCGTTGTTTCGTGAAGAGACACGTGCTCACGCGGCCGAGGTAGCAGGAGCCTTATCCGCTTGTTGCAACGGGAACGATGGGCTAAAATGACACAACGACACATATTTGGAAGGTGGAAGTGTGGTGATCTCACGCCTTATTTTTACCAGTCCGCCGGAGGATGAAACAAACAGACAAAAACTTCACGGACACTGAACGTCTGGGGCAGACGCACGTTACGATAGGAGTAACTCTTTTTTGGCAACACATTGTCGGTCTTTTTCGAGCAAATACCCAACAATTCACGCCTTAACGTTGGAATACAGCTATTTAGAGTGTTTACAATAGTACTAGGATGAGAGGAAATAGGGGAACGTGTTAGAAAAAGCAGAAAACGGCTGTTTCTCGGATTTGTTTGAGTTTCAGGTGGGGAAATACGTATCCCTGAGAGTGGTTGCTAACAGGGTTAAGTTGCTCATAAAATAGAGCGCACATTATTGGGTTTTTTCCAGTGTAGTACGCTGTTGGGTTATTTAAAAGCGGATACATAATAGAGCCCCTTGCTTGTTGTTCCAGCTGTAAGTGTTGAGTAGCTCCTAGAGTGGACGCGATAGCTCGAGAGACACCTACGAATCGGACCCGATGACCTGACCGAGCGACACATCAATGCCAAAATATACATAAAGTCGTGCCATACAGTGTACATGAAATGAAAGGAATCCATTCTGACACCCCAGATCCCAGACACCGGCAAGCCGTATTATCTTTGCCAATAATATATCGTACCACGTTTCAAATCGTTACGCGCACTCACTGCATTTGCCGAGGCCGTTACTGCGTCTGTCTCCCGACAAAAGCCTACCGGGCTCCATTTAGAGAACGTCTGTCGCCTCAATTTGTTACAAGTTTGTTATTCTGCCATTGAAGGTAGGATACCTGTGACCCAGGAGGAAACACTCGGCATCATGCTGCACATGTCTATCGGACCTGCGACGTCCGGACTACTGCCGAGCCCGTCAAGTTTATTCCGACCACGTGGGGCATACCTTACCACAAAGACGCAATATTCCAGAGTCCCTGCACCCCGAAATCAACATCCTCCCACTAAACCCCTCCTTTCCTGTAAATAGCAGAACCAACTAGTAGTAGTCTAGTCTATCTAATACGCGTTAGGCGTTAAACTACAGCGGTACTACTACTGCTACTGCTACTGCCACTGCTACTGCTACTGCTGCTACTACTACCGTAGTCTACATGCACGTCTATGCGGAGTATAGACCTTATGGGCTTGCGCCAACTAGCAGCTAGATATGCTCGAACAGTATTATTCCGATCGCTAATACTGTGACGGTGTACCGTTGTTTGGTACCCGGTGCGGTGCGTACTGGTGTGTCAGATGGTGCGCCGTTTTATGGCACTGGTGTGTGCTGGCGTATGCCCCAAGACGTCGACGCCGCTGCTACCGCTGCTGGCGCTTGATAGAGACAGTCGTGAAGATCGCCGTTTCTTGTGCGAGGTGTACTGGTTTAGGCATATGACAATGCAGCTGCAGTTGTCTCCGGACGTCTCGACAGCCTTGCCGCAATGCCGAGTAAGGAGGACGGTCGCAGCAGCGTGGAGGGGGGGGGGGGGGGGGGGGGCTCATGTCGTGCACGGCCGTAGTCGTGGGGGGGGAAGAATGTTAAAATGGCACCGGAACTTGTGAGTCGATGTTGGAACACAGCTGACCCCTTCGACATCCAATGACCTCTACAGACAGTAGCACCGCGTGCGCTATTTTCTACTTTAGAGTGCACCCACACTGTTGCAGACAACATACTTAGAAATGGCATGCTTAAAGGTTCGCGATTCTGAAAGAGGCATTTCGTACTGTTTGGCAGCGTTCGATCGCAAGGATCAGTGTTCCACAATGGAAAACAATACGTATGGATGTGTGGATGTGCTGTTCTGCTCCCCCTTAAAAACGTTTATGAAGCAGGCAAGTGTTACCGGTCACGGGAAAATAAAGGCATTCTCTTCTGCAACACTCTTCTTGCCCAAGTATCTGGAACGAGAAAACAACTTTGCAACTACTGCACGCGCTTACAGACAGCGTGGAATTGAGTGGGATATTTTTTAATACAGCAAAACGTTTACCATAACACGAAGGGTCTGAGATCTTGATCTTGTAATGGTACGTCCAAATCATAATTCTCCAACTCCCATCTTGCCCAAATACTTCAAACTTCAAAAGCTCTCTGCACCTACAGTACGTATATACACCCATGCTTTGGGAACAAGTAAATTGGAATTAGAGTGGAATTGTTTCTGCAGTGTGGTAGACGAGCCACGTACGTACATTTCCCTTTATAACTACCTACTGTAGTATTGCCGTATGTTGGGAATGACTTTGTTGCATATATGATTGAGATCACCCCTACAGTAGTGGTGGAACGTCGATCTGCTTACCATGACGCACTTCCAGACCCCAACCGTATCCGCTCCCCCTCTCCCCGTGGCATGACGTTGACATTACCTTTTTGGCCAGCTCCACTGCCGCTCGCTGCACGTCCCTGTGTATGAGAAGCCTCCGGTGGACGTAGGACACAGCTTCCTGGTTGCTTAGCACGTCCCACACGCCGTCGCAGGCCAGTATTAGGAAGTTGTCGGCCTTGGTGAGCTGGATCGTGTGCACGTCGGGCCGTGAGATGACCTGCTGCCCCTCCCACAGATCCTTCTCTTCGCGTGGTGGGTATACCTTGCTCGGTTGTTGGCAGTAGCGTTTCATTTTGTTTTGTCAGTCGGAGATATCGGAATGGGACCATGTGCGTACGACACCACGAAACCCGGCACGCATGAATGCCAACATGATATACAACTGGTGTGTTTAGCAGGTTATGTTATATGGTACCCCGGTATCTACTCGAGTATGTTAGCTGGGGTTACCCGAGTATAATTGCTGGGGTTACTCCGGCACCTACCCTCTGAAGGTATACCCGCGTAAGTTCTCTGGGGGTACTCAGGCTACCTACCCGAGTGGACCCAAGCTACCATGTTCGGTACCCGAATGCCCCAGAGAATACGCCCTACTTGTAGTAATACTCAACATAACGATATACTTCCACTCTACAGCAGACGGTCAATTACACCTATCACGAGCCGTGTTCAGACTTAGATTGAAGTAACTATGACATACAACCCGCACCCTAGCCGTAAACCCTAACCCTAACCCTAACCCTAGTAACCCCGACCGCCTGAAGAGACCGCTTGGAATTAAGCCGTGCCGAGGAGTTTGCGTGGACTGTCAGGGAGTCTATCGAAGCTGGGCTGACGTATGATCATACAGCTGCCGTACGAGTACACACTGCCGATTCCCACATAGCGCTTCGGGCGAGGGCCGTGCACTAACAAACAGTCGGGACTGCACTAGACCGACGCAGCGCAAGACGCAGGGTGTTCAATATGTAGGTCTTATTGAACAAAACGATACCATGAACGGACCGATAGGATCAGTCCTAACATCCCGACATTTGACAGGTGCTATGGTAGTATTGGGCACCTAAATATTATGACCCTCCTCACATGGCTATTGTATATGAGCCCTGTACCTCACTCGAAAACTGATGTTGAGCCAAAATAAACGTCAGCCCGATGAACAATCCCAAAGCTTGGCCATCTCACAAAATGTACCAATGATATTCCAACGATATCGAGTTAAGGGCCCCTGACGCTCAAATCTATTCGGGCCAAAACGTGCTACCTACCTGGTATATCGTAGCACGCCTCATTTTACAATTGTATCTTCGCGTTTTCTTGGGTTCACCATATTGCAATTAGAGGAGGTGTTACGAAAGTAAGCGATCGTGGCGCGATGGGGGGGATACATGAGGTAGAGGTGGTTCACATGATCGTACCATAACGATCGGAATGTAAGCGGTATAGGTGGTTTAAGTAATCGTACCTTAACGACTGGGATACATGCGCTAGATATGTACGTGTGTAGACGTATCGCGATGGACTACAGTGGCATGCATGCGGGCGTGAGGTCTGGTGTATTCAACACACTGCCGAAAAACCCCTTGCCGATTTTGCAAAACAAATTGCGTCAGCCACGACATGGCCTACTTCATGTACGAGGGATGTAGCACCGGCACCTGAGGTCGATTCGGCTGCGGCGTTTGCGCGTGACCAACGTCTGAACGACGAGCCTTGCGCCCCTGGAGCACCGCGGTAGGGTACGTTTGGATCCAGCGCTTTCTGAGTGACACACGAGAGCCTCCTTCATTGAGGAGCTGCCAATTGTCTTGCAATCCCACTAGTTTCTAAAGGCTTAACATTGCTGGTGACATGCATGCGTATCCAAGAGATATTTCATTGTTTCGCCGGGGCCTGGGGAGAGGTGTCTAAAAAACTCCTGGTGTGAGGGTCTCGAGAGCTCAATGGTACCCTCCCTCCCCCTACCTTATCAGGGTAGCACATTTGGTACCTACCCCTCCGTAGCACGAATCATTTCACGCATCGGACAATCACCGATTCCCACCTAACGATCTAGATTTTTCAGGGAAGATATACTCTTAAACTGTATGATCTTACTCGTGCTGCCGGGTGGGAACCGCACAATCTGCATGGTCTAGAGTCTCGCTCCTCCTGTGTTGTATCTGTACTATACAGATCCTGCACAGTATATAATCACGCAGGTTAGGATCATGATCGATACCCTGATCTGTCCGAGGCGTGGAAAATCTGGTACTTCCCCCATCCTCACCGCAGCAGGCCTTTGAACACACCTTACAATGTATGTCCCCGAAGGACCGCGAAACGCCCAGAATCCCATTAACCCGGCCGCGGGACACGAACCCTCCCGCCTTCTCCACTCTCGCCGCCTCGCACGGTAAGGACGGTGTGTGGTCCTGAGTTACTGCTACCGCCGTTCCCGCCCGGCATAACACCGCACGACAGTCCCCCACATTTGCAACGTGAAGAAACACGGGGTGTTGATCTCTACTTTGTTGCTGTTCGTGGTGGGTCGAATGCTGCGTGGTGATGGGAGGATCGGTACTAGTTGCTGTTGTTGGCGACGTCGTAGGGCCCCCTGAGGTAGCTTTGGGATCCGACAAAAGACGGGTGGTTCCGGAGGGAGGGTGAGCTCCGGCGGGCGGGCGGTGAACGACCGCTATCACTGCCACGGCTCCCGAGTAGTCCTGCTTTGTCATCTGCATCTTGAGAGACATGTCACCTTCGTGCGACGCCGTCCCTGGCTGTTCCTGGTGTTGTGTAGAAAATACGAAATCAATCACGATTTGTGACATTCAGAGGAACGGAAACCAAGAAATGTCGATTACAGACTACATCATCGGTCACACAGAGTACCCCGCACTACTGGGGTAGGGGATGATGCTGCCTTCGACGAACTGCCATGTTAAGTAGGACGTATAATACATTTAGCACGCGCGTAGCATGGTGAAATCCATCTTCCGATGCTCGTTGTTTTTGTGTGGTTTGACAATATCGCACCCCTCGCTTATTTGGTCGCTATATAATGCGACGTACAGAAGGGTTATGCCATACTATTCTCGACCGTAGTGTAAGGTACGGAGTGTTCAAATTAACGCGCTAACGCGCGAACGGTCCTTAAATTTCCATCCAGAGTGATATACAGCACTGTATTCGACCCAGTGAGTGTTTGGGGGGGGTCAGAAGCCGGAGTCGGGTCCTTTACGGCAAGCCATGCTTGCTTCTCGTTGTTGGGTAGAGTACTATGCACTCTGACGTGTCATGCTCAGTGGTTGCGTGGTTTGGTCAATATGGACCAGACGGTGTACGGTATAGCATAGACCCACGAAAAATAAATATCCTACATATTAATAGTAGTACAGGAATAACACAAGGCGAAGATTTTGGGGGGCGCTAAGAAGATTGGATACAATAATCGGACTCAGCCGCGAGTGCTACGTACACGAAATCCTATGCATAGTGCGCACAACATTGTCCAAGGATGGTGCCACGTTAAGGTCCTAAGGCTTGCTCCCGTCAGGTGTTTCTTGTTGGCGAGAAAATGGTATTCTGAAGTACATAGTGTAGTAGTGCTGGGAAAGGAAACGCACCCTTTTCAGGACAAGGCGTAGTAGGTAATACGGCAATCCTGTTGAGTGAAGCTGCACGCAACGAGCTGATCAAATACAGTATTTCGGAAAACATCTGGAGTCGTCTCTCCTCTTTTCGTGCGCAGTGCACGGTTCGGCGCGAACCGCATACCTGGTACTTATTTCGCCCGAGCAGCGCCGCCGCTGAGAGACACATCGTCAGATAATGTAACACCGTCCGCTAGGGGACTCGGTAGATCGTATTTTGAAAAAACGCATTTTTCGGTAATTTCCAACGTTAGCCTACTGTCGCGGTAAATGTTCAGTAGCGACTTCAGCACAGCAGTTCAGCTATTCGGCACTCAGTATCATTGAGCACAACTGAAGAAGCAGAAGTATAGCATTCAACGTTCCGCGATCGATATGTTCGAGTCGCTTTGACGTATCATATACGAGTACACGAGTATCTTCGTAGTTTTGATATTCGGGTAAATGCTACCTGCTATATGCGGCGACAATACGAGTTTGTTGTTTCTCGTACTGTAGCTCGGTCTAATATATATCCAATGTATCACCGTCAGAAACAATGCTAAGAACGATGCTAGGACGATGCTAGGACGTAGCAGGGGTTGATGCAGGGAACACGACGGGATGTCGTAGAGTACACCTGCCCGTAGCACGGGCACATCGTCCCATGATGACCAAATGACAGCTGCACCCACTTCGATCACTTTTCTCGACTCTCATTTCTCTCTTTCTTCTTCTGCCTTTCGCCAACACTAGGGAACTTTCGACATGAAACCCCTTCTTTGGTTTCCAACCGCCAGCCAGGTGATTTAACCACTGCGAGCGCAAGCCCGTTCTACCACCTTCCAAGGGTGTGCCAACAATATACCCGAATGACACTGAGTGTTGTCGACCCCATAACTAACAGGGTTTCCCGCGACACACATTCATGGGTAATTGTTTCCAGGGAGGGGATTGGTTTCCATTAAATATCAAAGGTCCCGCCTTCTTAACCCAAAACAAAACCCAGCGTGTTTCTCGCATTTCCAACAATTCCTCCCCTTTTCTGTTTTCTCCGGTAAAATATCCTCAGGAAAAACTACAGTTTAGTGTAGGATACAGTCGCCCGAGAACAGGCGCGTGCTGTCCGTTGCCACAATCTATCGTGTCTTGAGTCGGTAGGTACAGCTATTGCCCGCTCTTTATTTTGACAAATCGCGCGCACACGCCTCTGGGTACTTGCGTTGTAGGTGCAGCCGTATCCGCTCTTCCCTAGGAGTTTCACCAGAGTCATCACTTGAGTTGTACGATGCCGAGGTGTCTGGCACGGCGGTACCCCTTCTCCCCCTTGGTAAAATTGCGCGCACACGCCCCTGCGTACTTGAGTTGCTAGATACAGCTGTATCCGCTCTTACCTTCGAGCTCGGCCATGTCTGCGCCCTCGACTTACCCATCGCTTACACCGCTGCTACGATCGTTGTTCGGCTGCAGTTCCAGCAACACATTATTGAGGTAACGAGAATCTGGAGGAACTCGAAGGGCTCATATGACTGGTGTGACGTTAAGCGCCCTTTGCCCTTGGCCTCCGATCTCGCGACCACGACCACAACCATGACCGTCGGGCCCGGTGACCACACTCGCCTCAGGGATGTGGGGACCCCTCCCCCCCCCCCGGCTTTCGGACGCGACTTTGCCGAGACGTCGGCCCATCCTCATGTATTGACGCGACTTTGCCGAGACGTCGGCCTATCTTCATGTATTGATCCTGTATGAGCGTTTATTTGGACGCACACAGTCACCGCCAAACACTAACGCAACTAGGTAACCTCAACAAATGTTTTTTGTACATGTTCAGACACAAACGCAACTCGTTATCCACAATTTCTGTTTATCGTCGTAACATTTTCGTAGATATTCCCGGAGTTGCGTTGCCGCTGTCTGTGCAATCGTCAAGTTTTCTCGACGACCCGCCTGGATACAGCATCGCTTCGACGCTTGCTAGAACCATAATTTATTTTTGTACTGGAGGTGGTATATGTTTGACTCCGCGTTGAACGGATTAGTTCACCGCTGTGTACATGCACGTTTCGCGGGTTCGTCGCACCGCTATAAATCGCTAATCACGGGGTATTGGTAGATGTTTTCGTCTGAATGGTCTCTTAAATATCGCACCGCTCTGGGAGATCGCGATATTTCGTATGATCGCAAATATGTATATATATAAATAAAGTTACACTTACATTCTCTCTTCCATATTGGATTGTGACTACTCTTCAGCCTTTCACCCCTCCTTTTGCGACCCTCCTCAAGACCTTTTATTTGCTTGTTTGTTTTCGTTTGTTTGTTTGTTAGTTAGTTAGTTAGTTAGTTTTTGTTTGTTTGTTTGTTTGTTTGTTTGTTTGCTTACGGCTGCATCGACTACTGCTGTTGGTTTGTCTTGCCTTTTTCGCTTTAGTTTTGAGTACAGTGGCGCGCACACTTGCCCCTTTTGCGATATTTCAACGAGTCTCATGGTATATTTCGTTGTTATATATATCACGCAGAACGAGGGCAGCAGATGTCCTCCCGAGGGCGCTGCATCCGTCTGCAGGGTCGCAACGGCCCGGGATCTTGTGCGATTTGCGTTTTGTTGCGCAGGTCAAAACTTCGCGCAGTTGATCCCTGACGTAGAAGTATATATATATATATATGAATGCGGGCACGTCGTAACCAAGCGTTGGCGGCGACGGAGGGAACCCCTGAGCAAGTGAGAACATATTGAGCAGCCGGCGGGTTTGGCGCTGTGGTCCTCGTCATCTCGGCAGGATGCCGAGGTTCGGAAGTGAGCTACTCCGGACGATGTCTTCGACTCCCTCTGTTTTCGAGATCATGAAAATTGGAAGCTGGCAGATAAAGTCGGCGGCCATGTACTACATCAGGGCGACGTCTAGTGGGGCAGTGCGCGGTATAGTAAGAGATAATGCCATCAGAGATACCATTACGACGACACCAGCTGCCACTGTCGCTTGAGTTCAAGAATGATGCCGCACCTCGTGCTGAAAATACTTGATCCGATGTTAAGGAAGTATGGGTGAGACAACTCTGCACCTGATCAGTGGTCAACTACAGACCTACAGAGACAAGGCAACGTAACAATTAAGTATGGGCGGGACCACGGGCCGGCGCAGGAGGCCTCATCCAATCCAATACTTACTTTAAATGATCCACGGTAGGGAGACAGAATACATTAGTAAAATGGCGATCGCATCAGAGGGTCCAAAATAATGGAACCACGGATTCGATCAGAATGTCTCAGGATGAGTATCCCAGAGAGGTCAGTTCTCTTTTTCGCTCCCGAAACCTCGTGAGCAGAGTTGGTCACGAAATTCTTGAGACCATCCCACCCACCCAGCAGTAGTATTAATTTATTTTGTTTTGTTTTATTTATTTATTTATTTTCTTTTTGTTTTTGTACCCAGATCATTTACAGGTACTAACCACGCGCTGAGTATACGCCAGCCAAGCGTCCACTCAGCGCGGGGGGACATACCAGGCGAGGCCTTCTGCCGGCGCAGGAGGCCTCATCCAATCCAATACTTACTTTAAATGATCCACGGTAGGGAGACAGAATACATTAGTAAAATATCCTCAGGAAAAACTATAGTTTAGTGTAGGATACAGTCGCCCGAGAACAGGCGCGTGCTGTCCGTTGCCACAATCTATCGTGTCTTTTTTTTTCATGGGCAACAGCGGCAGATAGTGTAAACTAATTCAGCAAGCATCGCCCACCCCGTTACTGACGCTCAGAAGCATACTGCTACTACCGCTGCTGGTGTCCACGTCGCACCAAGCGCGCGGGGCTTGTCAGATATTGTGTGCGGTGTTTGAACGGCGTCGGTGATGCTAAAACAATGGTTTCGATGCTGCGAAACTGCTGTGATTTGCGGCCGAATTGCGTTGTTTTTTAATCAACCAACTCATGAGGCTCACGACTACGGTAAATATCAGCCCCGCCACTGCTGCACAGCAGCAGCAGCAACGCATCTCTTCTATTGATGTTCTTGCAGGACCTAGTGGGTAGGGCTGGTCTTGTATTGCGTGTCGTGTTTTAGCGAGTTAACCTGGCGCCGATCAGGATTACGAGAGCTATCGCCTGCCCCACTGCCAACAAAAAGCAGCACCGTGCTTGTACTACCGATTTCGCCATCGCAATAAGCAGGTCGGGATACTCCTGCGTGTAGTACTCTAGGCAGCTTGGTGCTTTCAAACCCTGTTTCGATTAGTACATTTTCCGCTCTGTCGCTTGTCTCTGGCAGCTCGCAGCTCAACCGTAATTACTTTTATGCTTCTCGATTAGCGGCAAAAGCGCAGTTTTTTCTCACCAAGAAATGTGATCGAGTTACTGGATTTTGACGGGGAAACCCTATATTGTCTTGAATCACAGCAGTATGATTATGAAACAATTGTGTTTTTTATAGATCATCGATCGAAGTACTACTATAGTATTGAGATATTTCTTGTCTCATAACTTCCGCTCTACCGATAGGCGTTTTATCATTTGGGGTCAAGAAGTATATACCCCACTTGTGATCACTCGACTTCACATAAAGACCCACCACGCGCTCGCGGTCGCTAACGGATTGGAGCATTGAGGTCACCCCAGGGCATGTCAAGTGATTGCGGTATAGGTAAAACGGAATCAGTACATCAGGTAGGGTACGTACAATAGCTCTTGCTCCCGTGGCTATTTGCAATTGTCGTCAACTGCTGCATGTACGCGCTGGGTGAACTCAGTAACAAAAAGAGAAAATAGTTTTGGGTGACGTTGTTTTTCCTGAGTTTTCTATCTGACGTCGGGAATCTTGCCGATATAATAGTTTACTGCCACATTATACAGAAGCCCAAATCCGACTCAAATTCGAAATAGTTTCTCCCGACAACGGAAGTGCATTCCTATTCAAGGGACTCAGGGGTAGTAAATCCATATTGTAGGTGGCCGCGCATTGTACTGTCGCAAGTGTCTTCGCTCGTAGTCACCTCAGCCTCCACCAAGTGCTTGCGGCGGCTAGCTTCAAGGCACTCCAGATCCGCCATCTTGCATGCATTGACAATCGCCTTAACGGTAAGAAAGACCGCGACAACGACATTCGACAGGTGCAGGGAAAGAGCCGTTGGGTTTGCGGCGAGGCCTATTCGAAAACTTGGACCTAAAGCGTAGCATGCGGCAGACCTGAAATTGCCACATTATCAAGGGCACTCGTACTGTACCTTGGGAATGTCCGATGGGAACAGGGATACGTTCTCCACGATGTAACCATGCAGTTCCTCTTCCAGGTACTGGGCAACCTCCGGACCCCCATGCCCTTTCATAAGACACAGAAAGTTGGTGTGTTTGTTTGTTCGTAGAGTGAACACGACGGCAAGGTGGATGTAGAAGGGATTTTTTAAAATAGGTTATCGCTGGGGGCATTATTCATTGCAAACGGGCGAGGGAGGGGCGTCGGCGAGGTAAGTGGCAGTCAAGACGCTGATTGAAAACAAGTAAAGGGGGTTTCAACAAGAACGAACAGCAGCTTGGAGATTTCTCGAAGGGTACTATAGCGCAACCCATGTGTGTGAATTCCAGCCGTGATGGCCGTGAGGGTATACTTGGCTGTTGAGTTTCTCAGCCCTGCCGCTAATTATTTTAATGCAAGTATTCGATGGAATTATGTGTTTTGCCCCGGACGGGATCCCGACAACGATACCTCGTCGTCTTGAGAACTTCATGTATATGGTCCCGTGGCGTTGTGTCGAGTTGTCTAACCCACACTTCCCGATCGCTCCCTATCTGGTCGGGATTATAACACCCGTTTCAACTCTGTGAACACCAAATGGGAACTATAGTACCGATCAGAGTGATATATACCGGGTCCCTGAGGCAACCCTTGGCGCGCAGACAGATAATTATTCCTAGAAGGTAGGTAGCAGGGGTAACCCGACGACAGCCGCCCAGAACACGTCTGATACTGAGAATGTATAGTATCGCCCGCTATTGTCGGTGCCCTCAGCGATGATCGAAAGCCTATCTCTACAGATTGTGCAACTACATTGTAACTAAACCATCCCTGCCTCCTTGACGAGTAGACAACACAGACCGCCCCCCACACGAACTCATACAAAGTGGTCCCCTAACGCAGCGCCTATCTAATCCAATTCAGAGAGGCACGTTTTACCCCGATTTCATACCGTCATAAACCCCAAAGTACGCAGCGGCGTGTGTTAGCGGCTTTGTTGGACCTTCCGATCCCGTCGCCTGCCCCGCTGAAGACGCTGGCATCGTCGACCGTTCTCCTGAGTGTTGCTGCGTTTCGAAGCTTCTGCGGCGTACACTGCAAGCATCGGCTAGAAAGGTGGCTGTGTCTTCCATGCTGCGCCGGTTTCCTTGGTTCAGCGAGAGCCCGAATCGTACCCCTACATCGAGGTTCGCCTTGATTGTACATGCGGGTGCATGCGCCGGAGGGCAGAGGCCCGCGTCGGGTTTGCACACGTCATAGGCATACGTGCGAAGATTGTATTGCTTATAGCTACGTATGCGATCGATTATAAAGTTAGTATGTTGATAATTGTTTTAATATATTCATTTCGCAAAATACTGGAACCACACACGGGACACACCGTGTCTCCCGAATTCCATGCTTCATCCGGGGGCATAATTCAGCGGTATTGGTAAAGTCGTCTCAGTAGCTTCGTACACTGCAATACCTAACCGCTCATGAGAAATTCGTCCTGCAATTAGGGGGAAAATGGGAAGTTCTGGAGCGGTTACACTGGAGTTAACGAACGTCGAAGCACACGCCATTGTCGAGTATACAATCTAGTCCCGGAGAGTGCCCCAGTTTCTTATTAGTACCGTAGGGGGCCGGTACTGCATAACAAAGGCCAGCCCGGCTGCCACGATGTGGGGTCTGAGCCCAGCCGTCAAGGCACTCCTTCTACAACAGCGAACCCCCCTACGCCATACAAAACCAAGCGTGCGCGACATACTGCGCAGAG
Source organism: Saccharina japonica (assembly GCA_008828725.1). Classification (NCBI taxonomy): domain Eukaryota; class Phaeophyceae; order Laminariales; family Laminariaceae; genus Saccharina; species Saccharina japonica. The sequence goes on along the minus strand of MEHQ01002596.1, from coordinate 124,088 downwards.
CCGAAACCCAACGCCACATCAGTGGTGGCGCTTCACACATCAAACTATGGCCGTCTCAGGCTGTTGCGCAACCGTGGTCGCCATACTAGCCCTGACACCCTAATCGAGTGCTCCAGCTATATGCACTTTTTCTGGTTTGCATACCGTATAACCCGGCAGATAGCACACACACCCTCTGGGATAACGTTCCGAGCCATGTTTCTCCGAAACAGAGGGGACGGAAACACCCAACTAAAACGGTGCCTTCGAGACGATATCGAGATGCTCCCATAGGCGCCTCAGTCGGCGTTTTTTCACTCTTTCCTGTTGTCGAAAACGTCGGGTTCGAAATGCTTCCTTGTACGTGTGTGGTGAGGCATTTCCCTCTCCTAAGATCGTATGGACTCATCCCACGTTGGGGGTTGCACGTGGTTGGCTCGATGTTCTCTGATCGGTTGGGCTCCGCAAGGGAGAAACTACCGATTTTCATGCATTGGTTTTGACTAGTAGGCCAGTATTTGTTTCAGGACTAGCGCATAGAAACGCCGGTCGGGGGTTTTCGCGAACAAAGTTTTTTCGGAGTCATAGTTCGGGTGCGATCGTGAGCTCCCCATGTGAGGAGCCCAGAAAATAAGCCACCACCCCTATAAGGTGGCATTGCTGTTTTTCGTGGTCTCCAACGTCTGTACGGTGACACGGTTTTGATCACCTGGCCGGCCCACACCCTGGCCTGCACGTGTCCCACGGATGATGCCTTTCCCGGGGAAAGTGTCCCCGTAGCCCCAGCGTGTTTCACCATCATGGAGGACCCCGCGCTTTCTCCGGCGGACATGTTAACGGACGAGCCACCAGCAAAGCCACCGCCACTTAGGTTGATAATTTCTTCGCTATCTAAAACTTGGAGCTCATTGTCATGTTGCCGCTTGGAGCCCTGCCCGAAACCAACAGACCCGAGGAGGGGGGGGGGTGGGGGGGGGGCACAGCCCCTTTTGAATTGCTGCGTGCAGCCACGTTTTGGGCACTAAGTACTTAGAGTTATATTTGGAAACGCCTCCACGGTGCGACAAGCGATATAGTAACTGAAATACGGTCAGTTGGCTAACACTCGTATATACTACCACTCTGAGCCATAACATACACTAGTAAAGTAGGTACCGCGGGATACGGCCATAACATAAGGATCGTTTCGTTGTTGGATTTGTACGGCGGGTATTTCGTCCGAACGTCAAACGTCTTTGTTTACTCGATATAAGTAGCACTTTCGCAAGGTCATCCAGATGAAATGAAAATAAAGACTGGGGATTCCGTTCGATATGCGTTCGATTTATTTTTCGGAATGTTTTTCGAAAAAAACAATAAGAAAGTTCGATTTGTTTCAGTTCGATTTGTTTTTTTCGGCCATTTATTGATGTTTTTGACCCGGAACGCCGTCGAAAGGGTCGTGCGCTTCTCGAAATGCATTATTCTACCATCCAACAGGTACCCCACGAAAAAATCCGCTTCTCCATCGGAGCAGTTTGAAATATCCAGCATGTTCACAAATCGAACAACAGACATCAAATACAATTTGAAGGTACTTTCCGGTCAGAAAGTACGGAAATTTTGAATAGTTTGTGCCTCTGGAATGTTATTTGTTGGATATTATTCGAAATGCCACATACCTCAAGAACTTGAAAATGCTTCGATGGAGAAGCGGATTTTTGCGTTGGATACCTCTGAGATGTTGGGCGCACTCTTCCCGAGAAGCGCACGGCCGATTAGCCCGCGTTCCCGGTCAAAAACATGAATAATGGGCTGAACAAAACTAATCGAACTGAAACAAATCGAACTTCCTTAAGAAACAGCCTAACACTATTTTTTTTCGGATTTCGTTTTTTTACGAGCGCAATCGCCAGAACAGCACGAGCGTTCCCCGCGCTCTGAAAAATCTCTCTGGGCTACCTACAACTCGCTGTAGGGAAGAAAAGCGGTAATTGACGGATTTTTGTGGTGGTTGCACTTCTTTTGTGACCACGTTTGTTTTTTGGCTTTTTGGATCGGGGAGAGAAAGTTCTAGATCCGGTGTCATAGCATTTGATTTCAAGCGTGCCAACTTCTTTCAACGAGAGCAGTCGTGCAAATACCTCTGAGTGAGCTTCCTTCGTGATAGGATATTAAGATTCATATTGAGTCGTTCGGAAACACTTTGCTTTTATTTTCACCGCCGGACGCATGCCTACGGTAGATATTCAATTAGTGCCATGTTTTTGCCTTCTGAGGGTGGTCACTTGAGGAGCTCTATACTAATAGCAAGTCAAAAACGGATTTTGGAGGTGCTACGACCCGATGAACAATCCCATGGCTCCAAGTATGAAAATGTACAATATGGCAACACAAGAATGGAAGACCCCAACATTTTGGGTTAAGGAGCCTTTGTCATTCAGAAACGTTTTCAGAAAAAAAACGGTATACCTACCTCTATCGTAGCACGCTTCGCCAGATCGTGTAGACAACAAAAACAAAAACGTGAATGCGTTATTGAGCGCAGCGCATTGTCGCCAAGATATTGGCACACATGCCCTTAGGGAGTCCTATGGTATGGCCCAGAGTGGTACGTGTTGGTACTACAGTTAGTTGCGTGCGGTAAATTCTCGGAGTCCCTTGCCTTTTCATCTACCTGGCGTGTTTGTGGCTCGCCGTGTGTTTACATACTGATCACTGCTACTGATGTATACAAACGTCAGTCATGGAAGACGGAGGAGACTCAGATGAACGGCATCCGGAAACAAAAAAACGCTATAGAGAAGCTGTGGGAGACTTTCAACTCACTTCACCGATCTCCGCAAGATTCTCGGTGATGTCCACCACGGGCGTCTCGCTCCCGATCCCATCGTCGTCTTCGTCGTCGCTGTCCTCCGAGGAGTTGCTCCCGCCATCCCACTTCTCCCATTTTCCCTCCCCATGGTTCTCTCCCGCGCCACCGCCGCTGATCTTTCCTGTCGGCAATCGATCCGCCGTGCGGCTGACACCTGGTAGCTGCGCACGTTTCATCGTCCCCACCGCCACTTCCACCCCCGCCCCCGCCCCTAATCCTGCCTCCTTATCGGTGTGTGGGTTGTGGCTGCGGTGGGAGGACGCCCGATCGCCGCCGATGACGCTGCCACCACAGCCGTATTCACCCCTCGCTGAATCGTCTGGTCTCCGGTCTGACACGCCGAGCTCGAGATGGAGTGTGGCGATTCGTTCGCGAGTGTCACAGTCACTGTTAGTGCCACCGCCACCCTTGTTTGTGCGGTCACCAACGTCTCCACATGGTGGCTGAGTGGGAGGAAGAGGGTTTGAGTGTCGGCCGATGCTGCTGCTGCTGCTGCTGCTGCTGCTGCTGTGCCCCGCGCGCGAGTTCCCGTCGCTTTTAAGAGCGCCCGCTGGTAGGCTGGTTGCGGAAACGTTCGGTGAGCCCATCGCGCTGTTCAAGCTTGGGGGGCTGCGTACACGAGGCAGAGTCGCATGGGGGTTACGCCAGTGGGGAAGCATGGATCGGGGTGCGCTTGAAGAGGGTGATGTGGAGAAGGGGCCACCACAAACCATGAGCTCAGAGGACTTACAGTAGCCAGAGCTAAACCTTGACATACTTATGTAGGAACATCAACTGCTGTAGGGGTTTGCGCTCTGGACCTAGAAACATACGGTGAAGCAATCCGTTGCAACCAATAATCGCGTGTCGCATAGGTTGGCCGGGTGTATGCCTCGAGAAAACACAGATCCAGCACTTGACACTTTACGTTCATCATGAGTAGTCAAGCGTCTCGTTCTGCACAACACGGAATACATATGGCCATTCGCTTGCTTCCTACGGTGCTTGAGGAACCAACAAATCAATACGTTGAGAATTTTCATCTGTCTGAGCTGCGCATGGCAGTCAACAATACTGTCGTCTCACACAACACGGAATCGGTGTCCTCATATGTTAAATTTCGGCGTGGTTCCGGAGGAAACGAAACAGCCCCGCTTCATCACCCCCCCCCCCCCCCCCCAACTATGGTGACACGACTGCGGTCAAGCATAGACATGACTACACCCCTCCCTCCCTCTCACGTGTCCATTATCCTTGGATCCTCCTCGTTGATGCGGTCCATGGACGGATCCATGCCGAGAGAGGCAACAACTGGTGCACGGAGGGACAACGACGAAAAGTTATTTTCTTCGCGCGCCCTAGCACCACTCTCCTCCCCACTCCCACTAGACCAACGCCTCCTCTCACGTGCGGCTACAGAGCGAGAGCCGGCGGCCCCACCGCACGGTCTCGTGTCCACCGAGGCCGGGGCTGGGCTGGAAATCGATTTGTCGGTAGGGGGTAGGGAAGGGTATTGGTGCCTGGCGGTCGTGCCGCTGTCCATGGGAAGGAGGAGGGAAGCGGCGGTATGCATGGGAGGAGCCGGGCGACCATCCCGGGTGGTCTCGGGTTCTGTGTTGCAAAAACAAGGCAACGTTTTCGTCGGGAGCAAGGGTGAGGAGGAAGCGTTGGAGGCGTTTTGTGTGCGAATATACCTAGGAAGGAGTACAGACCGTCCCGATCGGGCTTGGGCTTGAAGACGTGCTAAACGGAATCAACTGCTGAGAGCGCCTATAATAGTAGCGTGGGTAGGCTCAATTCGATGGAAGTCGACGAGGGAAGAAAGGGCTGGAGTCGTCTCGCGATAAAAAGGCAAGGCAAGAACCGTAGTGGGGGAGGAGGGAGGGGAGCCTACTTTGTGACCCCAGATCTGAGTTACGGCTATTAATAGGAAGGAGAGAAAAGAAGGGCGAATATAATAAAAGGTATGAAGAAAAAAAACATAAAATGCCTCTCTTTCTTTAAGGCACGGGCAGGCACGCGTGTAAGAACTTTCAGGCACTTGTGAATGACGGCGGTATGGTGGAACTCCCAAAATCAAGGGGAGGGGATATGACTATGGACACGCACGACATGACTACCCCCCCCCCCCCCCCGATGCCTCCTACTAGCACGCCCCCCTGCCCACCCCCTGCCCACCCCCCTTCCCCCATCCACCTGTCCCCCTATCCACTGCTGTACCACCCCCCCTACCCCCGTTCAACGGTGCTCCGTCTCGAAAGGGATGCGTGGTCAACGGTTAAATGACTATGGCAAGAAAATAATGAGTACGCCCCCCCCTACCCCCCCAATTCATTCGACGCTGACGCCGTGTTATTATATGCAAGTCCGCGTCACAAACGGTTGGTAGTAGGATGCCAGCCAGCTCACCCTTCATGCGACTCGTCGAACACTTCACGGCGCTTCGCGCTTTGTGCAACAAGCAATGTCTGCCTGCTCGGCGCGAAAACCCGGCGTGCCCCGTCCCGGCATTGTAGAGATGCGAGGGTCTATGGTCATACGACTATGCCTAGTGGTACCCTCGAACGCTTCTAAGAACTTGTTTCCGGGGATCGAGTATCACGTGGGTCGGAATTTTTTAGATTATTTGTAAAAAATAAATAAAAAACGGAATCAACTGCTGAGAGCGCCTATAATAGTAGCGTGGGTAGGCTCAATTCGATGGAAGTCGACGAGGGAAGAAAGGGCTGGAGTCGTCTCGCGATAAAAAGGCAAGGCAAGAACCGTAGTGGGGGAGGAGGGAGGGGAGCCTACTTTGTGACCCCAGATCTGAGTTACGGCTATTAATAGGAAGGAGAGAAAAGAAGGGCGAATATAATAAAAGGTATGAAGAAAAAAAACATAAAATGCCTCTCTTTCTTTAAGGCACGGGCAGGCACGCGTGTAAGAACTTTCAGGCACTTGTGAATGACGGCGGTATGGTGGAACTCCCAAAATCAAGGGGAGGGGATATGACTATGGACACGCACGACATGACTACACCCCTCCCTCCCTCTCACGTGTCCATTATCCTTGGATCCTCCTCGTTGATGCGGTCCATGGACGGATCCATGCCGAGAGAGGCAACAACTGGTGCACGGAGGGACAACGACGAAAAGTTATTTTCTTCGCGCGCCCTAGCACCACTCTCCTCCCCACTCCCACTAGACCAACGCCTCCTCTCACGTGCGGCTACAGAGCGAGAGCCGGCGGCCCCACCGCACGGTCTCGTGTCCACCGAGGCCGGGGCTGGGCTGGAAATCGATTTGTCGGTAGGGGGTAGGGAAGGGTATTGGTGCCTGGCGGTCGTGCCGCTGTCCATGGGAAGGAGGAGGGAAGCGGCGGTATGCATGGGAGGAGCCGGGCGACCATCCCGGGTGGTCTCGGGTTCTGTGTTGCAAAAACAAGGCAACGTTTTCGTCGGGAGCAAGGGTGAGGAGGAAGCGTTGGAGGCGTTTTGTGTGCGAATATACCTAGGAAGGAGTACAGACCGTCCCGATCGGGCTTGGGCTTGAAGACGTGCTAACTACTGTACACATTTAGCAGTACGTCTTGAAGAATAGCACTCTACGACGACGGCGAAGGTGTCAGTTAAAACAATGAAGAGATGTTATGTACGGGGAAGGGGGGGATTGGGGTACTCATTTGTTGCCTGCCTTAGTCATTCGGCAGCATTAAGATTGCGCTGCACTCGGGGAGGATAAGGGCCCGTCCCCAGGTCAGAAACCATGATATACATCTACGAGCTGGTTCCAGCGCCGGGCGCAAAAATTCGGCTTTGGAGCCATGGTTTTTGAGAGTTGAGACACAACCGTTGGCACGGTTGTTTTTCATGGCGATGGGGAAAACCGAAGTTTTTTTATCTTCGTCAAGTCTTCGTGTCTAAAGGCGTACTGTTACGACGTTTGATGTGTGCTACGATAGAGGTATACCGTTTTTTGGCTGAAACGTTTTCTGAATAATGATCGGGCTCCTTAATCCAAACTCGTCGGTCTTGTATCCTTGCAATGGAATATGTGTCATCGTTCGTTTACTTACAGTAGGCCACGGGATTGTGCACCGGGTACGTGGCACTAATTACCCCCCCCCAAACAAATATATTTTGACTTTCTATTGGTATAGAGCGCCTCAAGTGACCACCCTCAGAAGGCAAAAATAGTCATGGTGCACCTCTACCGTAGCATGCGACGTTTCGAGATTTTCCCGCGACTTTGATGTTAACTGACACAAAATAAAAACAAAAAAATAACAAAGATCACTCTCGTCACCGTTTTCATATCGCACTACTGTAGAGAACATTCAGGCCGGACATTGTTTTCCGACTCTCAATAACCATGCATGGCGTAAAAAGTATTTATCGGAAGGGTGAATATTCCCCCAAGCCCTAAGGTTCCAGATTTTCTCAATACAGTACGCAACAGCATTGAAGAACTCGGCAGTTAAGAATTTCAGGCTGAATGCTTAGATGAAAATAAGACCATGACCTATTTTGTACTGAAAATAGTGTAGGACACACCCTTTCTTACATAAGAATTCCAGCCTGGCCAGAAATAGGAGATTCTTAACAGGTGTCGCGTACTGTACATTGCTCTATTAATAGTACTTCTGCGGGCGTTTTTTATAACAGCCCCTCACGGCATGCAAATAAAAACAAGTGTCACGGCTGGTACTATACTTGTCCCGTCCGCGGACGTCTTTTTCTTGTTGATGCAATCGTCTGACGAATGCTACGATAGAGGTGCGCCGTGTTTTTTCTGAGCTCCTCACTTGAGGAGCTCCATACCTCACTCGTAAACCAATTTAGGAGGAAACCGAAAGTGCTACCCGACCAACAATCCCATGAGCTAGGTATACTATGGAACATAAGGCGACACAAGAATGAAAGTCCGACGAATTTGGGTTAAGGAGCGCGATCATTCAGAAACAAAATAAGCAAAATGTGCTACCTCTATCGTAGCACGCGTCGTCTCAACATGTATACTGTCGGACATCTCGGCGTATTGACCACTATATGGCCTGATTGAAAAATACATTGTTTTTACTACAGGAATACGATCCGGAATAGCGCCTCCCCAAGAAATATGAGGAGTGTCCATATATCGCGAACTGTAACTCGCACGACAAAAATCGTTTTACCGATCGACGTGTTCCTCTTATTCATTCGGCCAACGTACAGAGGTCCTGCTGCTGTTTGTTGTTGTCGTTGATGCTGTTGTTGCATGCCTCTGCTGCCTGCTGCTGCAGCGGATACTGGTGCTACAAGTGGGTAGTGTGCATCTGCAGTATTGTTGCTGCAGTAATGTTGCTGCAAGCGCCGTGACAAGCAAGCGCTGCGGTAGATAGAGCAAGCAAGCGCTGCTGCTGCTGCTGCGGCTACAGACAAGCGCTGCTACAAGCAAAAGCGCGCTGCTGCTTGCTGCAAGCAAGCGCTGTTGCATGCGAGAGCCGCTTCAAGCAAGACCTGCTGCTGCAAGCAAGCGCTGCTACACGCAAGCGCTGTTGATTGCAGCTTGCGGCTGCTATGCTGCTGCTGCTGTTGTTGCTGTTGCTGCCGCTGGTGGTCCTGCTGTAAGCGCGTACAGCTTTGCTGGCACGCTCATCATCTTCGCCCGACGCCTTGTGTCGGACGAAGAGGACAATGATGAAGATGTGGGCGATCGTCTCGTTGTGGCGGAGTCGGTTGCAGCGAGTGCCGCGGAGCACAGGATAGACCGCACTTCTGCTTGCTGCTTGCTGCGTCTGCAGCTTACTGCATCTGCATGCTTCTGCTGTTTCTGGTGCATACTTCTGCTGCTTCTGCTTTTGCTGCTACTGCTGCTGCTGCTGCTGCTGCTGCTGCTGCTGCTGCTGCTGCTGCTGCTGCTGCTGCTGCTGCTGCTGCTGCTGCGGGTACGAGGTCCTGCTGCCAGCTCGTTGTCGATGAGTGTGTTCGACGAGGGTACACTTCGTAAAGTAGGATAGAAAATAGAAGCGGAAAGTAAAATATCTGCCTGGTACGTCAGGGTACGTTGTGATACACCGCCTGACTAAATATACCAGGTACCTGGTATATACATACCGGTACGAAGTATAATATTATCTATATTTTTAAATACCGTTAGTCTGTCTGACTGTAATCGTGATCTCGCGATCCAGAGCGCTTCAACCCAGCCTTGCCCCATAGATAGGGAGGGTGGGTGCCACAACCAGTGGAATGCCCGGTCTCGTGCCCGGCCGAGTCCTGGCCGTCGCGCGCTGAGCATCGCCACAATCCCAGCAACAGTGGCAACGAACGGCAATGTAAGGGCCAATTGAACTCTACATGTATTCACCAATGGTCCTTATATTTTCGTTCAGAATGGTACAGCACAGCTCACTCCGAGTACCGTCATCACGTTCTCGCGAGTCTCCCGTTCCAGGGCGTTTCAGTTCCGCCTCGCGGCATCTGTAGAGAGAGTGCGAGGCATAATGATCGGGGCACTGCGTCTCACATCGCCCCGGGTCCTGGCCGTCGTGTGCTGAGCATTGCCGACAGCACCTCAGGGCATATGCAACACGCGGGGCAGCAATGCGGTGAGATATTTCAGCCTTGCTACTATGGTGGCTGACAATTTTGAATCCAACTCAACTGAGAGGACAAATAATTTATCATTTTCAGAGGGCACTGGGCATGTTTCAACAAAATGTGGCTATACTCGTACATATTGTTATTGCACGGCCAAGCAACGGGTTGGCGTGCTTAATTCCACAAGTGTGTGTACTGCGGACCGACCAATTGAGCTGGTGAAAAAACTTAGACCGCATGATCACGTAGCCCATGTACGTTCCGCACACACGATCATGCACTGACGCAAAAAGGCGGCACGCGTACAGGCAAAACTGCGGGGGGGTACGAGTACTGTAGTTGGTGTTCTGTACAAACATGAATAGACGCGTTGAACGCGAGTCTCGTCTATATCTACGTACAATGATCTTGGTCGTTGTATTTTGTCTATTAATAGTTTAGTTGTGCGTTTTGCGGGTTTTGTCTCGTGGGTTTTATCTGCTGATACCTACAGCAGAAGTACAAGATGATCGTACCTGACCACGTAGCGCAACCCATTGTTACTGCAGCACAACGCGCATGTTCACGAAGCACAAACACCAGGGAGGGCATAACTCTATATCGCATATATAACAAATACTTGCCGCGCACCGTCGTTTAAATGCCTGGGTGGCAACATCTGATGTATGGATACCTGGTACTACAGTAGGGCGGTAACAAACTATTTGAAATATTTCGAATAGTTGGTTTGCTTGTTGCTTTTCAAACATTTTCAAATAACGGGTATGAATACATGAGAAAAACTTGTCTCGCACCGTCGTTTATATGGATATGCCTGGGGGGCAACATCTGGTGTATGGATGTGTATATTTGGTAGGGCAGTAAAGGTCAGTGGACATTACAACGCCAGGCCATCGTCCGGGGTAAGACAGGCATCACATACACACGTCCGCAGCCCAGATACGTTGAGAATATATATATATATATATACTGTAGACTGTAGACGTACCCAAGCACGTGGACTAATACGGAAGGAGAAAAGTATGCATCCGAAGGGATATTCGTACTGCTGCGGAAAACGGAATACGCACACCAGGAGAATTCAGACCATACGAATATTACTTACCCTACAGGTATGTTGTTATATTTTCTTCATCTCATGGAATTCAACCAGAAAACGGCATTTGCTCGGTACGCACGGCACGCGAGAGTCGTACGCAAGCCGATGGGGTTGGAATCTGACAGTCCCACGACAAGTATACACAACGAAGGGTACACATGCTTGCCGCCAAATAAGTGGAGCAACACAAGGCCAAGCAGCACCGAGGCCAGTGCCCAATGTCGAGTTGACTCGGATTTCATCGGTGTACGAGCAGTTTTTCCAAGCCACACCTTTCTTGGTCAGCACGGTATGGCGCATACATACGCATAGCTGCATACCGCAGATTCGAAGTCGTGGGACTGTCACAGTCGAGCAGAATCCACGAAGCAGACCGCAACATAGTTTGTTTTTAGTATTCCGATTTGAAGTGAAAATACGGCTGCAACTATAAATTGCTCGAATGCATCATATTGACGCAATGTCTCACCACTGGTAAAAATTAGACGACGATGGAAGAAGAGAAGAGGCAATCGACTGTACTGGTCGGGACGATGTCGTTCGTTAATACGGACCCTTTATGATTAATGACACCGATATGTCGCATACATACGCATAGCTGCATACAGCAGATTTGAAGTCGTGGGACTGTCACAGTCGAGCAGAATCCACGAAGCAGACCGCAACAAAGTTTTTTTTTAGTTTTCCGATTTGAAGTAAAAATACGGCTGCAACTATGAATTGCTCGAATGCATCATATTGAACGCAATGTCTCACCGCTGGTAAAAATTAGACGAAGATGGAAGAAGAGAAGAGGCAATCGACTTTACTGGTCGGGACGATATGGCGCATACGCATAGCTACATACAGCTTTGAAAGCGATTTTCAAACATTTGGTTTGATTGTTGCTTTTCAAACATTTTTTAATAACGCGGGTACACGTGAAAATTTACAAGCACGTCAGGTACACACCTGCATACCAGGTATATATCATATGTCGTTTGCTGGTGTCGTAGGGTGTGACGGCTGCAAGTTCATGCTTCACCGAGAAGCGTGTTGTACTTGGGTTGGGGCTCGGGTTATATGGTGGAGCTGTGCGCTACTGCTGCAGAGCTGGCTTCTGCTGCTTGCTGCAGAGCTGGTTGGTGCTGTGGTGCTGTGCGATCTTGCTTTGCACTCGCACGGTCACAACCCACAACATCAAGATTGTAGGATAAACTGTGTGAGAAACTTACCACCAAGTAAATCTTATGTACTTGGTAAAAAAAGTGACTTTGAAAAATCCGGTTTTCACCGTGGTCTGCCGTGGTCGGTAGGTGCATGATGTGAACTTACGTATCTGCTGCGTACAGTACGAGTCGTATTCGTTTTTTGTTGGACCAGCGGCCAATTGTTTGTTTATCAGAAAAGGAAAGATGAGGAGGAGGAGGAGGAGGAGGAGGAGGAGGGGGGATGGGAGAGAGAGAGGGAGGGAGGGAGGTAGGGAGGGAGGGAGGGAGGGAAGAAGAAAGGTGCGGCTTGGAAAGACTGCTCGTACGCGTATGAAATCCGATTAACTTGAACTTAGGCACTGGCCTCGGTGCTGCTTGGCAATCGCTTGCCCGCCACTCCGTTTGGGATGCTGGGAGCCAACCCTGACTACTTCACACACAGGGCACCCCATTAGCTATGGTTTGGACCATGACGATCGCCTCCTTGAGGGCTACCGACTTGTTGCCTGCGGTACGGGTGTACTAGTTTTGAAAGAAATTTGTCCGTGGGGTACCCCAGACTGAGACTCATCGGACAGACAGACAGACACATGTATTGAATCCGTTCCAAAGACGACAAGTTACACTTGTGGAATTAAGATACAGGCAGCCCATTGGTTGATCACAACAGTCCCGTGCGGAAGAATTACACAACGACATGCATTCGGCATCTTCATTGTACAGCAATCAGCAGCAGCGAGCAGCACCAGCAGCAGCGAGCAGCACCAGCAGCAGCGAGCAGCACCAGAGCAGCACCAGAGCAGCAGCAGCAGCAAGCAGTAGCAGCACCAGCAGCAAAACAAAAACAAAACACATAACTCAGCAACGTGGACGGTCAATGCTTTCTCGAAGTCAACTTGGGGAACAAACACGTACGTATGAGTACATGTTCGTACATGTTCCGCTCCTGTTTGGGATAGATACCCACCAGAGAAGGAAAACAACGCATATCGCGTTACACCGAACCGTCATTGACATGTATGTACCAGCAGGAAGGACATCCGAGCGGGCAGGGTGTTACTACCCTAGCGAGTCCCCCAGTAGACTACGTCGTAGAGTCCTGCACTTTGTAGAGATCATCGCAACTTTCTGGGAATGTTTGCCAGCTATTGTTTGAACGTCGTCCAGCCAGGTGACGCTGACTTCAACAATTCCATATTAAATAGCGGTACCGCCACGGCTCCGCCCGTCGCGCTAGCGTTGCGTTTCCCATAGTAATAAATAAGTTCTTGGTGTGGTACATAGTACTCGCATTAACAGTGTGCTGTGATGTACCACTCTGAATCCAAAAATTAGAACGACCATGCGGGGCGGTATCGACCCGGGAGATATCCGTTTTTGTTGGAGGTGTACAATTATTGAAGGATATATGATTCGGAGATGGGGCCTTACCATCCCCGGGTACAGCGGAACATCGACCATGAGCCCCCAACCAAAATGTAAATCAGGCCGTGAGGTTGGGATTTCCACACCTTGCAGGGCGGTATCGACGGGGGGGTGTCTGTTTTCGTCCTAGGTTTGTTGGAGTTGTAGATGTCCGCAAGGATTTCTGATCCGGGGATGGGACGTTATCATCCCTGGGTGCGATGGGACCTCGACGTTGCCCCAAGGGGAAAATCGCGCCGCGCGCTGGCTCCATGAGAGCCAGCCAACCGTAAAACATCTCGTCGTATTGGGGTTTCCACTCCTTGCGGGGCGGTATCGACCTGGAGGATATCCGTTTTCGTGCCCAGGTTGTTGGAGCTGTAGATGTATGGAAGGATTTATGACCCGGGGATGGTATGTTATCCTCCCCGGGTGTGGAGGGACTTCGACGTTGCCCCGAGGCGCACGCTGGCTCTATGAGGGCCAGGCAACCGTAAATTAGCCTGTGGGGTTGGTGTTTCCACACCTTGTGGGGCGGTATCGACCCGGGGGGTGTCCGTTTGCGTCCCCGGGTCGTTGGAGTTGTAGATGTATGGAAGGATTTCTGAGCCGGGGATAGGACGTTTTCATCCCCGGGTGTGACGGGACCTCCCCGCTGCCTCAAGGGGTAGCCCTCGCTGCGTGCTGGCTCTCTGGGCTCCAGCGCCAGCCAAATCAGCAATCAGCCAGTGGTAGTGGGGTTTACTTCTAACCCGGGGGTGGGACTTTATCATCTCCGGGTGCGGCGGGCACTCGCCGTTTCCTTGAGGGGTAAACCTCGCTGTGTGCTGGCGTGCTGGCTCTCTGGGCTCCAGCGCCCCAGCCAAATCAGCAATCAGCCAGTGATGGTGGGGTTTCCACACTTTGCGGGGCGGTATCGAACCGGGGGATGTCCGTTTGGCTCTCCGGGTCGTTGGAGTTGTAGATGCCCGCAAGTATTTCTGACCCAGGGGTGGGACGTTATCATCCCCGGGTGCGGCGGTACGTCGACGTTGCCCCGAGGGGTAACTCTCGCCGCACGCTGGCTCTATGAGAGCCAGGCAACGGCAAATTAGTCTGTGGGGTTGGGGTTTCCACACCTCCTGGGGCGGTATCGTCCCGGGGGATGTCCGCTTTCGTCCCTGGGTTGTTGGAGTTGTGGATGCATGGAAGGGTTTCTGACCCGGGCAATAGAACGTTATCATCCCCGGGTGCGGTGGGACTTCGACGTTGCCCCGAGAGGCAACTCTCGCCGCAAACTGGCTCTATGAGGGTCAGACAACCGTAAATTAGCCCGTGGGGTTGGGGTTTCCACACCTTGTGCGGCGGTATCGACCCGGGGGATGTCCACTTGCGTCCCCGGGTTGTTGGAGTTGTAGATGTATGGAAGAATTTCTGACCCGGCGGTGGGACTTTATCATCCCCGGCTGCGGCGGGACCTCGCCGTTGCCCCGAGGGGTAACCCTCGCTGCGTGCTGGCCCTATGAACTCCAGCGCCCCAGCAAAAATCAGCAATAAGCCAGTGGTGGTGGGGTTTCCACACCTTGCGGGGCGGTATCGACTCGGGGGATGTCCGCCTACGTCCACGGGTTGTTGGAGTTGTAGATGTATGGAAGGATTTCTGACCCGGGGATGGGATCATATCATCACCGGGTGCGGTGGGACCTCGACGTTGCCCCGAGGGGCAACTCTCGCCGCACGCTGGCTCTATGAGGGCCAGGAAACCGTAAACTTGTGAATTCGCCCGTGGTATTGGGGTTTCCACACCTTGCGAGGCGGTATCGACCCGGGGGATGTCCGTCTGCGTCCCCAGGACGTTGGAGTTGTAGATGTATGGAAGGATTTCTGACCCGGGGATGGGATAATATCATCCTCGGCTGCGGTCCTGAGCCTCAGCCAATCAGTTACCAACTGATGGGGGTAGGGTTTCCATAAAGTGCGGGGCAGTGTCGACCCGGGAAAACGCCGTTTTTGCCCCCCGGTTGGTCCAAGTTGTAAGAGATATGGAGGGATTTCTGATCCGGGATGGGAGCCTATCCTCCCCGGGTTTGGCGGAACCTCGGTGGCTTATTTCAACACCGATGTTCTAGAAAGAGCCAGCAGCCACTGGCATGGATTTATGCAACCAATCAGCTGCCAGAAGAGTAATAACAAAATTGAATGTCAGCAGGTGGGCTGGCTAGATGGCTGCCAGAACTGCATCGGGATTGCGCCGCGGCCACGGCTCGGCGCGGCATGGGACACAGTGTTCTGCGGGTTGTGGCACCCAGCCTTCCTACCCATGGGGCAAGGTGGGGATGAACCGCTCTGGATAGCGCTGCTCAATTACAGACAGACAGACAGACAGAATAGCAGCATTTAATAATACTAGCGGTACAGCCACGGCTCCGCCCGTGGCGCTAGCTTTGCGTTGCCCGTAGTACTCGCATTAACAGTGTGCTGTGATGTACCACTCTGAACCGGAAAATAAGAACCACCATGCGGGGCGGTATCGACCCAGGGGGTGTCTGTTTTCGTCCCCGGGTTATTGGAGTTGTAGTTGTCCGCAAGGATTTCTGATCCGGGGATGCGACGTTATCATCCCCGGGTGCGGTGGGACCTCGCCGTTGCCCCGAGGGGCAACTCGCGCTGCGCGCTGGCTCCATGAGAGCCAGCCAACCGTAAATCAGCCCGTGGGGTTGGGGTTTCCACACCTTGTGAGGCGGTATCGACCCCGGAGATGTCCGTTTTCGTCCCCAGGTTGTTGGAGTTGTAGATGTATGGAAGGATTTATGACCCGGGGATAGGAAGTTATCATCCCCGGGTGCGGCGGGACTTCGACGTTGCCCCGAGGGGCAACTCTCGCCGCACGCTGGCTCTATGAGGGCCAGGCAACCGTAAATGTTCCCGTGGTATTGGGGTTTCCACACCTTGTGAGGCGGTATCGAACCGGGGGATGTCCGTTTGCGTCCCCGGGTCGTTGGAGTTGTAGATGTATGGAAGGATTTCTGACCCGGGGATGGGATAATATCATCCTCGGCTGCGGTCCTGAGCCTCAGCCAATCAGTTACCAACTGATGGGGGTAGGGTTTCCATAAAGTGCGGGGCAGTGTCGACCCGGGAAAACGCCGTTTTTGCCCCCCGGTTGGTCCAAGTTGTAAGAGATATGGAGGGATTTCTGATCCGGGATGGGAGCCTATCCTCCCCGGGTTTGGCGGAACCTCGGTGGCTTATTTCAACACCGATGTTCTAGAAAGAGCCAGCAGCCACTGGCATGGATTTATGCAACCAATCAGCTGCCAGAAGAGTAATAACAAAATTGTAAGTCAGCAGGTGGGCTGGCTAGATGGCTGCCAGAACTGCATCGGGATTGCGCCGCGGCCACGGCTCGGCGCGGCATGGGACACAGTGTTCTGCGGGTTGTGGCACCCAGCCTCCCTACCCATGGGGCAAGGTGGGGCTGAACCGCTCTGGATAGCGCTACTCAATTACAGACAGACAGACAGACAGACAGACAGACAGACAGAATAGCAGCATTTAATAATACTAGCGGTACGGCCACGGCTCCGCCCGTGGCGCTAGCTTTGCGTTGCCCATAGTACTCGCATTAACAGTGTGCTGTGATGTACCACTCTGAACCGGAAAATAAGAACCACCATGTGGGGCGGTATCGACCCAGGGGGTGTCTGTTTTCGTCCCCGAGTTATTGGAGTAGTTGTCCGCAACGATTTCTGATCCGGGGATGCGACCTTATCATCCCCGGGTACGGTGGGACCTCGCCGTTGCCCCGAGGGGCAACTCGCGCTGCGCGCTGGCTCCGTGAGAGCCAGCCAACCGTAAATCAGACGGTGGGGTTGGGGTTTCCACACCTTGTGAGGCGGTATCGAGCCCGGGGATGTCCGTTTGCGTTCCCGGGTTGTTGGAGTTGTAGATGCTTGGAAGGATTTCTGACCCGGGGATGGGACGTTATCATCCCCGGGTGCACCGGGATTTCAACGTTGTCCCGGGGGGCAACTCTCGCCGCACGCTGGCTCTATGAGGGTCAGGCAACCGTAAGTGTTCCCGTGGTATTGGGGTTTCCACACCTTGTGAGGCGGTATCGAACCGGGGGATGTCCGTTTGCGTCCCCGGGTCGTTGGAGTTGTAGATGTATGGAAGGATTTCTGACCCGGGGATGGGATCATATCATCCCCGGGTGCGGCGGGACCTCGCTGTTGCCCCGAGGGGCAACCCTCGCTGCGTGCTGGCTCTATGAACTCCAGCGCCCCAGCCAAATCAGCAATCAGCCAGTGGTGGTGGGGTTTCCACACCTTGCGGGGCGGTATCGACCCGGGGGATGTCTGTTTTCGTCCCCGGGTTGTTGGAGTTGTAAATGTATGGAAGGATGTATGACCCGGGCATGGGAAGTTATCATCCCCGGGTGCGGCGGGACTTCGACGTTGCCCCGAGGGACAACTCTCGCCGCACGCTGGCTCTATGAGGGCCAGGCAACCGAAAATGTTCCCGTGGTATTGGGGTTTCCACACCTTATGAGGCGGTATCGAACCGGGGGATGTCCGTTTGCGTTCCCGGGTCGTTGGAGTTGTAGACGTATGGAAGGAATTCTGACCCGGGGATGTGATCATATCATCCCCGGGTGCGGCGGGACCTCACTGTTGCCCTGAGGGGAAAACCTCGCTGCGTGCTGGCTCTATGAACCCCAGCGCCCCAATAAAATCAGCAATCAGCCAGTGGTGGTGAGGTTTCCACACCTGGCGGGGCGGTATCGACCCGGGGGATGTCCGTTTTCGTCCCCGGGTTATTGGAGTTGTAGATGTATGGAAGGATTCATGACCCGGGGATGGGAATTTATCATCCCCGGGTGCGGCGGGACTTTGATGTTGCCTCGAGGGGCAACTCTCGCCGCACGCTGGCTCTATGAGGGCCAGGCAACCGTATGTGTTCGCGTGGTATTGGGGTTTCCACACCTTGTGAGGCGGTATCGATCCGGGGGACGTCAGTTTGCGTCCCCGGGTCGTTGGATTTGTAGATGTATGGAAGGACTTCTGACCCGGGGATGTGATCATATCATCCCCGCGTGCGGCGGGACCCCGCCGTTGCCCCGAGGGGCAACTCTCGCTGCGTGTTGGCTCTATGAACTCCAGCGCCCCAGCAAAATCAGCAATCAGCCAGTGGTGGTGGGGTTTCCACACCTTGCGGGGCGGTATCGACCCGGGGGATGTTTGTTTTCGTCCCCGGGTTGTTGGGGTTGTAGGTGTATGGAAGGATTTATGACCCGGGGATGGGAAGTTATCATCCCCGGGTGCGGCGGGACTTCGATGTTGCCCCGAGGTGCAATTCTCGCCGCACGCTGGCTCTATGAGGGCCAGGAAACCGTATGTGTTCCCGTGGTATTTGGGTTTCCACACCTTGCGAGGCGGTATCGACCCGGGGGGTGTCCGTTTGCGTCCCCGGGTCGTTGGAGTTGTATATGTATGGAAGGATATGGTCCAGGGATGGGACTTCATCGTCCCCGGGTCCCGCTGGCTCCCTGAACCTCAGCCAATCAGTGACCAACTGATGGGGGTGGGGTTTCCATACGGTGCGGGGCAGTATCGACCCGGGAAAACGCCGTTTTTATTCCCGGTTGGTCTGAGTTGTAGAGATATAGAGGGATTTCTAATCCGGGGATGGGATCCTATCTTCCCCGGGTAAGGCGGAACCTCGGTGGCTCTTTTCAGCACCGATGTTCTAGAAAGAGTCAGCAGCCACTGGCATGGATTTGGGCAACCAATCAGCTGCCAGAATAGTAATTCAAAAATTGTAAGTCATCAGGTAGGCTGGCTAGATGGCTGCCAGAACTGCATCGGGATTGCGCCACGGCCACGGCTTGGCGCGGCGTGGGACCCAGTGTTCTGCGGGTTGTAGCACCCAGCCTTCCTACTCATGGGGCAAGGTGGGGCTGAACCGTTCTGGATAGCGCTGCTAGATTACAGACAGACAGACAGACAGAATAGCAGCATTTAATAATACTAGTGGTACCCCGAACCACGCCAGGGCGGGGCCGGTATAAAGCGGACAGAAGCAAAAATACACAATAAGGACTGGGTCACGATCCACACACGCAGTCAACCACGTATCAACCGACCCACCGACACCCACCCACCCACACCCACCCAGCCACCCACTCTCACGTACTTACCAACATCCACTCACATCACTTACACCCACCCACCCAACCACCGACCCACCCAACCACGTACGTGCGCACCAATCGATCGACACACACGCACCAACCGGTCCACCCATCCACAATCTACAAAAACAGCAGAGTGAAATCAGTATACAGCAGCACCAGTACGTACAGCAATAATAGTAGTAGTCCTGATATAACCTATCTACAGCAGCAATAACAACAACAGCAGCAACAGTCCAGCAGTACGACTCGTACGTACGTACAGCGGACACAAACAAAACGCTGGCATGGATGCGCAGCCCTTGTACGTACAGCAGTGTAAACAAAAAGCCGGCATGGATGCACAGCCCTTGTACGTACAAACAAAACGCCGGCATGGGTGCGCAGCCCTTGTACGTACAGCAGTGTAAACAAAACGCCGGCATGGATGCACAGCCCTTGTACGTACAGCAGTGGCTTTTTTTGTTTTTTTTGTCGATTTGTTCACGTCTGGGCTTTTTTATCTTGAAATTAGTGTAAAAGCCGCTAACTCGCGAAGTTACGGGCCGATGATTCTGACCGAAGTTCTGGAGATCCAAATTTTCACATCTGGGGGACTCAAAAAAATACTTGACTTTAGTATGGATGAATTGATTTTAGTATGGAGATTTCTTCATCTTGAAATTAGTGTGGATTTCGGACCCGGGCCGCAAAGCCCTCCGAATACGCTGGGAACCCCTTCCCTCCCGCGGATCCGCCCCGTTCCAGGGGACGGAGCGAGCCGTCCCCGGGAGGCCGCCTCCCCCCGATCCCCTCTGGCCGAGTTCGGCACCGGGCCCGTTCTCTCGCCGAGGTCGCCGAGGGCCGACGCGTGGGGCGGGCCGGGTGCGAGTGCGGCGCCGATCGGGGTCGGGTGGCGCGCGGTAGAGCCGGTCTCCCGCGGGGCATACCGAAACCGGCATAGTCCTGAAGATCCCAAACGACGCCATCACCACCACCATCACTACCGAAGCGTATTAAATAATAAGGATAGATAGATTTATTTAAACCGACCCACCCACTGCCTTCAACAGTGCTATATCCAGAACACAACCCACTAGACGCAGAGTCAACACACACAGTGACACAACCCTCACACGTCACTGCTGGGAGTCCCTACACCATAATATACCCACAAAACGCATGATGGCATATCCGACCCACTGGCTGGTTGTGTTGGTTTGGCTGGGGGGCTCATGGTCGAGTTCCCGCCGCACGCGGGGATGATAAGTCCCCATCTTCGGATCATAAACCCTTCCATACACCTACAACTCGAACAACCTGGGGACAAAAACGGACATGCCTTGGGACGATACCGGCGGGCACGATGGTCCTCAAATTTTGTACATAGCAGCATACGGGTATTACTATACCATACACTACACATAGTACTATGGGAGACCCGAGGTTAGCGCCACGGGCGGAGCCGTAGCTGTACCGCTAGTATTATTAATAGCGATAAACCGTCTAATGCAGGCCTCACTACTGCTGTACATGGATGCAGGGGTCCATCGAAATAGCGTACGTGAAACATAATAAAGCGAAAGCATTATGTGCATTTCATCCAAACGTCGAAATAACATGGTTGATTCTCAGATCGACGGAAGGGCACACCGACGGAGGTTGGGAATTAGAAGTGCACCAACAGGCACGCCCTCGTCCACTCGCTTGCCTCCAGCGTTTCGCTGACAGCTAAGCCGGCATAGCAGACGCAGACGGGCGAACGACACGACACGGCCTGCTGTTGGTGTGGATAGGCCTAGAGGCTAGGCTACGTTGTAGTTAGTATGAGCCTCTGAGTGCACAGTGGGCAGTGCAGATGCGGGAATACATATATATATATACGCAGCAGTTCAGTACTCGTATATATAGTTATACACCGCCTTACACAGGCCCTACCTCTGCACATGATGATAAAAGGACCCGTGCAAACGGCTTTGAGTGCAGGGAAACCGACTCGACTCGAATATACGCTGCTGCTGCAGTATATACAGTACCCCCGTAAGGCGGTGGTGTGCGAGAGCAATATGACCGCCTTGTTGGGGGAAGCGGCCTTATTCATTCCAGGTCATGAGTGACATTCCCCAGTAGCTTCAACCGATTTTGACCGCCTTATATCGGGATACCGCCTTACTCAGACCGCCTTATGGGGGCACCCCTACTGATGGTAGATACGTACCCTTTGGAGAGTCGGCTGTAGAGGCCAAAGCTATGGTACTGGCGTACCTGGCAATCAGTAGTGACATAACCCGAGAGGTGCGGGCGGTCAACGCGGCGGATTGTAAATAAATGTTATGTGGTGAATCGAAGGGATCGTTCTTCTTAGTTTTGAGTTAAATGTAATGCAGCTGTAGTGCGTGACATGTATAATACGTGTCGGTGACTTGAGAGTTAAGACTTCCGGGCTGACATTTTTTTGTGTTCCAGAATTTACAACCAATTATAAGTATTTGTACTCTGCGAAGAACGCCACTCTAAATCCAATATGTTAGCCAATAATACTCACAGCTGACGTATTTATAATAATTGTATTTAATAACAAGGTCGGCCAAGGGTCGGCATGAAAGTATCCCGCGAGCCTTCGCCAAAAAAGGAAAATACTACTGTAATGGCTGCACGTACGGTTTGTAGGACTTACTACTGCTGTTCTTGTAAATATATACTACTTTCTACTTTTTTGCGCTAGTATGTACTCCCTGACATGTATCATATTGTTAATATTAATATTAATTTTGCCATCTGACAATGCGCAGCTCTTGTTTCAACCATGCCATTCATACACATCATGCCACTGTTATTAATGCGTAGTCAGAATCTAATATCACAGTGATACTATTAATAATAGGGCACTAGCCAAAAAAGGGTATACCTAGGCCTTTTGAGCCATTTATAGGTACACGACGTATTGCACCCCGGAAAAGGCTTCCGGACCCCGCCTGATATTGGGCCTGCGCTCCATCGTACCTACAAATGGCTCACAAGGCCAAGGTACACCTATTATCAGCTATTCAACTTCCGCGTCACCTATTTTTGGCTTCAAGTGTACCTATAAATGGCTCGAACCATTACTGTTTGGCAACTGAAATATAGACAGACGGTCACACCAGATGCCGGAACAGTCAATCAGCCGACCGTACCTGTCAACCAGCTGACCGTCGTCATAATAACTACTGTAGGGCACCATGAGAACACGAGACAAGCTGAGCTTCACGAAGAATTATAAGAACATCGTTTATGTGGACTGGTATGAAATTCAGAATAATGGGTCGGGCGTCCAGTTTGTTAGGTGACCTATGTTGTCTCCGGCGTCACTTGCGTTCGTACTGTTTGGCAGTATTTTCGGGCGTTTGTGTTAACATGTACGGTCAGCTGGTTGACAGGTACGGTCGGGTGGTTGACAGTCCCGGCATCTGGTGTGGCCGTCTGTCTATATTTTAGTTGCCAAAAGGTAATGTTTGAGCCTTTTATAAGTACACTTGAAGCCAAACATAGGCGACGCGGAAGTTGAATAGCTGAGAATAGGTGCACCTTGGCCTTTTGAGCCATTTGTAGGTACGATGGAGCGCAGGCCCAATATCAGGCGGGGCCAGGAAGCCTTTTCCCGGGTGCAGTACGCCGTCTACCTATAAATGGCCCAAAAGGCCTAGGTATACCTATTTTTGGCCCTATTGTTAATAGTATTCTTGAACCGAGCAATGGTGTTATTAATAGCACGAGCTTCAACGTTGATCACTCATAGCACTCCGAAAAAAGCCACTATTTATAAATTGGTATCAGAGCTGGAGGACTGCTACTATACTTGGCATAAAATACGCCGCTGCTGCAGACCAACAAGCGAATCCCAGATAGCTCATCCCCAGACCGTCCCCTGATCCCAGAACCCAAAATATCTCAAAATAGATGACCACGCAAAAGTTTTCCAACAGCGATTCGTGTTAACGGAGTCTCCCCTCCCCCGTCCCCTTGTTCGAAATTACCCGAACTACTGAATAAATAAGGTTGAACCAGAAGATACGTATCGGGGATCATCGTCTCGTCATCGGGCCCCACAGCCAAAATATCACCGTGGGTGTCGAAGCGAGGCGAGCCGGACGAAAATCTCTGCGCTGGAAAAGGGGGAGGAGGAGAAGAAAGAAGGATAATGCGCGAACCGTCGGTGAAGCGATGGGCTGCCCGCGATTGCCAGCGGCCACGGCGACGAAGTGGGAAGAGTGTTGCTTCCTTTGCGCTTGTTGCGATAGCGGGGCTACTGGGTGGCGCGCGAGAGGTGCTTGGGGCGGAGTACGTCGACAGGGGGGACGTGCCGATGGACTGCACCGACGGCTGCGAGTGCACCGGGTCTTTGGACGACGAAACCTTTATCACGGTATTCGACAACCCTTCCAGTGGCGGGAGGGTGAGAGTGATGACTGGGGAAAGCAAAACCGTTTGACGTATTTTGCTTGCTTTGCTCGATGTACTGTTAGGTTTTCTCATCTATGCCGTGGTCATGTATGATTGCAACAAGCGGTGCACATTGTCAGGCGGCAATATGGAACAATAATTATTATACATGAAACTAACTCCTTCATCAATTAGTCTTTGAGGGGTAACGTTGTTCTCGACGGGTCCGTTTGGTCACCCCAGGATGCAGAATCGTTACGGTGGTTTTGTTCTTGTGCCGCCTAACGCTGACCCCACGACCCGAACCCTATCCCGATACCTGAGACAGTGATCAGTGTTAGGATGCTGTGCTTGGTAAGGCTGTAGGTTGATTCGATTCGGCCCGCTCGGGATGCTGTGGCTTGTGGTTTTGGAAGGCTCTAGGTTGATCGAGCCGCTTACAATATACCAGTATCCCTTAGCCAATCATAGTGCGCAAGTAGAGAGCTACGTTAGGAAGGTCCACAACCCATCAATCAGTATAGATGACCACTACTACTGCTCTCTGTCCACGTTGGAATCATGGAGTCACAGCGCGCATGCTGTCTCGATGTTTCTCTATGTTTTGCAGCAGTAGCACCAAGGTATCACTCTCGCAGCAAGGGCCATCAGCCAGGTGTATAAAGATACCTCCTACCGGTACTCGTGAAGGTTTGTTTGCCGCAGCTAACCCCGATAATGCAGCTATCCTAACAGTCGAAAGGCTTTGCATGTTTGCTACTACTCACAGCTGTATACACTAATCATACTGCCGTCGGTTTGACATTGGCAGTAGTGTAGTTCTTATACTCATGAATTTGCCGACCACGCAGATAAAGTGATGGCTTTGCGGGAGGCTATCAGATTGTACGTGTCATATCAATACAATTCCATTTGTCATCTAACAATGTGCCGCTCTTATTCCAATCATACCCTTCACATATACCTATCAATCATACCTGCATACTTGACAAAATCATACCAGAAACAATAATGGAGTCCCCCTTATGAACGAATGCATTGACCTACTCCTAACCGATATCTCACCGGTCGAATCTGAAAGGGTGACATCTACTTACGTATCATACATACGTCGACTGTGATACCCGGTACCCAGTATATGTATGTATGTATATATATATATCTACAGTAGTATGCTGATGAACGGGCAATGGTAGCTTTCGCGCCATTTGTGTTGCCCTCTACAGCAGCAGAAGCAGCAGCAGCAGTTGAAAATAGGCGAAACCTACACAGCAAGCAAGCAAGCAGTATTTCCCACCCCCATCCCATTTACCATCTTCGCCCTGCTTTCTCTCTTCCTCGTATTATGCGTAGTCGTAACTCAGATTCGGGTTCACTGTATGTAGGCCCATCCCCACCCACCCCAATGCGGTACTTCACTCGCGTTTTTATCGCGAGATAAGTTCAGTGCTTTCTTCCCTCGTCGCCTTGCGTCGAATTGTGCCGTACCCACGCTAGAATAGTAAGCGCTCTTGACAGTTTGATGGTGTAATTTCACATTAACAAAACTTCATAATCGAACCCTGGAGCTCAACGTTCTCAGTAGTATTCGAAGTTAACTACCAGACCACCGGAACGACCGAGTAGTAGTAGTAGTAGTAGTAGTAGTAGTAGTAGTAGTAGTAGTAGTAGTAGTAGTAGTAGTAGTAGTAGTAGTAGTAGTAGTAGTAGTAGTAGTAGTAGTAGTAGTAGTAGTAGTAGTAGTAGTAGTAGTAGTAGTAGTAGTAGTAGTAGTAGTGGTAGTAGTAGTAGTAGGATAGTAGTAGTAGTAGTAGAAGTAGTAGTAGTAGTAGTAGTAGTAGTAGTAGTATGTAGTAGTAGTAGTAGTAGTAGTAGTAGTAGTAGTAGTAGTAGTAGTAGTAGTAGTAGTAGTAGTAGTAGTAGTAGTAGTAGTGTAGTAGTAGTAGTAGTAGTAGTAGTAGTAGTAGTAGTAGTAGTAGTAGTAGTAGTAGTAGTAGTAGTAGTAGTAGTAGTAGTAGTAGTAGTACAGGGGTCCGCATGAAAGTTAGGCCTCTTTTTTTCTTGGGATTTTAGTTTAGATCTTTAATTTTTCGGTGGCAACCAACAAATACCGAAGAGCTCATAATAAATAATCATATATCCACCAGCTCTACAAGATAAGCATAGCTGCTGGTATAGGTCTGCCGTGCTTGCGATGACCGCACTGACTCGTGTGAGGGTATTACCCTGCTGAGCTATCCGGGTAAAAGATCGATCGATTACCCAGCCCAGGGTAATCCTTATAACACTCTCCCCCCCTCTGAACGGCGGGATACTTGGGACGTCGGTACCGTATACGGCCGTACGTTGACCTACCCGCTTCGTTTCAGTACCTGGGGAACCAGGGAGACGTGTTATTTGGGGACGCACGCGCAAGCGTTTCTGAAAAAAGAAACGTTCGAAGTGAGATTCGAACCCGTGTCCTGCCGACGACGCCAAATGTGAGGGTATTACCTGCTGAGCTATCCGGGTAAAAGATCGATCGATTACCTAGCCCACGGTAATCCTTATAACACTCGGAGGTGCTCTCGAGACCACTCCTGGCTCTGCCGCCCTTTTGTGGCGTGAGAAAAGTGCTTTGATCTGGCGGTGAGGCTTGTCGTCTCGAGCTGCATAAAATCTGCAAATCGTCTGTCCCAGCTGCGTTCTGCGGGAATTTTTTCAGCACCGCCGTCACGGACGTCGTGCTCAGCTAAAAGTTGGTTGTTGCCCACCCCAAGACCCAAGGGCAACTTTGTCCGTGTTTGCTTTTTTGTTTCGAGGCGTTCATCGAGGAAGGTGTGTCGTGATACGTACTCGTTTTGATCAGATTCGCGTGGAATTGCGGCATACCTACCTGGGGGTTGCACAATCGTCCGCGATTATTACACGCCCGTCTGGTAGGAACGAGTACGTATCACGACACACCTTCCTCGATGAACGCCTCGAAACCAAAAAAGCAAACACGGACAAAGTTGCCCTTGGGTCTTGGAGTGGGCAACAACCAACGTTTAGCTGCGCACGACGTCCGACGGCGGTGCTGAAAAAAATCCCGCAGAACGCAGCTGGGACAGATGATTTGCAGATTTTATGCAGCTCGAAACGACAAGCCTCACCGCCAGATCGAAGCACTTTTCTCCCGCCACAAAAGGGCGACGGAGCCAAGAGTGGTCTCGAGAGCATCTCCAATTCAATGCGGTCATCGCAAGCACGGCAGACCTATACCAGCGGCTATGCTTATTATCTTGTAGAGCTGGTGGATATATGATTATTTATTATGAGCTCTTCGGTATTTGTTGGTTGCCACCGAAAAACAAAATATCTAAAATAAAATTCCAAGAAAAAAAGAGGCCTAACTTTCATGCGGACCCCTGTAGTAGTAGTAGTAGTAGTAGTAGTAGTACAGCAGCAGTCATCCCTGAATACTGGACAAAATTATACCAGGAATGCAGTCCCCCTTATCAATGCCTTTACCGACTGCTGAACGACGTGTATCTCATTGTTAGTGATATTGTTATAATTACTGTAGTATTCTAATCACCATCATCATTATCATGCGTGATCATTTTCTTGTTGCATCATAATTGCCATTACCATCATCATCGCCACATCATTGTTGTTATTCTTGTTATTATTGTTCTTGTTATCATCTTCATCAATGCTATTATCGTGGGGTTGGCACATAGATGCTGAGTAGAGGATTATAAGAAGAATTGGAGCTGGTTTATTATTTTGTATAGCTCATATTAATACTGCCATTGGTCGTACGCCCCTTACTGATAGCGCATGCGCACGTTCGGCGTCCGATAGCTTCGGTGTGTACTCTATGTCTTACTGGGGGGCACTGACGCCGAGGAAACGTGCTCGGCAACGTAGTTGGAACGTTTCCGTTTTCGTCCCTTACCCTTACGTGAATCATTAGTCCCGGTAAGGTCATCATAACTCTCTTCCCCGCCTTCACCCTTTTCCTTGCTTCCAGAAAGCTGCCCTCAACAAGATAACCATCATCGCGGTCGGCATCTACTACAGCTCGCACACCCGATTCCTTCCTCCCTTCCTCGTAGTCACTGCCCTTCCACTCTTTATCCGCTCCTGTCCCTTGAGGACTCCCACTGCCACTGCTGCTGCTGTTCTCTTTTAAACCGCATTCTTCGCTGTAACCATCTCCCCCCCTTCCTCTTCCTTCCTGTCCCCCTTCCTCGCTGCCATATCCCCCCTCATCATTGTCCTCCTTGGCACGTCCAGTGCGACCGCCCCGGCCGATGTCCCTGTTGCCCACTCCCTGCGGTGGCGCCCGTAGCTCACGTCGAAGCATTCTCGAAAGCGAAGTAGCCTCACCCAGTAGCACCCGCGAATCTTATGCTGCGGCCTCGCCAACAGCAGTGTACCTCCCGAGTGAAAATCTCATTCTGAGCGTCGCGCCGGTTCGCTCGATTAGCACCCTATAGTCGCAATCTTGGCGTGTCCGTGCCTGTGCCCGTCGTGTGACTAAACCTTTAACCCATCCCAACACCCGGCCCAGCATGATGTGCCGCTTCACGAGTGATGCATCGAGGGCCGGAGGAGGTGAGCGTACAAACGCATAACCCGGTTGGCATTCGAGGGGCAGTGTTGTTTCGTCAGCATCGAGGTCATCATCATCGTCAAGCATAGCTACGTCGTCCGATCCACGAAGTCGCCCGGTGTTGTCACCCTCCGTTTCGTCCTCGCCCTCCTCGTCGCTCGACCCTTCGGGATGGTCTTCGTCTGGGAGAGTAAAGGGCTGCACGTCATTCGGGAGTTTCTTGCCGTCATTGGCGCCCATGAACGTGTACGGCCCGTCCAGGCCTTCGAGGTTGATGAGGTTATAGTCGGTACCGTCTGCTGTCATCGAAAGCTTAGTCTTTTCCAACAGGCGTCTACATTAGAGCTGGTCCGAAACAACTATTTCCACGGCCTCACCCACCCAGTGCGTCAGCAAGACCCTACGGTCGGAGGCAGTCACCTTGATGGTGTCCCACGTTTCCACGTTGTCACCCTTCTCCAACCATGCCTAGAGAGCCTTCCCCACACCCAACTTGACCAGCCGCCCGTATCCTGCATCGACCGGATGCACCTCATCCGTGCACCCTCGTGGCAGCAGCCAAAGCAGAGTGTTGCATCCCTCCATGAGATTTTTCTTGAAGTTTTCGGTCGTCTGCCCGTGCAGATTGTCGGCAAAAAGTATGGACTGCTCCGGGGGCTTCACGCCAAAACCGCCTGTGATGGCGGCCTTGAACGTTTTCTCCACCCACCGGTTGCAGTAGTCGCACGTGCTTGGGCTCTGCTCACTTTTGACGGTGTGGGACTCGCCGAAGGCTTCGTCCCTGGCATAAATGCAGTTGTCGAGCCACTCGTGTCTGATCGTGATGGACGAATTAAACGAAGAAGCTCCCCGAGCTCGCTGTTGTACTTCTCTTCCTTGAGGGAGCCGTCACATCGTGGCCCCCACAGCGTGTCAAGGTTGGAATTTTTTTCTGCAGAAACACCGCTTTCGCGCGCGGCGCTCTTTAGCTTATCGAAGTGCTGCGTATTCAAGGCTACCCTTGTGTCTCAAGTCACCCAATGTGGAGAGAGATTTGAGTCTACCCGTGAACGCAGCTGGCAAAATGATGGCCGCAAGATCCGCGTCCTGGGTCTGCTACACTACTACTGCTCTTCACCTCTCTCACCTCTCTCCTCCCTGCGGGGATGTTTAAAACAAATACCTGGTATACCCAGTACACCTTTTGCGGGGGTCCGCGTCGAAAAAAAGTTTTTGTGGGGTGAAACAGGGTGAAACTGAAAAATATGAAACGGCAAAAAACAAAATGCGTTAAAAAAACATCTACGAGTACACACTGCTGTGACGGGTCAAAATTGGAAAACATATGTTCGCTGAAAACCAGAAAGATGTTACTCTCGACCACCAGGGGCAAGGAGCAGGGTCTCTCGGAGGCGTCGGAGATTCGCCCCAGGAGGGTAATAGGCCTTTCTTATTTTGCAGTGGGGGCCCAGCCTCGCGTCTTTCTTATTTTTTGGGAAATGTCGGCCTGGCTTTCTTATTACTGTAGCCTGTTTCTTATTAGGTGTCCTGTACTGTATGCAACCCCCAGGTAAGTATGTCGCGATTCCACTTGCTTCTGGTAGCAACGAGTACAACCCACCACACACCTCTTCCTCGATGAATGCCTCGAAACACAAAAGCAAACACGCACAAAGGTGCCAGTGGGTCTTGGGTCTTGGGGTGGGCAGCAACCAACCTTTGGCTGCGCCCGGCGATAGCCGGCGGTTCTGAAAGATTTCCTGGAGAACGCAGCTGGGACAGACGATTTGCAGGTTTTATGCAGCTCGAAACGACAAGCCTCGTCGCCAGATCGAAGCACTTTTTTTCCGCCACAAGAGGTCGGCGGAGCCAGGAGTGGTCTCGCTATCACCTCTACATCAGCACGATCATGGCAAGCCCTGCAGGTCTATATCACCCACTATACTGCTCTTGGCTTGTAGAGCTGCTGGAAATATGGTTCTAAATTTTGAGTTCTTCGGTATTTTATTGTTGCCACCGAAAAACAAAAGATCTAAAATAAAATTCCCGGAAAAAAAGAGGCCCAACTGTGATGCGGACCCCTGATTTATATTTGCCATCTGACAATTTGCAGCTCTTATTTATTTCAATCATACCATTCCCTTTGTATGTACCTATCAATAATACGTGAATGCTTGACAAACTACTACTTGTTGTTGTCAGTACATATTACCGGCTTTAATTATTACAGTAAATAATGTGTTGGTATTATTCCGTACTATGATTATGCTATGATTCGTTTTGATAGGATTGCCATCATGTTTTCTCCCCGACAATGTGCAGACAGCATGATGAGCTTCAACGTCGGTCACGCGTAAACATTCCCAGAAAAATGAAGAAAACCGAGGAAACCCCCTACAAATAAACCTACGCATGTAGTCTAGGACTACAGTAGCTCCCTTCTGCATCAATTTCCGACTTACTGTAATGTCGATCCTCCATCATTTTCTCTCCTTGCCCCACGCTTCCTTCTCGTTACACGCTCATCTACATTCTCCTCTCAAAATCCAAAGCCACGTCGAGGGTCGATCCCCACGTCATGAGTGTGGGTCTGTCACCCCCCTCCGTCCCCCCGCCCTTTTGGACGTAGCTCACACTTTATGCGGCTGGCCGAATACCTCACGGCGCTCCGCGCTTGGTGTATGCAATGCCTGCCCCATCGGTGGAAACGCGATGTGCTCCGTCCCGGAAATGTAAGGATGCGAGGGTCTATGGCCATACGACTACGGCCATACACGACATGACCCCTTCCCTCGCCTATTCCACCCGTAACATACCCCACCCCATACTCCCACACCTCGCTCACACACACCAGCGCGCACAAACACCCACCCCCCCACAATATACTCCCCATCTGAGGAACTACTTGGTGCCCCATTTGTGTTGCACAATGATTTTCGTGGTACAGCTAACCCATGGGGGTTCGTTTGTCCTCAGGTCAAGACTACATATTTTCTCACGGTCTCGATAAGATTTATCAAAACCTGCCATATCGAGATGGTGTTACAATATATGTGTAGTACATGCCAGCCGAAGAAATTGTCCAACGAGTTGGTGATGCAGACTGTACGGCTCCCGCCCGATAACACGAGCTAGAGCATCCAGATCATCCAGGTAATCTTTCATGTGTAACATCTACTGCTGTAGATCATGAAGGGGGAATCGGCAATCTGTTTCAAGGGTACATAACTCCACAGCAGCCCGTGAGGTTTTATCACGGAGTCACGCCCGAAACATATCAAAGCAATCCTGTGTTTGCAGAACAGTACTCACGCATAAATATACTCCCCATCTGAGGAACTACTTGGTGCCCCATTTGTGTTGCACAATGATTTTCGTGGTACAGCTAACCCATGGGGGTTCGTTTGTCCTCAGGTCAAGACTACATATTTTCTCACGGTCTCGATAAGATTTATCAAAACCTGCCATATCGAGATGGTGTTACAATATATGTGTAGTACATGCCAGCCGAAGAAATTGTCCAACGAGTTGGTGATGCAGACTGTACGGCTCCCGCCCGATAACACGAGCTAGAGCATCCAGATCATCCAGGTAATCTTTCATGTGTAACATCTACTGCTGTAGATCATGAAGGGGGAATCGGCAATCTGTTTCAAGGGTACATAACTCCACAGCAGCCCGTGAGGTTTTATCACGGAGTCACGCCCGAAACATATCAAAGCAATCCTGTGTTTGCAGAACAGTACTCACGCATANAATAGTCAGTAATAGTCAGTAATAGTCAGTAATAGTCAGTAATAGTCAGTAATAGTCAGTAATAGTCAGTAATAGTCAGTAATAGTCAGTAATAGTCCGTAAAAGTCAGTAAGAGTCAGTAAGAGTCAGTAATAGTCATTAATAGTCATTAATAGTCATTAATAGTCAGTAATAGTCTGTAATAGTCAGGAATAGTCCGTAATAGTCAGTAGTAGACTGTCAGAAATAGTCCAGCCCAAAAGTGCTACCCCTGTCGTTGCAAGCGTCACCAGTAGTTTCGTGCCGTGCCCGCGCCGTGGAACTCCCCGGTTTTGTTTTAGCTGGAACATTAACAGCATTTTTAATCCTCCCTGGCCCATCGGCAGCCCGGAGGGCGATTCTGTACTATTTAGAGTAGTTGTGTTTTCGTTACATGTTGCCCTTGTATGTTGGCGTCATGTAACGGTACTTGAAGGTATAAGACGGTCCTCGAGAAAATCACGATACCCGTTGTGTTGTAGGTACTACCGGCATATGGAGCGAAAACGCAGGGACAATATGTAACCAAAACAAACGGCGAGTACAGAATCGCCCCCCGGGCTGCTGATGGAGGAGTTAGAGCGGCGATATGACGGGAATCGTGGTATTATGGCGCGCCGTGCGGTGATCTAACTTCAACCACGGTAATTTGACGCGCCGTGCGGTGATACAGCGGTAATCGCGGTGACATGACGCGCCGTGCGGTGATACAACGGTAATCGCGGTAATATGACGCGCCGTGCGGTGATATGCGTAGCGTAATCGGGGTAACATGACTTGCCGTGGTACGATAGGCGTTGGACGTTGGAGCCAAAACACATTTCACGGACAGAGTAGGGCTCCACTACTCTCAAACATGCCTATATATGTTTGATCCAATGTTTATTTTACGACAGGCTTTGATACTATGTTGTCCCGAAAAGTAAAGACCATTTGAAATATATACATATATATATACATATTTTAACGGGCCTTACACTTCGGATCAGATTGGCAGGTGGTTATGCCGGTGGGATTATGTATAGGGCATAGCTTTCAGTGCTTATGGGAATCGGTTGTTGGGTGGGGTATAGAGTTCGTCGAGTAAGGAGCGCCCAGTATCAGCAGGGTGCACCACCTATGACACCGTACGGAGCACGCTTCTCATGGTTATGTAAAAGGTTGACACGACGTAATGTGACGGTAATTGCGGTCGTATGACAAGTATTAAGGTAACCGTTATTGCTGTAAGTTGACAGTAATCGCGCTAATGTGATGGAAATCGCGTCCATATGCGGTTATCGTGGTAGTTTGACGATTAATGCCGTAACATCGCGGTGATACGACGGTTATCGCAGAGGGTGATACGATTTAAAAATACGTGTACGTTACGGAGCCTAACGCGGTCTTCCTCCCTCTCTCCCTGCCTCCCGCCCTCCATCTCTCGTGTCGCTATCGTTTCTGTGCCTGCTGGCTTTGGCTTGTTGGCTGAAGGGGGTCCACCTCGAAGAGCTTAAGCGGCGGAGTGGAATTAGACTTCGGCATCTGTCTCTGTTCGTTTTCGGACAAAACCGCCATCGTGTACAAGGTACACGCTGTTTTCACCGACGCACAGAAGTTGACGACATTCACAAATATATTGCTGCCCAAATTGCTAGCGACAACGTTTACGTAACGTTCTTCTGGCTCGAATCATTGTACCCACGCACAAGAAGAGAATATGCGCGTACACCTTGCAGCAGACACCACCTCGCGGTAGAGTCGAGTCGTCGTAGACGGTGAACCACGGGATGCTGCAAGCAGGGTCAACATCGGTGGCCCACGTCCGCTCACAGTGCCCTATCCAGTTCCACTCCCGGGGAATCATGACGACTACAGGGTAGAACAGCTGGCGGCTTCAGTGTTATTTTCTTGGCGGACAACAACTACACGCCCAGACCCTTACCATCCCCCCCCTCCCGTACCGCAGACGTGCACTTGGATTGGTGTGAACCGACGGCTATACGCCCACCCTTCCCTCCCCCCTCTCTCGCGCCGCCTACGTACACTTGATCTTGTTATATTCAACGGCTACCTAAACCCTCGACGTTTCCCTTTCCCCCCCCAATCCCCCTTTTCTTCCCACTGCCCTTTTTTATCCCCCTCCCCTTTCCCCTTGCCTCTCGCCTTCCTATTGTCGTGCCCTTCCCTCTTCCCTGTCCGTTTCCCTTTCCCCTTCACTTTCCCCCTCCCGTTCCCCTCTCCCTCGCCGCCTATGTACACATTTTTCGGTTCAAAGCACCTTCTCCAGCACCGCCTACAGAGTGCTTTATAAATCAACTGCCATACCCCGATCGTTCATTTCCCTTCCCTCCATTTTCCCTTTTCCCTTCATGTTCCCTATCCATTTCCCCTCTCCCGCGCCGCTTACGTACACGTTGTTCCGTTCAAATAATTTTCTCCGGCCCCGCCCACATAAGTTGTTCTTTTTTTCAAATCGACGGCTATACCCGGACCTTTTATCCCCCCCCCTTCCATTTGTCTTTCCCCTTATTTTCCCCGTTCCTTTCCCCCTCTCCCGCGCCCCCTACGTAACACTTGTTTTTGTTTTCAAAACGACCTTCCCCCGCACCGCCTACGTAACGTTGGTTTTAAACAATCAACTGCTCTATTCTGACCTTTCAATTTACTTTCCATTCCCCTCCCCCCTCCCCTCTTTCGCGCTGCCTGCGTACATTCTGTTCCGGTTCGATTCAACGGTTTCCAGACCAAAGTATGGGTGACTGTAGGAGGTGCGGACTCGGTGGGAATCGGAGACGACCTGCAAGTATGCCTCGGCAACGGATTTATATCCTCCCTGGTTTCGGCTACTGTCGATGTGAGATATGAAAACTTGTCCGTTTTTTCCGAATTCAAAAACGCCTCCACACGCCCCACATTCCTCGCGCAACATTTACAGTTTATGAATGGCAAAATAATTATGGATTAAGCTTTTGCATGTATCCTGTCGTATAGAATGCAATATGAAACCCAAGTATGTGCCGTACATAGATAGATACCAGGGACATTTAGATGGCCACGAAGCGTCAAAATGTATAGCGGGGGTCCATAGTAAACACTAGTAAACAGGACCTACGGTACACACAAAAACCTATATGTTTAAGTATTTTTTACGAACAACATTTGGTCCTATTTATTATGGTCCTCCGTAATAGACGCATGCTACGGCGGTAGGGTAGCACCAACTTTTCCTGAGGCTAATCACTTGATCATAGTATGGGAGCCATATTCTTCACCCAAACAAAACGTGTTTTGATGCATACCGGGCACAGCAGTAGTGGTCTCTCTTGCATAAGTGGCGGTATGCGCCAGCCAATAATACCACCACTACAGCGGCAACCGGCACTACTCTGGACACTACCACCACTGGTGAATCCCATCCGTGCCAAGCGATCTCACAGGCACTATTTACTACACCGGGCAACCGGCACAGTTCGTCAAAAATTGACGAGCGCCGTTGGTCAGAACTAGGGATTCATGTACGAGCATCAACTCATATTCACGTGTTGATTATGACTATTTTTGGTGCTTCATCTTAATCACCCGAGGTGGTATATTTTTGCTGAGTGTTGGATATATATACCAACTAAACGAATGAATCAACAATCAAATCAACCCCCAAAAAAAGAGTTGACGTGCATCCCTAGGCAGAACAAAAAACAAAATGTCCGAACGTGCTACGACCCCTATCGTATCAGGCGTCCGTGCCTTATATTGACGATGAAGCTGATACCTATCACCCGTGCTTCAGAAAATTACCCGTAATTTCCTTGGACGGCAGGTAACTCCAAAAGTTGCGGTAAAATTGTTCTTAGGCCCCTAATTATAGACTGCGGTATCAAGTTGATGAACTGTTTGTTGTTCTCGCGCAGTTGATCAACTGTTTGTTGTTCTCGCGCAAGCATTTCGTCAACGGAATTAGGTTCCACCTGGTCGCGGCTACATTCGACATGGGCTGCTGTACTGTGCTTCATAGGGATCGGTACTGGGTCCGTATCTACTGGCAGTATATATCTCCTGGCTGAGAGACGTGCCATAATTCCAGGGTATTAAAAAAAGTACGTACATCCCATTGTATCGCTCCAAATTACAACCGAAACCCATCGAAACGCCTCTACACAGCAGCATTCCACGCCGGTATCGCCATACATTTTAGAATGTTTCAACTATTTCCTGAGTCAATCTAGAACACCTGACCCAAACATTGCCCTTAGAGATACGGCCCAAAATCAACGTCCCAGGCCTGATTTAGCTTCAATGAAGCAAAGTCGCGTGAAACCGCACCTGCGGCAAGGCGCCTCCAGCGCCGCCCTCCCAGGGTACCTCCGGCGGGTCCCCCCTCACTACTCATTTGTGGCTTGCCTAGGCCATTTGGTCCTTGACCACGCATCCCTTTCGAGGCGGAGCGCCGTTCCTACTCCAAATGTTGATATCTCCAACAGCTAGGAGCTCATTACGCTGTTTCAATATATTACATAGAAAGTATTTGCTAATCTTAACCCCTTCCGGTTTCGCCGCCTGTGACCCCCGTCTCTCTCCTAAGAGAGGAGCCATGGTCGCGGCGAAACTGGTCGCAGCTTCGCCCTTTCCAAAATCCTGGTCGGATCCAGGTTTTCCTCGCCAAAACTGCCAGTACCTAACCCTACTGTAGTGTTTCGGGGATGTCGAATACCTTTTTAATCACAAATCGAGCGATACGCGTGTTCTCTCTCTATACCTATATATATATATATATATCTCCCTCTCTCCCTTCGCCTCTTCCCTCAACTCCCTCAAATCCTCCCTTCTCACGCCCAGTTCCTGCGCTCCCACCACGCGCCTCCAACCCCCCCTATAAACCACCCGATCACCATACCACACGCCCACAACCGCAACCCCACCGCTACCACTCGCCACAAACCATCTCCACCCGGCCCTAGTCCCCGCGAACCTTATTTACTTACGATCCCCGACCCACCCGATTCCTGGTCGATGAACGCATCGACGTGCTATGTCCCGGCACTGTAGGGATGCGAGGGTCTATAGCCATATAGCTACGGTCATGCATGACGTTATTAATAGCACTCCCCCCCCTCCCCACCCTCGCCCCTCCAGGACGAGACACACTACTACAACTTCGACCTTTCCATTCCTGGAAAATATTCATCGCAAGACCTGTCGGTTTCGTCGGCCCCTCCATCTTCCGCGGGGGCGTTCATGTGCGGTCAGCGTGAGCCCACCTCGCCGCCGAAGGGGCGTGGCGAAGATGACGACAACGACGACGACAACGACGACGACGACGACGAGTACTGATGGATACCGACGCCGTACCGCACCGGAAATCCCGTAAAACGGAATCAAGGCGTGTACCGAAACTACAAAAAAAACAAACGGTGTCGGTAATATTCGGTACTATTCAGTATACCTGCTATTAATACATGTCGGTACTATTATGTTGGCTGTTGGTACACCAGCTGGACACATGATAGATGATAGCAGGTACGTAGGACTGATTGTACTAGCAAGTACGAGTAGCAACATTGCTCGCTCGGAACTGGGCCGGGGCCCTGAGCGCATGTTTGCTTCTTGTTCCGCTTTTCTGTCACGAGTCATATTTTCTTTACTAATAATACTTGCTTTTGTCTTCGTACTCCTTTTTTAGTATGTCTGTCTTGCTTTTTCGAGTGTGTACCTGGCACCGCGGTGCACGTACGAGTATTTGTCTATTCGTGCCTTGTACATGGAGCATAATTGTGTGGAATCCATTCATAAACGTCGAAAATCATGGTCGATTGTCATGTCGATAGGAGGGCACACCGACGGCAGATTTAGAACGCGATGCGCACCAACAGGCGTGCCAAGGAACAAGCGCAGGGCCCACTCGCCCTCTCGTCTGCCCCCAGTGTCTCGCTCACAGTTACGTGAGCTTATCAGACGCACATGGGCAAATGTCACGCCACGAAACTGCCCGCTGTTGGTGTGGATAGGCCTAGAGGCTTGACTATTTCGGTAGTGTTCTCCTACCCACCCGCCCTTTCTTATTTGGAAGGTCGGTGGAACGGAGCGGATACACATAGTGTGTGTCACACCGTATTATATTTATAGTTGCTGTTTGCGATTGGCTGGTAGTGATTCGGGGCCCACAAGGAGCGTGTGTCAATGGTTTACTACAATTGAGGGTCTCGGTCGTCCGAGACTGCGGTCGTCTGAGTCTGCTTGTGTTAGAGCCCCGGCCAGCTGGCTGAGAGGGGGAGCCCTCGGGTACTGGCGCCAAGATAGGAAACGGGAAGCAGCAGCCGGTGCCGCAATATCGTACTGTGCCAGCAGAGCCCCTCCCCAACGTTGCAGATAATTTAAACAGCATAACGTTTCGAAGGATACATACTCTGAATTGTTTGTGTTCTGACGCGTGCTATTTGCCTTACAGGGGTGGCACCTAACTTTTATGAGGCTCTTCGCTTGATTGTAGTATAGGATATCGGTACTACCAGTAAGTCACCCGAAAGCTGGTGAAAAGAGTAATCGGACAAACAATCCCCAAGCCTACTTATAGATATTTTACGAACAATGTTGTAAACGGAAGTTATGGTATTTTGATGATAGTGGGTTTTAGGGAGACCGGTCAGCCAGAAATCCTTTTTTTCCAACACGTGTAACCCTTATGGAAAGGACTGTTTTTAGCTTACTGGTATACACGTAGTTTGTGACGGCGGGCTAGATTCAGGGAAATGAGCTATCACTCTGACCCGGTAATCTAAGAATAATAAGTATATCAACATTCAATCGAAATGGTCCTTATATTTAGGGACAAAGTGGTGTGAATAATGTGAGAACACGATTAGCCAGTCGCCAGTGTCTCGACACGTTCCATGTTCTACCAGGTCATTCAGTGTGCACCCGGTTTACGACCGCCGAGTGAATGAAGTGGCTTAATCACTTGAGTTAAACAAGAAAGCAGTTGTCACCCCCTTGGTCCGAGTTTGAGTGCTGTACAAGGACCTGTGGGTCCGTGGCCCGCGGTGGTGCTGTGCTCAGGCAAACCCGCACACACCGTACACTACAGGGATTGCCTACTCAAATTTAATATGCATACTGCTGTGTACTGTGGTATGGCATGGCTACGATGGCGGTGCACCTGCAAACAGGACATTTTATGAGGCTCCTCAATTGGGGAGCTCTGTACTCCTACTAAGTCAACAACGGATTCTGGAGGAAACCAAAAGTGCTATATATTATACGAGGTATCCGATGGAAAATGCCCATGGCCTGGCGATACAACGAAAACATTTTCAACAAAAACAATGGAATTCCGACGAATTTGGGTTAAGGGGCCCCTTCATTCACAAACAACTTCAGCCAAATAACGGTATACCCACCTCTATTGTAGCACGCCTCTACGGTATATATACAGATATAAATATATATATAAACCTATCTATTCTTTCACGATTAGAGGTCCGTAGTAACTCGATGCTCTTTGTCCGTACAGACCAACTGATACACAGCTCTTTGCAAACAGACCTTTCGTTTCGCAACCAGCCCTTCAAACAGGCCAACTGAGCTCTTCGCAAACAGCAACTGACGTAACAGCCAAACTGACGTATTGTACTGACGTATTATGCAAACAGCCCAACTGATATCTACCCGCGGGAGGGGAGGGGTTCCCAGCGTATTCGGAGGGCTTTGCGGCCCGGGTCCAAAGGGTATATATATATATATATATATTTATATATATGTACAAGGCTTTCCTACGGAGTGGTCTTAATATAGTAAAGGCGACGCAAGAAAAACGGGTTACCTCGCCAGCAGCAGAGCGTCAACATAATGCACAGCAACAGCTGCAGCAGCAAAAAAGACAGAAGCAACAAACTGCACTGCTGCATCTTCATCTAAAGCCAAGGAGTGCGGACAAAGCGTTTATTGTGTAGACGAAGAAGGAAACTAATAACAATAAACATTGTGCACGTAGATATATACGAACTCTCGTTTTATGTTTTACCATGCTGCCACCTGCTGGTCGAACATTTACGTACAGTACCTCCTACATCATTATTAATAGTACGTACTTCTATGCCGGTGTCTTCCTCTCCTTCGTGTTGCTTCGCCCGTGCAGCAGTTATCTGTTCTCTTGGGCACGCATGCTTTTCTTCTAGGGGTGCTTCTGACTCCGTGCATTTCATAATTCGTTTTATTGTCTTTTCGTCTTTACTCTTTGGTTCGGCTCGTGTCGATGTGTTCTCGTACCCTGTAAGTTGACATTTCACTTGCTTTATTTATTCATTTACGTTTAATTTCTTTGGTTTTTCTCTGTCTCACAGTCTGTGACCACATAATAATTTGTATCGCTCTAAGATTAGGGATCAGGACAATGGGTGCATGTGATATGACTGGCCATACCATTACATGTACTGCTGCAGTTAGGTTGTAAAACGCATTACAGGGAAGAGTAGAAAGAACGGGTTTCCTGTGAAGGCAACACACACTGCTGTTTTATACATATACTAGTGGCACTCCGAACCACGCCAGGGCGGGGCCAGTATAAAGCGGACAGAAACAAAAGTACAAAATAAGAACTGGGTCACGATCCACACACGCAGTCAACCACGTATCAACCGACCCACCGACACCCACCCACCCACACCCACCTACTCTCACGTACTTACCAACATCCACTCACATCACTCACACCCACCCACCGCGGTACCTACGAGTAACAACCTAAAACCCATCAAATGGTGGTCATATCAACCCGTAAAAAAGTTATATCAGCATTGGACTGGCTGGATGATACCTCCTGCATCGACAAGGGATCCTCGCCATTGCTCAAGAAGCCCGCGACACCTCCGTGGGCTCACGAGATTTCAGGAGCGATACTAAGAAGCGATCATCTCTGCCATACGAACCCCGACACGTTTTCGGTGAAATCCATGGTTCCATAATTTTGGGGCAAATTTGGCCCCATCATATGGGATCGCCATTTTACTCTAGGAACACGTTACGTAGTGCGTAGCATGCGGTAGTACCGGAATATCACCTTGATGTGCCGGGTATCGTTCGTACATCTCCTTCGGTGGTATTATATGTGCTCCGAACACATCTCCCCACCTACCCCCAGCAGCTTTAGGCTTCTTCTTCGCGTGGGGCCGACGTGCAGTATTCCTCGATTAATTTGCACTCTTTTATTTTATCTCTCAAGCGCCGAAAATGGGCTTCAACACAACTATGATACCCTGTACATACGCTATACTACGTACCAGGTGGCCGAAAGCATACACATGTTTCTCACGTTGACAGCGTAGCCAGCGAGGAGTTCCTCCACAGTTGGCACCCCCCTCACTTCGCTCTCCCTCAAAAGGGCGTACCACCCCCCCTCGGTTCTGCATGCCGCGGCTGGCCATCGTGCTGGTGTTGCAACGCGTAGTATAAAGTGCAAGGAGGAGGCGGAGGGAGGGGGGGGTGTAGAGGGGTATGTAGGAGAGCAGAGGGAAGGGGGGGGGTTAGAGAGGGGGGAGTGGGGGGGTTGGGGCGTACTCATTTGTTGCTTGACCAAGGAGCATGCATCCCTCTCGAGAAGGAGCACCGTTCCTTGTCCCACTACAATAGAGTCGCTATAGGGGGGGGGGGGGGGGGAGGAGGAGAAGGGTGGCGCTAGAGGCCTTAAAGTACGCAACTCGACTTGAAAAACGTTTGACTAAATATGGCGCCCCTTTATGGCGTTAAATGTCCTGTTGGATATACATTCAAACGCCGCCACTTGAGAAACAATTGACATAGTTCGGTGTATATTCACCGCATGATGCCGTTATATGTTCTGCATTATAAGTATCGTGTCAATGCAATACAATCGATGTTTAAGGATCATTCATACTTCGGTCTTCGACATCCGGGTTAAAGATATCAGGGCGTGATCACGTACATCTCTGATCAATGTGCATCGAAATTGGTGTACGTAGCCGAGGGGCAATAATAGGCAGCACCAAATGGAGGTTAGCCGCGCCTACTCGTAACGGTCACCGGCTGCACCCCTCACATGCATACAGGTGGTACCGCTGTATCACGCACCCAGGCCGTATCGTATGACTTCGTACATCATCGATCGCCTCGAAGGGCATCATCACACGCAGCTCAAAGACTCATCCGGTCATGCGAATAATCCCTCCTCAAACAACATAAAACCCTGGTCTCCGTAGACCTGTACGAAACCGCCGAGTATAACAAACTACCCTCGCACCCCTACAATGCCGGGACGGACGGCGAGGGGGCAGGGCATACATATTGGTACCCAGCTACACACGTTTGACTTTCACTAGCGGGGGGGGCGTCCATCAGGAGAAGCCGCGTACGTACCCCATCACGCTTAAACCCGGTATGTATTTTTTAGCAATGCCACCTTATAAGGGTGGTGCCTTAATGTTCTGAGCACCTGGCCTGAGGAGCTCAATATATCACCCGAACCAGGACTCAAGAAGGAAGATTCCGCACGCACCCCGACCAAGATAGAACATGTGCGATAGGAGTAGGGGCGGATGGAATTAAGTAGTCATTTACTTCAGCTACTGTAGTAGTGTGGATTCGTTATTGTTTGTGAGGCACGAGGGACGCGATATTCGCTAGTAATAACCCTACCGTAGAATAATATACTGTGAATAGAATAAAAGAAATGGTATACGACTACCCCGGTAGTTGCTCGCTTGGGGAGCTAAAACCGTCAGGAAATAGTGCCTCAGAAGTAATAATAAAAGTGGAAACCCTACCGAGGGATGACCGTTTTTCGAAATGACGGGGTGAGACACCTACCCCATGAAATGTTGTGTCGGGCGTACCTTACACCTGCACGGCATTTCTTAATCGGTGGGGGGGGGGGGTGTACTTATTTGTTTCGTGCCTTAGTCATTTGACCATTGACCACACATCCCTTTCGAGACGGAGCACCGTTCCTACTCCTAATAGAGACACTTCCAACATTTGGGCGCTCATTACGTTGTTTCCATATATTACAAAGAAACGTTTTGCTAACCCTATCCCCTTCCTGTTTCGCCTCCTTCGGCCACCATCTATCTCCTAAGATAGCAATCGTTTTCTCGCTACTATCTAGTGTACCAAACTTCCCCGTGTCAAGTTCTTCTATTTTCCTCATTTCCTCTTCTACCACATCCCGTTCCTCCTTGTACAATTCACATTCTCCCACTGTGTGAATTCTACTCTCTACTGCGTTGCCACGGGCACATCTGTGCATCTACTTCCTCCTCCTCCCGGCTACTGGTATACCCCTTTCTTCTTTCTGGCAGGTCCGGGTCCCCTACACGAAATCGCAATTTCAGCGTTTTCGCGAAGTCCATTGGGCCGTGCAGATACGTTTTCATTCCTATCCCTTATTGTAACCCCCCGTTTATCTCTAAGTGCTCCTCCGCTTCCACTTTCTTTCTTAACGCTAGCCTTTCTCTTCTTTTTATAGCTTATTTTACTTCTGTCTTGTACCCCCAAACTTATCTATGGCCAGCATCTCTTTTTGGTTTCCTATATCCTTCCATGCTTTCTCGACTACGCTATCCCACCTTATTCCAGCTCGCCCTTTGGTTACTTTCTCCCATACCGCTTTATCAGCTATGGCTGGCAACCTCTTATTTGGTATGTTCTTTACTTGAGATTGCCATTTCAACATGCGTACGTCTCTATTTGTCTTAAGTGGGTACATTCCCAGTTATGTTCTTAAATATGTATTCCTCGTCGTACTTGAGCATCCTAGTACTTTTTTAGCTGCTGTCATCTGTACTGTTTCCAGCTGATTTACGAGCTTCGCGTTTCCTTCCCATACTTCTCCTGCATATTCTAGCTTTGGTACAATCACATTCATCAGTATACATCTCTTAATTCTAGTGTCAAGGTGCGAGTCTGTTAGGATCGCTTCCATCTTGCCTATGTGCGTTTTTCCTTTCCCTATTAGTTTTGTTATGTGTGCACCCCACGCGCAGTATTTTGAAATATCTACGCAAAGGTATGTATAATACTGGTGTACGATCGGTAATTCATATTCTCCCCACTTCCACTCAAAAGTTACCGGACTTTCCTTATATTTGTGACATACAACTACTGCGCACTTTTTAAC
This sequence comes from Saccharina japonica, assembly GCA_008828725.1. Lineage (NCBI taxonomy): Eukaryota > Phaeophyceae > Laminariales > Laminariaceae > Saccharina > Saccharina japonica. The sequence goes on along the minus strand of MEHQ01002596.1, from coordinate 80,010 downwards.
GTTCGCCGTCACTCTCCATTTCCGTGTGTACTCTAGTGCCTTCTCTATTTGTTTCTGCAGTTCTTCGGGTGTTTCTCATATGCTCACGAAAGCATCCGCAAACATCAACCCCGACACCGTATCTTCCCCCACCGTGACCCCCTGCGATGCTGCTTCTACTGCTACTATCATGTCAGCAATGTATACCTTGAATAGTTTAGGTGATAGTGTACGTCCCTGTGCAGCTCCTTGTAGGATATCAACGTACTTCGATATTTCCCCGTCCATCATCACAGCACTTCTCGCACATTCCGTCATCTTCTTCATCATTCTCCATATTTTTCCTCTGATCCCTACTTCCCACAACTGTTTCCACAGTACATTTCTTCATACTGTGTCGTAGGCCTTCTGTAGATCTAGAAATAAACAGCACGTTGTTAGCCCCGCGTTTTTCCTACCTTGGATTATATTACCTAATGTCTACGCAACTACGATTTGGCCTAAATCCTGCTTGCCCTTCGCTAATTATGTCTTCCTTCTCCATCATTGTTCCCATTCTATCGTTCAAAATCCTACAAAATGGTTTAAAGTACTTAGTAACGTTGTCCCCCTATAGTTACCCGGGTCAGCCTTATCTCCTTTTATAAACAAGTTTACTACTACTCCTTCTCTCCACCTCTTAGGTGCGTACTCGTTTTTCCGTGTCCAGTTATATCACTTAACCATCATGGTAAGCATTCCTTTTCCTCCGTACTTCATATATCCATTCACTATTTGGTCTGCCCCTGCTGCCTTTTTATTCTTAAGTTTAGCTACACACTTATTTACTTCTTCCCTAGTGAACTCTCCCTGCAACCCTTGTGAACCACTGGCTTCCCTTTCTGATACATCTACGTTCGTCTCTGCCCCCACGCGTTGATTTCCTTTTCAAATTCTTCGTCAAACGTTTTGTTGATTGTGGGCGTTCCTAGCTTGCGGTAGTGCTCTACAAGTACTTCCCTTTCCCCCTTAGAACTACAAACCATTTTACCGTTCTGTGCTCTTAATGTAGCTATCCCCGTGTCTGCCTCTCCTGCTTGTTTGCCCATTGTCACTTTTATCCCTACCCACATCTGCTTCATCCCTCAATCAAAGCCTTCGTTCGTTTTATTAATGACGTCTTTCCATACCTCTTTCTTCTTCTTCTCAACCATATATTTTACTTTCTTTCCAACGATAGCATACTCCTCCCATCCTGACGTAGTTTTACTCGATGTGTATCTTGCGTGTGCCTTTCTCCTTACTCTTATAGCCTCCTTTACGTCCTCATCCCACCATTTTACTGCTCTGTTGCATACTATTAACTTATTCCCTATTACTTTACTTGCTGTGGTATTGACCAATTGTTCCCATCCTTCTATTACCATCGCTCCTGCACTATCCCTCTCCATGTTGTTCTCTGTCGCACCTATGCTTTCCAACATCTCGGAAAAAAGCTCTGCATTTTTGGCCATCTCTTCTTGGAAGTTTTCCCCGTTTTTCGTTTACTTCTAGTTTATATATTCGCCATCTGTACAGTCTCCTACGTCGCCTATTTTTTATAACTCTCGTCTGCTGACTGTCCATATTAGGCAGTGATCCGTAGCGTCTACGTCCGCTGCGCATACATGCACTTTCGTTTCCTTACTACTTCCATTCTCTACCACTATAAAGTCCAGAACGGAGCTTTCTCCCTTTTGTATGCACTGTCTAGTCCATTCTGGCTCTGGCTTTCTTACTCTACCGTTCAGTGTCTTCATCTCATTGTTCTTGAGGAACCTGAACATCTCTTCCCCGTTCTTATTATTTGTTACTTCCCCGTACTGTCCAATGTTATCGTTCGGGTTGCTTGCCTTCCCAATTCTTGAATTAAAATCTCCCACTAGTACTACTTCTCCTTGTCTATTTTATTTTTGTACATCTACTGTTATTTCTCCGAACTTCTTCTGTATATATTTTACCGTACTCTTCGACTTTGGGGGCATACGAAGTATATATGTTTCCTAAGAACAATTGTGGCTGGGTGGGGTGGGGGGGGGTATGTCGTGCACGGCCGTAGTCGTATGGCCATATATCCTCGCATCCCTACAATAACGGGACGGAGCACGTTGAGTTTTCACCAACCAGGCAGACATTGCTTGCACCAAGCGCGAAGCACCGTGAGGTATTGGGCGAGTCGCATGTAGGGTGAGCTACATCCTGCTAAGAACCACCTCTGAGGCGGACTTGCATATCGACGACATCTTCAATGGGTTAATTTAATTTCAAGCGTGGCCACTTCCTGAGACAGCAATAAGAGCACTATGTAACTGCTTCGCGGGTGCCTTACCATATACACACTACGTGATACGATAATTCCTCTTGTGCGTGCAACGCAAAGGTTCTCCACCCCGCACAAATGATCTAACTCGACTGCCAGCTTTGGTGACCGCCAAACCAAAATAAAAATAAAAACCTGGTTGTCTAGCTCACGCAGTGAGAGGCGTGTTTTACAGCGTCGTTGCCAACCAACGCCCACCCAACTTGTGTGAGAGGGGCGAGCCTCATAGCACTTGTTATTTCAGTATTGTATACCAAGTTGGGGGGGTTTTCACGATTGCGCCTTCGCTCTTTACAGTGCGGGGGGTCTTGCGAATTATGACAAACCAGGGGGGGAGGGGGGCGGCCTGTCCATCCGTGTAGTGGCTCCCCCTGTATTGCAGCACGGGTGTAATGTGAGGGGTGCCAACGCAAGGATGATACCCCCTCTTGTTTACCCCGTTACGAGATGTCTAATTTACCTTTTTTTCTGGTCACCCATTGACTTTCGCCGAACGCTGTCCGAGCTCCCCTCATGTTGGTCGTCGTGGAAGTCCTGGCAGTTCCAGGTCGAGTAGGGCTTCGTGGTGCCTCCGCCGTAACAGGCAGAAGAACTGGGATCGGAAGGGTCGCTGTCGCTGTCGGCGACTCTTTGGCTTCGTCGCGTTTCATCGCAAAGGAAAAAGCGCGTGAGCAAACGGGGGAGGGGGGTTGAGGGTGGGTAGGTCACCTAGAATGAGGTGGGCTGTTAACGACGGCAGTCAATCTCCAGCAAGCGCGCAGAATATGAACCAAAAACGCCTAAGTACCTCTGCAACAATAAACAACAGATTTTGCTCGAAATTTTTCACGATATCTAGCAACCTTGTCATGTATCCAACGAATGCTTGTAACGGAAAGCGCGTAAGAGAAATGGAGGGGTTGGGGGTCGGGAGGTTGCCTTGAGTGAGACGAAGTAACGAAGGCCAACAAAAGCACGCGCATTTTGCGCGGTACCAGTTAAACGACATGAGAGACGGGGGAGGGGCTTGGGCGTTCAGCTCGTTCGAGGACGTACGTATCACTCTCCATGACGAGTATGCATATGGGAAACCATAAACGTGATTTGAATACTGCCTAACGCGGGTTTGACTGCAGTCCGACGGGCGGACTGCCACCCCGCTGGCGGTTGCACTGGGTTTCCACTATTGGCTGGCGGTATTTTTACAGAAGGCCTACTTTTCTGAGTCTTCCGTCGATACTGCAGGCGTTTACGTCGGGTTTCCACGACTGAATGGCGTAAGTTGTACAGAAGGCTTGTTCTTCTGGGTGTTCCGTTGATACTGAATGTGCAAGAGCGCGCGAGTTAGCAAAGTTCGGCAAAACTGGACAAGCAGTAGAGATAACGCTGAATGATCTATGTGAAAGAAAAACGACGGCGTGCAGGGGCGGGGGGGGAAGGGACAGCACATGTGGCCACGGCTTGTCAGACCGGCGAGGCAAGCACGGTAGCATCGAACCTACTGGTCGCCGTACGGTATGCTCAGCGTTACATCCGCATCAAATCTACTGAATGAAGTGCAGTACTCGCAGAAGAGACCATCGGCGTGCCCACCCTGTACCGTAGCATCGAACCTGCTGGTCGTCGCAATACAGTATGCACTCAGCGGTATATCTGCATCGAACCTATTGAATGCAGCACAGTACTCACAGGAGCGACAATCGGCGAGTACCGACCTCCCCGGTGTACGAGGCTCGTAGAGCGCCAGAGGCATGGGGACTTGAAAAGACCACCCGCCCGGTAGATTCCGAAGAGGGGTCGCTCCTCGGCATCAGAAAGTCTGGCTTCCTCACCTGCCGCGGGTACGGGTACAGGTATGGAGGCCGATCGCTCGTGCATATGTACCAGGAACAGGGATGCCTCAACCTCATTAGAAACCCCACCCTCGTGTTAGGGGCAAACTGCTTGGACGTGCTGTAGTGTGGAGTGTTGTTAGGGCATTCGGGGGAATCAGCTTTGTCTGGTGTGATACCTTCTAGGCTTGTACTTTGGTACAGGGCAACTGCCACATTTGTCTGAGCTCCCTCCTCGCATGAGGAGCTAAACATCTTGCCCGAATCATCACTTCAACGAGCTCTGTCCACGCAACCCGACCAGAACTTACATTCGCGCTACCGTAGCCCTGACATAAACATGCCACAGCAGTAGTAAACCCGTAGTTGATCACTTGACGAGCTTAATGGGCCTGGTATTTTGAGCGAAATAAGTGCCAAGCCTTCCCTTGGGGTTAGTCTACACGTCGGACAGATGACGATCTATAGATAGATAATCTAGATCCTTACCCGCCAGTATGATATATGTTGTGCAGGATGTGTACAGTACAGATCCAATTCAGACAACCATGTCCTAGACCGTGCAGATTAGACGGCTCCCCATCCAGAAACATGAGCTATATCCAGTATACAGCAGATCGGGAACCTATCCGGCCTTGTTGTATCACCAACAGGCCTGAAAGGTCTCGGTCGTCAAATGATAATTGAGTGTCGGTTTGACGTGTGAAATGTCGGCCATCCCTTGTTTGTTTTCACTGGGTCCTCTTCTTTCTGTAGATAATATATGTACCAGGTATCAGGCACACGATATCGGCGTTAACGTACAAAAGCACATGTATGTGGATGGCAAAAGCACAATCATGTGTTGCTTGTTGCAGACAAAAAATTGCGACCGTCTGCATTTGACGCCTTGCGCGGGCATACAACGCCTCTCAGTTACTGTAGAAACACGACCTATCCCAATTCAATCTCGTGCCCCCCCCCCCCTCCGTCGCAACAGACCAATCGACTACTGTAGCATGCTTCTACATAACGAGCCTAAACTAGACACACGGCCGACCCAAACTAAGGACAGCTCCCCCCTTGACATACCAGGCCGCTCGAGCGATCCAGGGCGGTTGAGTCGTCCAATTCGCCGTGCCATAAGTCCTCGGTATCGAGGATGTCCCGGCTAGACCTGCGAGGGGTGTACCATTAAAGGTTTATGGGTGTCAAGGGAGAATTTCTCAGCAAATTGTCAGATGGCAAATGGAACGATAACCATCACGCCTGAGCAAAATATACTTACAAAATTGAAAAAGAAACAGCTGTAAAAATCGAAAACATATATATTCAATGTATTCGATTGACAGGGATGATCAGGAGACGGAGTGGCAGCAACAGCCTCGATCTGTGTGCCCAGACAAGTACATAAGACGGTATCGGCTCGCTGTGTAGGGCTCGTTTGGGAAGAAGCATGGTGAGCAAAAGTCGTGGTTCGCATCGGGGCTTCTGCTGCGCACGTGCCACCCTCGAAGGATACGCCAAACAAAAGAAGCAAAAGCGGCGTTGGCGGAAACACAATCAAACAATTCGAATGTACCCGAAGGAGCAGAAAGGTCGTTTATTCTCATACGTGACACGTGTACGCGACAATCGCAAAACTAAAATAAAACATGTACGGGAGCCCACCTAAACCAGCACCATCGACATGGAGCACCATCCGCCCGAGCCTACACAGGGGATCGATACAGAATGAATGCAAAAACCGCAGGCCTGCGAAACCCGCAGGCCTGGATGAGGTAGACGCCGTGTTTGTTAACGGGGAAACGACCTCGACAGGAATCGAGCGCCGAACCTCTTGTTCGTAATATACAGGATTAACTGTTGAGCCACTCAGCAAGCACGGACTAGGGGCTTTGTCGACCCCGGAGAATAGTTGATCGGCGGTAGGCCGTATCGAGCCCAAAGGTACTCTTCTTGTTCGTTTACAAATGATTAGTACACTGAGCCACTCAGTCAGCGCAGACTGAGTGGCCTATGCAGGTTACCCCCTTTTGACCAATATACCGCCATCGGCTACGAAGGTGAGGCTCTCGGACCTACTGCTATCGTGTTCCGTAGCAGGCTTTGGCAGGCGGGACCAAACCTCAGCGTTGCCATCGGCGGTTCCCGTGCAGTACTCAAGTGGGTAGTAAAACGCAGTGAGACACCCGAGCCACCGCTAGACATATGCGTTGCGGTCCCCTACGCTGCCGATACCTTCCAACGCCTTATGATCCGGAAATGTGCGGAACTTCGTGATCCAAACGAGAGTCTCAAACGGCGCCTGACGGCCTAGACAATAGTTCCAGATCCCAAGTCGAGCGGAGTCCAGCGTCTCTCCGAATGGAGAGTACCGCGGCCAATATACTCGATGCGTCTCGTTGAGCCTCCCGGCTGCTCCTGTTCAAGCGCAGCCTCAAAATTATCGATGCAGGCGTCGCAGTACACGTAGAACGGGCGGGAGCCGTCGGCTACGGCATCCCGGTCGGGGAAGACCAAGATGCGCGGAGCGAAACAATCGACCAGATCATGCGCACGATGGCTTCCATGGAGGACGTCGACCTATGCTTGGCCCCCTTCCTGAGAAGGAGGGTGGTCGGGCAAGTCCGCTTAGGGAAGTCACCCAGGAGTTTAAAATAGTACCCCACACCACCGTCCAGGGCACGAACCTGATTTTGGCTCCGCGGCATGGCCGTTTTGTTCATTTCTGACATATTTTCCCCGTTCGGATGGGAAAAACGCGGGCGAAATGGCCAGAAAATCGGCGTGGGTGGCGCCCAAACGAGAGTTCGAGGGACACAGCTGGATGGTATGCTTGCGTAAGCGCTCGAAGAGTGTAAACGTATCGTCTTGGTGTGAGCCGCCGGATCAGAGTCGCCCACGATCACGCCGTCGACGTATGACGCCACCTGTTTCAAGCCTTTGCAAACCGGGCGATGCACTGCTGCTGCCCTTGGACATGCCGAGCCATTTATGGCGGCGTAAAACGCTGTGAGAGTCGCAGTATGTCCCAGAAAGAACAAGATATTTTGTTTTTTATGTCTTGAATACTACAGCAGTACCCAAGGGAACACAGAGAGAAGAGGGTCGGAGGGGGTGTGCGTTGTAGGGTGTAGGTTGGAGTGGGATGAGATGGGAGCACGGGCTCCTACCCATATCACGTCCGCCCACCAGCCATAATCCATCGTACGTTCGCGAACCATTCTCCGCGGTTTACCAACAAGCCACAAATCAACAATCCTCTATTCCAGAATGTATCGCAGTGTCTATTCCCGTATACCTCGCAATGTCCCGTTCACTATAGTCAATGGATTTTCCACATAGTATTTATGGGGTACCGTGAATCGCTTACTGCCCCGTTTGCAACGGCCGACCTGCCGCATTGTTCGTGGGTATAACCCACATTGAACAAAATACATTGATAGTCGCGTTTGCCGGCTCGTTGTGGAGGCCGTCTGAAAGCTTGCAGCAAGGTACTTCGATTCTACGAGGGAACGGTGCTACGTTAGGCGTATGGATCAACTCGTTATCATGAAAGCCCTTGCTCTCAGGAGCTTTGAAGACATATATACCTTACCTCCACCGTTAACTGGTTCGGAAGGTACAAACGTAAGGGATAGATATCCCTTATCGGGTCATACAAAACCCGTACGTGGATTGCAGACTATGAGTTTCGGCGAAATCTCCAATCTCACAGCTGATGCTTCTTTTTTTAATTTCTACAAATGTACGAACGATACGCAGTTACATGGGCTACAGCCTAGACTATACCGGTAGGTGCCTAACGGAACCTTTTGGTATAATGCACATCAGACCCCAAAGGTATGTGAGAAATACCGTAGCACGGTTCGGGCGTTATTGGCATGGCAGCCTCAGTCTTGGCAAGAAAGTGTTTCTTGCTCGCGCAAACTTGAGAAGACGGAACAGCATAGCTGGTGCACGCACATCCCCGGCGTGTGTCGGTGTGATTGTCCTACGTACCACTGCTATCCGAATTAACGTGGGAAGCACACATCTCAATTGTGCACATAAAATGGCACCCCTTGTTTGTTTTGACGCATGCTACGACAGAGGTGGACCTTGTTTGTTATGAGGCTACTAAGTGAGGAGCTACAGCATATACCTCACAAACAAACTGATTTTGGAGGAACCTGATGAACACTCCCATGGCCTGACTATACCATGAAAAATACGCAACGCAAGAATGGAAGTCCGACCGTTTCGGGTTGAGGACCCCGATCGTTCAGAAAACGGTTCAGCCAAAAAGCGCTAAATTTTTCGTGGCACGCGTCCTTTCGGTTGCCTAACCCATTCAGAACTGAAAAAAATGTCCCACACTAATTTCAAGTAGGTTGTCCCCAAAATCGTGGGACCAGTTATTAACTCGTTCAGAACTGAAAGAAAAAAAAACACACACTAATTTCAAGTAATGTGTCCCCAAAACGAGAGTGCAGTCCTAAAAGGGGTTAATGTGCTATAGACCAGGGCTACGATAGGAGCAGCACCTTGTGCTCCTGAGAAAATAGCCGTGGCTTGAGAGACCTCCACGCCTTGCCCCGAATCTGGCGTTTGATAAAACATGTGCTGTACGTAGGCTCCTCGGACCGGCGAACAAGTCCATGGCTTACTTAAAGTAGGTGCTAATGAAACAATATTGTGCAACAAAACTGGGATACAATGGTTGGGTAGTTCCTCAGTTGAGGGGAATACCACAACAGTCGGTAATAGTCGGTAATAGTCGGTAATACCAGGTAGTCAACTATTAATAGTAGTCACTGATAGTCCATAATAGTCACCAATAGTCACTAATAGTCACATTTTATTTATTTATTTATTCATCCCATTTATTATCTTCGCACTTCTGTCTTTCTCCCTCCCTAGTCGTAACTCAGATCGGGGGTCACAAATTAGGCTCCTCTCCCTCCTCCCCCAATACGGTTCTTGTCTTCATTTTTTATCGCGCAGAGGGTCCAGCCTTCCCAACGCTCGTCGATCTTCATTGAATTTTGCTAACTCACGCTCTCGAACTTTCCGCTAGTCAAGATATTTTTTTGCGAGAAAAAGTCCCTACGACCATGCACTCGGGGAGGGCTCAAACTCACGATCTTGACTCTAACAGGCTTCGTGGTTACCTGCTAGCCCACCGGGGCGACCGGCTAATGAAAGTCACTAATAGTCACTAATAGTCTCTAATAATCACTGAAAGCCACTTATTGTCACTAATAGTCACTACTAGTCACTGATAGTCACTGATAGTCACTAATAGTCACAAATAGTCACTGATAGTCCCTAAGAGTAACTAACAGTCACTAATACTCACTACGCAATACTCACTAGTACTCAGTAATAGACAGTTATAGTCTGTCATCAGACACATTTAAGCAACAAACACGTTCTACCGCTTTGGGTTGATATAGACGAAAATCTGCAAACGGTAGCGGGTAGCGCTTGTAGGGCCTTTGTTTTTTAGTGTCCAGGGTCTCTCGCGCTGCATCGCGGTTGGTGTGTTTTGACATGCACCCGTCGCTAAGGATTGGTTGTTACACTCCTACCCGCGCCAACAAAACGAAATTTCCGTCGTTGAGTGAGTTGTTTGAAAAGGACGGCGGGGAAAGCGTGCTGTGGAACACGCGATTGGTCCCTGGTGCTGACAGTAGCTGGAGGTACGTGCTGAGTGAGAGACACGGGCGGGGTGAAAACGCCGAACACGCTGAACGAGCTTCCAGCCACCAGGGTCGAGTGATGGAATGCGAGGTTAAAACCGAATGCGGGGGAACCACACCGGCGGAGTACGCTACGACCACCGCCTGCAAAAAACGGGCAAATGGCGGAATGCGTGCAGTAGTACGAGTAGACCCATCACGTGATGGCGGAGGAACCAAAATACAGGATGGAACATCACAATCACCCCTACAAAGACTACTCGCACGTTTGAGGGGGGGGGGGGTCATATCCTCATTCCCAACCCTGGGGTTTCGGCCTCTAGCCCGAGTAGCAGGTGTACCCCATTTTTTACTACCAGGTGTAAGCCAGTAGCACGAGTACGGTGATTACCGCACTTTTCATTTCACCGGGTTTAAGCCACTAGCGCGATTAGAGGGCGTACCCCCAATTTCGCTGCCGGGTTTAGGTCACTAGCGCGAGTAGGTGTGTACCCCCCCCCCCCCAACCATCTCACTACAGGATGTTGGCTTCAAGCGTGAGTACGGGGTGTACCCCAATTTTAAGTACCGGTTTTAGGGTGCAAGCGTGAGTAGGGGGTATACCCACTTCTCACTGCCGGGCGTACACCTTTAGCGCGAGTAGGGGGTGTTCCTCCCATTTCACTACAGTGTTTAGGCCCCTAGCGCGAGCAGGCGGTGTCTCCCCCCCCTCTCCCATGTAACTACAGGGTTTGGGCATCTAGCGCGAGTAAGGCGTGTACCCCATTTTAAACTACCGGTTTTAGGCTTCTAACGCGAGTAGGGGGTATGCCTACTTCACTACCGGATGTACGCCTTTAGAGCGAGTAGGGGGCGTTCCCTCATTTCACTACTGTGCTTAGTCCACAAATGCGAGCCCATTTTGCCTGCAGGGTGTATTAGGCCCCTAGCGCAATTAGGCGGTGTACTCCCATTCCCACTACGTGCAGGGTTTGGGCCACTAGCGCGATACCTTATCATTACGTGCCCGGTGTAGGCCACCAACGCGAGCGGCCCTGCACTCCACCCGATAATGGGCTGTAAGACACTTGTTGCCGCATTGCGAAAACGATCCCAGCGGTGCATAACATACTATATCGCGCATAAAAACAAACACGAAAAGTTGTTCAAGGGTTTAAAAAGCAGTTTGACGCAAGAAGGCCCCAAAAGTGCTCCCGGTACTGTACGTGCAGCCTTGGTCAACAGCTAAACCGAAAAAAAAAAAAAACAAGCACGAACCTCTTGCTGACGAGGTTCTCGGCAGACAGCGAGCCGGCCTCCTTGTGCCTGCCGAGAGCGTCTGGGCCTCCTTGTTCTCGCGAGTTTTGCTCATGGACGATGGTTAGCCTCTCCCATTCAGTGGATGGCTCGTACCCTCCAGTGCCGACCTGGGAAAACTGTGAACGTTGTCGGCGACTTGTTACTTAACGTGTTCATGGAGAGTGTCTTATTTGTATTACCAGCGAGAAACGAGTTTTATGATTTTACGACGGCGTTGAATCAGTTTTAGCTTCTGGCGCCCGAATTTCCGTGTCCTATCCGACAATCGTTTTTTTTTGTCCCCAAAAACAAACAAAAAACAGAAGGAATGGTCGAGCGTTTCACCCCTCCTTGCATCATGCAAATAAATGAAACCGTTGTGTGACTACAGTACGTACGTAAGGGCTGCTTGCATCGTGTTCAATGTGATCTCCTTCCTACCAACGCACACAGTTGACGACAGTTACAGATACCCTCTTCACCTCGAGTTCCTAGCTACGAGCAGAGCTATAAACGTGCAGCAGTGCCGTATTATGTCGACTTCTCTGTGGGAGACGTTTCGACCCCGCGTGAGGTCGCATGGGATGCACGTTGACCACAAGGCACCGCAAGCGATACATTTTGACCCCCCTGGATCGCATGGGATGCATCTTGATTGATATCATGGGATCGCATGAACACATATTTTGATCCCGCGGTATCGCATGACACGCATACATTTTAGACCCCCGGAGTACATGTGGATCCCGTGGTATCGTGTGGCATACATTTGGATTCCGCGGTATATCACAGGATACGCTGTGATAACACGCGAGTTCCCAGCGTGAGCTATTATACGTAAAAGATCTTGTTAAGTTAGCAGTAGGCTTCCTTGCGCTGTACGTTTTGATCGCTTGTGGGATCGTACGGGGTATACTTTGACCACAAAGCACCGCATGTAATACACTTTAGAGTAATGCCGCCTTGTAGGGGTGGCGGCTTATTTCCTGAGTTCCTCACATGAGGAACTCAACAAACCTCACCCGAATCGTAACTTCGAAGAAGGTTGTTCGCGCAAACCAACCAACCTTGCTGTGTTGGTATACACAGCCAGTACAGTAGTTCCAAAACAAATGCACGAGAAAAGGTGTCCCTCTAACCGGTACGAGTCACTCCCTTGAGAAGCTCAGCCGGTCCCAGTGACACAATATTGCCTCAGAAGGCAAAACCTAACTGCAAAACCCCTGCTTACCGTGGGATGAGTCTTCGATCCCACGCGGGATCGTATGGGATACATCTCGATCTCATGGGATCGGCATGGGATTACACCTCTGGGATACATTTTGTAATCGCATGGGATCGCCAAACATCGATATTGTGTTTATCTCATATTGTCCTGTACCATCCAATGAAACAGGCTTCGATGGCGTGGGAAACCCAATGGAATCCCTAAAATTGTTGAGCATTGCCTTATAGGGGTGACGCCTTATTTTCTGAGCTCCTCGCGTGAGGAGCTCAATAGTATCTCGCGCGAAATAATGCCTTCGAAGAACATTGTTCGCGCAGCCCAACCGAACCCAACCCAACCCAACCAACATATGTATGTACTACAGCAGTGAGGCCTGTAGAAGGCAGCACGAATAAGGCGGCCGGCCGATATAAGGCGGTCAAAATCGGCCGCCATGACGGACAACCGCACTCACGTGATGGAATGAATAAGGCGGCCACCCGACACAAGGCGGTCAAAATCTCGGTGCCCTACAGTACTATGTACAGGTGCTGCTCTACCTGGTATATAGCCCTATAACAAATACGCGTTCAGCAGTAAGCGTATCATGCTACGTAACCGGTAGTTGTTCACTCGAGGAGATCAAACCGATCCCAGTGACATAATATTGCCTCAGAAGGAAAAAAACTAACCTTTATCGGTACCGTGGTATTGCTCGGTTCTTCGATTCCACATGATTCTATGGGGTGCATCTGATTCGCAATGAGATTACAGTGTCCAGATCCCGCTGGACACATTTTATCCCACTGAGATTATCGGGATCCCGGCTATCCTATAGGATCTCGCGTGAGAAAACCAAGACAAATTGTGAAAATGATGGCATTTTGCTCACCTCTTCTCCTTCCCACCGTGGGATGCCCACGCCCTCTCTCGTGACGCACTCGTGCTGCATCGCCTCTGCTAGAGTAATGCGTGTCGATGGGTTTTTGTCCAGCATCCTGAAAGGTGATTTTCCGATATTCAATGGTTGGGTATAGACGATGGGAGCGCGTTCAGAGTTCACAGATCAGATAGGTCATGATCTACAGTACATCATCTCGGTCCCATGGCGGCAGCTACTGTACGAGATCCCACGGGTCCCACCCGAGCAAACATGTGTGCAAGATCTACATCGCATAGACCCAACCCGCACAAACATGTACTTAAAGCAGATACCATGATGAAGATCCTATGAGTCCCACCCGCCCAATATGTAGATGGCCCTTGCACATTGTTGGTCTTTACATGCTGGTACAGTAGTCCGTTGCACGTTGTTGATCGGCTACACATTACTGGTGAGTGACTATGGCCCCACACAACACCAAACAAACACAAACAAACCTGCTAAAACTGCGTAGCGAAACAACACGTTGATAAATATCGTCGGTGTTGTGGCTGACATGGGTGTTCACTGTTTTGCATGTGCATTACCTTTGGAGAAGGTTGACGAGGTTGGGCTGAACGTGGCAGGACGGCGGGAATACCGCTGCTTCCATTTGTATTGCTAACATCAGCTCCCGATACCTGGTGCAGAGGAGGAGACGTTCCGTTCCGTGAAATGAAAAGAGGTGCGCACGGAAACCGCTTATAAGTCACGCCAGCTTTGTCGCTGCCCGCTTGCCACGCACGGTAGCAACGTTACGTTCTACCACCGAGTAAACATGAATACCAGGTGTACAACTTCAGATGGGTGGAGTATTGTGGTCAGCTCAAGAACCACAACTGATTGAAATACATCCCGGCTTCTCAGAGACATCCTTATTTTCGGCGGAGCCATGACGAGGAATAGCTTTTATGGCAACCCGATTCCTGCAACCTGCTTGGGAAAATCAGAGAGGGGAACTAGACGATGAAGTGCGACGATGACAGCGACGGCCACTGCATGATTAGGTGGCTGATACATACAAGGGTTGGTGTCCCGAGTTACTGCAAGTTTTTCGTGAATACGTGCACAGGCGAATTCTAAACAATCGGTTTGTGTAAAGCCTCGCTACAAACGCAAGGAGTCGTACGGCACGGGCGCAACATGAGTCTACCCAATGCCTTAGCAGCCTCACTAGCGCTTTTACGGCTGTACTCGTTTCCTACCTGTAGCACACATGGAGCGATTCATCGGGTTGCACTCGCAGGGGTGTCTCAAGGCCGGGTTGTTGTGTGAGGAGAAATTATCTTGTCACGAATAACCCGAAACAGTGTGGAGAGCCCGCCCTACGGTGGCCCGACTCGTCGGCAGGTGAAGGCGGAGAAACAGCGTAGCAGGAAACGTTACGATATCGCCATCGCTGGAACGAAAACACGTGTAGGGTGAAGATGTGACGTTGCTGGAACCTTTGCTGTACGTAATGTAGAGAAGGTACAGCCGTGTCAACCCCCTGGGCTAGCATAGGTAGAACTGTTCTAGCTTGTGGCGGGCGTATGGACGTTTTGGGCCATGGTACTGTCGTAAGATGCTGTTGTACGTGACAGCAGTCTTCAGCTCTGCCGCCGATCGGTTATTGAAACTATTTTATATACAATGGACTGGATGAGGCCCCCTACCCCGAGACAGGAGGGTCTCGCCCGGAATGAACTTCCGCCCTAAGCACGCAGGGCAGTAACAATGCGTGGAAACGAAACCACATACCAGGTACCTCATCAGAGACAGCCAGCGGTTGCGCGAATCGCGGACGTCCGACACATCACATGAAATGACGATACACCCCCCCCCCCCCCCCTCCGCCCAAGACAGCAAACAACCACGAACGGTATTTGTTTATGCTCACGATGATCCGTAGAAGGGCATTCGGCCGACCACCATCTGATACAGGCTCACTCCTAAGGCCCAGACGTCGCTGGCGAATGATGTCTTTGACCCGCCGCCTTCTCCGAACAGCTCCGGGGCCTGGAACCCAGGGGTCCCTCCCAAGCGCTGCCTACGCTTTTTGTGGCGCTTCACGAAGAAAACCACGTGTCGGGAGGGAAATATTGCGGACGTCTTCTGTAAGAAGAAACAGGAGAACCTTCTCCAAGTATTTTCTACGTTTTCTGTGGTTCTTCATGAAGTTAAACACTATAATTGGAAAAATCGCGGACATGTTTACTAAGAAACAGGCAGAACGCTGGGTAAAGGCTATACGTAGAAGGAACTGGTACCAGGCCAACTGTTTGAGATGGCACCGCCGGGGCCAATTAAAGCCAAGTAATCAACGGCACGCAGGTATCAGCTGTCTCGGAAGCACTCAACGCGTTTGCATATACCGTCCCACCTCAGTGTCGCATCACAAACACGATCAACAAAGACGATAAGGGTACGTCGTGTATGCACGCGATCATATATCGCACGTTCAGGAGTAATGTATAGTTGTAATTACCTTGCGGCAATCTTGGCCCTTTCGTTCGGTTTCTGTTAGTCCTATGCTGCTGCCACTGCTCCAAGAATCGCCACTATCCGCAGTTCCCTCGTTGTCTGCTCTCAGGATGACACAGGCACCTAGGTCGGCAATTTTAACCTTGGGGCGTTTTGACCGGAGGGGGAAGAGAAAAATACAAAGAGGGGGCAGTTCACATTCTGGTGTTGGAGCGACGAGATAAGCGGGCAGCAAACGTATCATACTGCAGGGGTGCGCCTAATGTTGGTCCGGAGGACACAGACACCCAGATCAGCGAGCTTAACCTTCCAAGTTGACCGGAGGGTGCAAGGGAAAATTCAAAGAAGGGATATCGACAGTGTTGTGCTTGACGCTACAGTACTACCAGGGTACTCCACAACGCCAGCGAGCAGCAAGGGGAAGCACCGCTGCCGGGTTCGCGGCCTTGCCGCTTGGACGTATCAGGGTCACGGAGTTCATCTTGCTCCGTGGCAGGAAAGCTATAACCCATATATACAGCAGTACATGGTACTGTGGTGTTTTTGCTCGAAAAAGCAAGCAGGGTTATACCCCCATATTTTCCCCTCGCATCACTTCAGTAAGACATTCGTATTTCAAAACACAAAAAGAGATACTATCCCTCGCGCTTTCAACTCTTGCTTCCCACCTACACGGAGATGTACCTCAACACAAATGTGTGCTCTCAGGGTGTTTTCCCGTTTGGATCGTGCGCTCTTCTTGGGGCTGGCCCAACCCCTGCTGTGCACGGGCGCGCTTTTCCACCGCGCACAGATAGGACAGATCGTCGATTCTTATATCATGATCTAGATATTCAGGGAAGATGTATTCCTCATCCGTAAGATCTAGCCCATGTTGCCATGTGGGAGACATATAACCTGTACCTGGTAATATATAGAGCGTATGCTTCCTGGGTTGGGTCTGTACTACGCAGATCTTGCACAAATATCACATACCGGCAGATTAGGTTGTTCTACTGTAGATGATCTGCAGATCGTAATATGTCCCACGTGTTCAACCATGTGTTGGGTTTGTTTTGTCACGGTTCCTCTTCGGCAATGTGCAGCATGAGCTTCAACGCTGGCCACTCATGAAAATCCCATCATAGAGCAAAACAGAATCAGGGGAACCATATGGCGTCTACAGATTGTGTGCAGAACGAGCAGCGCTAACCCGGTGTTCTCCTGTGATCCCCCCCTGCGCTCAAAAGATGAACTGCTTGCTCTCACCCTTCCGTGGGCATCCTCCAGGATGTTGGACGGCTTAATATCCCCATGGCACACGCCGTAGCGGTGGATGTACTGAACTCCTCTTGCAGCCTGCGTCAAGTGGTTTCGTTTCGGGCGGTTATATTTCGCGCGGCGATATTATATGTGGCACAGGAGCCATCCCACCGGGTACTTAATCGGTATTTCGCTCTTCCAATGGGGAGCTCCATACCATGTGCGAAAACCAGAGGCTCTGGAAAACAAGGGATGTACACGCAACCACATGATGAAATTCCCATAATGTAGGCATACCGTGCGGGAGGGATCTAAATACGGGTCAGCTTGCCCGAGGTGTAGCGGGGTAGTAAACACGTTGGTGCCTCTATAATAGCTCCCTCTACCTGGGGATGGGCCTTAGTGAAATGCTGTTGCTGGCTTGCTTCTTGTTCCCCTCTCTAAACAAATCGTGAGTTCAAACACCATAACCAAAGGCAAAACCTCCACGAATCATACCAGGCGTGCTACGAGTAGGGCAATGAAGTATTGGCACCTGTCATGGGCGCAGACAACCGCACAAGACCAGCCTGACGCGCGCGCACACACTTGAGTAAATCAGCGTTTTTGAGTTTTCTGTGCCCCGCCTAATTTGGCATTCAATGGAAATATCACCTGTATGAACTTTGCTATCGCCACGTCCCCAGGAAGAGGCTCGACGATATATTCTTCCTTCAACAAGGGACCACCTTCCATAAACTCCTGAATAAGGTACACCTACACGGCACATAACGTCCGTAAAGGGGGAGAGCAAGATGCCTTGGATAAGGTACACCAAAACGGAACATAACACTCATCACGAGCGAACAAAGAGCCTTAGAAAAGGTACACATACATACACGGAACATATCGTCGATAAAGAGAAAGCAAGGGGCGTGGGATAAGGTACACCTACACGAAACATAACGCCCATCAACAGGGGGTCAGGGTCTTTCGAAAAGGTGCATATACACGGAACAGAACGTCCGTAAAGAGAGGGAGCAAGGTACCTTTGATACGGCACACCTCCACGAAACATGACGCCCATCAAAAGCGAGCAAACAGTCTTGGATAACGTACACATCCACGGAACATAACGTCGATAAAGAGAGAGCGAGGGGCTTTGGATAAGGTACACATACACGGAACATCACGTCCGTAAAGAGAGAGAGAGCGCGAGGGGCCTTGGATAAAGTACACCTACACAGAACATATCACCATGCTGGCAGTTTCAAGAGAATTTCGAAAACACCAATTTTTACAATACATATGTTTGGGAGTTTTTTTCCCTCAAATTTTGAGAGTGTGTCCACCTGAACGTGTCATCTCCCATGCAACCGATGTGGTCCACGCAACATTGTGCGGTGCCGCCGGCTACTTCAAAGGAGAGAAGCGGCCATTGCTAGAGGTAGCACCCCCGGAGCAGTCGCAGCACAACCTCCGAAGCCCCTTAGCGCAGCCTAGACCGTCTGCGGCTCCTAAAAACAAACCAAGGCCGCCGCCAACCCAAGTTTTCGTCGCGGTGCACCCCGGAAGACCCGCGAGAAACAACTACAGCTCGACTTCCCTACGAGCTTCAATAGGTGTATTCCAGTCACTGCTGCCAGCTTGGGGCTCCGGGGCTGCTCCAGCCCACATAAGAGATTCCAAGAGCGATAACCTCCCATTAACCGTTGCCAGCAAAAAACAAATGTCACCGGCCGCGACGGCCCGTAGAGGGCGCGTGCCGTCGCTCGCCTAGTCGGTTTTCGACGAGTGTTTCTTGATATGTGTGCGTTATTCGAAACTTATAACATAAAACACATTATTTGACAAGACGCACGAAAAAAAAACCATGACATTTTAGTCAATTACGATTCGTGAATATTCAATTACGTAACTTTATGTTTCTCGTTACGACGGGCACCAAGGAGAGAGCAAGTGAGCCACCTTCCATAAACTCCGGGATGAGGTACACCTACACGGGACATAAAATCCATAAAGAGCTAGTGGCCTTGGACAAGGTACTCCTGGACAAGGTACATCTGCACGGAAAGTAGGCCCCCACATTAAGGGAGACGGCTACCCGCGGGTTGCCGTCCGTCGCGGCAAGCTTGCAGACGGTTGGCGTCTTCTATCGCTGAGGGAAATGTAAAGGTGGAAGGTAGGTCCCTCAACGATTTGTTTTTGTCGTGCGCGCCGTAGTACGCCTAACGTATACCAGTACACAGCACGAAACAAGTTTAGATGAGACAACGCAGCCCACGGAAGGTGGCCAAGGATGAACTAAGAAACACGAGGAAATTTGGGTAGGACCACCGACCGGGGCATGAGGCCTCGTCCAATCCAAAACTTACACTGAATGATCGTTGGCAGCGTAAACTATTATTTTAGCAAAACGGGTGGGCGAATACGTGTTTTACGTATTTTACCTTCCGTGAGCGGGGGTCACTGATGGCCTCCCACAGCGCCACTATGTTGGGGTGCCTGATCCTTTTCATCACGGACACCTCGCGCTTGAGGCTGCTCTCGAGGTGCTCCTTACGTCTTCCCTTGCGCGGTCTTGTCATCACCTTGAGAGGGGGGAAGGAAAAAAAACATAGCAGGGATAGCT
This sequence comes from Saccharina japonica, assembly GCA_008828725.1. NCBI lineage: Eukaryota > Phaeophyceae > Laminariales > Laminariaceae > Saccharina > Saccharina japonica. The sequence goes on along the minus strand of MEHQ01002596.1, from coordinate 60,493 downwards.
TTGGTAAAGAAAACTTGGCGCGTCGGGCATCTGGGTCATCACCTTTCAGGGATTCATACACAGTAGGGTTGGTGCCATCGTCTCTTGTGGATCCCCAAAATTTGAATTCGAGAAAATGTGTAGGCAACAATCCCATGGCCTACTATGGGATGTATTACCGGGGAAGTTCCGGGCAATTACCCTGTAATTACCGGGTAATTACAGGGTAATTCCGGAGCTGAAGAGCTCCGTCAGTCAGACGTATCTCGGGCCAAAGTGTGCTCCCTTTATTGTAGCACGCGGCTAGGCCCCAACCCTCGTACACCAACTGCACGCATTGTTTGGGGGACAAACTACTTGGAATTAGTGTAGGATGGCAAGCTAGAACTGTTGTTGCAGCGTGTTTTCGGAGGGTTCGAACCTTCATAGCGTAGGCGGTGTCTGTCTCGGCGTGCACGACCTTGAAGACCTCCCCGAAGCTCCCCTCGCCGACTTTGTGGCAAACGCGGTACTTGTTCACCATCCGCTCGCGGCTCTCCCTGTTCTTGTTCCCCCCGCGTGTCATCTGTGGGTTGGGGTACGGGGTATCTGCCATATGTCTCACATACGGTCATCTGTGGGTTGGGGTATGGAGTCCGGCCCTATTTCACATGTTCATGGTTTCATGTTTCATTCCCATCTCCTCAACGGGGAATAAGTATACCGCCGCTGTGATTAACGTATCGCCCAGGACGTTCAGGGAATATTCCCAATTCCCACCCCCCAAGAGTGCAAACAAGGTCTTCCTGGTTGGTGAAAACCCAACGTGCTTCGCCCAGGCATTGTAGAGACGCGAGGGTCTATGGCAATACGACTACGGCCATGCACGAGATGAGTACACTCCCCCCCAAAAGCCATTGATTAAGTATTGCGGTGACGGCCGGCAAACCCGTCACCCACCGCGAACTGACCCCTTCGGGACCCAGGCCTACAGCACGAAACACTATACCATCTACAGGGGTCTTGCCAGACATCGACAGCGTGAGCGCACAGCCGTTCGGGTTGATGCCATCCAGCGCGCGTGTGGTGTAGCTGAGTTTTCTCAGTTGAGAGGTTACAGTAACAGACATTGCCCACACTCTTTAGTCCAACAACCCGGGCTGGTTGATTTGTATGAAATAGCGACTCGCGCTTGTATGTAATTGTCAAAACAAGCGTTTCGTCATTTGGTTTGTCATCTCGAGTGCCGAAAAGGGGGTTGAAGGATGATCACCTTCAGTGTGCGCCGGAAGCTCGATCTCGCCTGGCATTTGAGCAGCCCGAACTGCGCTGCTATTTGATGGCGTGTTTGGGACGGGCGGGTGCCGCGCGTATTGGCAAAGGGTGGGTTATACTTAGCAACAAGTACCTGGTACCAGTTTGTGTATCTCGCGCTGACGCTTGTGGGGGAGGTTTTGTAGGTCTATGAATCTGGGACATTCACGAGTCGGGTCAAACCTCGCGGGTCAGGCCGGGTCGGGTCGGTTGAGAGTGACTCGACCCGACCTGTGAGGGTTTGAAAACCTACTGACCCGATCTGGCCCGACCCAACCCGACCCGTGAGAATTCGAAAACTTCCCCAGCCAACCCGTTTGGGTCGTGGCCAGTGAAGAGCCCAGCTTATTGTGATGACGAGGGTTCCCGGGAAGTGACGGCTACCTTACAGCCAGTGATGTCGGATTTCGGGAGAAATTCCTCATGATTTCGCGTATTTCGGCAAAAAGCAACATTTTGACTTATTTCGCGTAATTTCGGCAAAACAAAACGTTTAAAAAACGTCCCCGGGTACGATCAAAGTGCACTATTTTATTTTATTTTCATTTGTCTGATTTTATATCATTATTTTGGTTCGTGTAGCGCCCCGACAGTGCTGGAACCAATTGTTGTGAGCGCCTCCTTGGCTGGGGGCGATGCTTATGAAAGGGTCGAATATCTCGCGGACACCTTCGTGCTTCGGCTTCTTGGCTATCCACGAGGACATCGACATTGTAGCAGCAGCTCGCAGGGCCACAGCTCAAGCTCGGAGTCCAAATATGGCGCTCAGTGAGAGCTCGCAGGGCCACAACGCAAGCTCGGAATCCAACTATGGCGCCCAGGGAGAGCACAAATGCAGGGTTTCCTATCGAAATGTATGGCTTGTGCTATTAGGGGATTTGGGGCTTCCGGTAATTGCGTCGGCCAATCACCGTGCTTACGGCAAAAACAAGCTCGCCGAAAGCACGAAATTACGAAATCCGACATCACTGCTTACAACAGTGCAATACTTATAACGTTTGTCGGAATATCTCACAGCACTCCGTATCAGTGCCTGCCGGCTGGTCTGGACCGCAGCCAGCACGTCGTAAAACCCATGGTGATGCATACGAAACGCCGTGCTTAAACAGATCTACAAGTGGTCTGGTACAGTAGCGACCCTTATGTAGTGGCAATCATATTCGTTCAAAGACTAACCAGCGTACATCATCATATGCATATATGTGCACGGCATCCTACGCTAACCCCGAACAAGCATATTGTATACCCGGCAAGCAGGAAAACGCGCGACAAGATGTCGTGTGCGGATCGAACCCTCCACGGTAATGATCCCGGACGAGACACGGCGATATGTTGGTCAAGGAAGAAGACAAGAGAACGATGTCATATGTTGTTTTTGTTATGTCTGCTGGTTTTTTTGCTTATAGGTTTGCTTGTTGGTGTATTCTTACGTGCAGGGGGTGGCTGGGACTCCCGCCTGTCGCTCGACCGGGGGACTGGGGCTCTCGCAGTGCTGACCTGATTATCTAGCATATCCCTGCGTGTGGCAAGTGGTGTGATGGGCGGTTTCCGAAACCATGGGGTGGGGAGAACCGAGATGCTTATCTTCGAACTCGGCAGATGATAGAGACAACGAAGCCGGGGGGGGGGGCGTTGAAGAAGCTAGGAGTTAGTTGATCGATCGCTTGGCATGCCCTAGCAGATCGGGCGGGGCGCGGGGGTGCTTAATGTAGCGCTCCAGTTGAAAATAGGCCAGGCGGGTGCGGGGGGTATATAGCGCTCTATTATTAGTTGCAAAAGTTTCTTGCATACCGGCTATGACTTGAGCATTGTGGGCCACTCTAAGTGACAGGCGGCGTATCGCATTGCGATGCATGGGAACGCTGGTCGAAGATTTGTGTTGGTTTTTCTTGGTGCGGGCGATGACAATCTATAACAGAGGGGACATGAGCTGTTGACACACTGTGCGTCCGAAACGTGAACAGGTGCGTTGCTTGCTCAGCTATTGTCTCCGTATCTCGTTAAAAACGGACAGACATCATGCAACGTCCTTGAGGCTACGACGTAGTTCAGATACAGTACCTTCGGTACGACCTGTGCACGGGTGAACGCGCGATTATGAGGTAAGTCGACAAACATTGACTTACACCTTGCGTACTACGTACACCAGTATATACCGGGAGGGGGAGAAGAGACGACACCTTACCTGTGACCGCGGCTTATTATATTGTCCAGGATGTTGCTGAGGGTAAAACCTCCGAGGCGTTCTATGCTAGGGGTACGTAGCACTTTTTTGTTTCGGCCGTTGTTTTTTTCTGGCTGACAGGTTCCTCAATCGAATAATTACATGACTTCGCTGGAGTTTTATTTGTGTTTTGACGCATAGCACGACAGACGGGCACCATGTTACAGAGTTTTCTGAGACTCCTCGCTTGAGGAGCTCTATGCTAATACCAAGTAAAAAAAAGTCATTTTGGGGAACACCAAAGTGCTACGTACCTGACGAGCAATCCAATGGCCTACAAATAGGTACGCCATGAAAACTGTTGCAACGATTTGGGGTCAAGGATCCCCGATAAGCCAGAAAACATTTCGGCCAAAAGTGCTACCTCTATCGACCCATGCTACGATAGAGGTGCGCCATGTTTTTCCTGAGCTTCTCACTCAAGGAGCGTCATACCTCACCGACAAAACTATTTCGGAGGAGAATAAAAGTTCTGCCGGAGGATAAATATCCTGACCGAAGTATACTCTGAAAAATGATTCGGCACAAAAAGGAAAGTCCAACGAATATGGGTTGAAGGAGCCCGATCGTTCAGAAAACGATTCAGCCAAAACGTGCTACCTCTACCGTAGCACACGTCTATCGTAGCACGCGTCTTGTTATGCATGTTTTTGATGTAAGCTGTAAGACTACTGTAAGATCATGGGCCTTGTTCATCGAGTTGAAAATTTCATTTTTCTCAAAGGTCGGCAGTTGGGTGGGGATACATGTATCCTGTACTATAATGAAGTGATAAAAATCCTCAAAACAGTGTCAGGTGCAACTCTCTCGTAGCATGAATCCTCCGCCACAATGCTGAGCTGGTAAGTGAAAGTGGTGCGTGAAAACAATATCCAAAACCAAAGTTCCCTGGCCAGAGGGGCCACGTGAGCCCCCCCCCCCCCCCCTTTCCCCCGCCGCTCCAACCCCTCCCAACCTGCCCCGAGCATTACCTTGTTGCCCTGCAAGTCTGCCGCGCGACTGGTTGAGCTTCCCAGCGCTGTTGAAGGTGTGCCTACTCACGCCATATCAGCCTGGTTGGTAAAATACAAGGGACTTTGGTTGTGCTCCCAAAACAATTCCAATATCCCTTATGCTTACGATCAACAAAGTGTATCTTACCGCCGGGTTTTTCCCTCGCTGTTCTGTTGCCGAGGTTTTGCTACGCGGGCCCACCAAAGGCGATCAAAGTGTACATATGAATCCCGACCCTAGTCGAGCATCTGATTCGCTAGAGTACCAACCCTGCTCGAAGTATACGTAGTGCGGCTGATTGTTGGCCATCAGAGCGAGGACCGGAGCTGTGTCATGGTATTTTATGTAGCCCGTCAGGTAGCAAGTCCGTCAGGCGTGACGTGGAAACGTTGGCGGGCAGTTTGGGGCGTGAACAGAAGCATCAGGTACGCGATACGCTTGGGTTGAGAATCGAGCCGTTGGGTGCGGTGTGGAGCAAACTGTGGTCAGTTTGGGGCTTAAACAAACATACCAGGTATTGGATAGTATGCCTCCGAGTTCACCCTCTCTTGGGACTTTATAGCGGAAAAACCGACGCTAAAAACGGCCCTTTTAAGCGACGGCAACTGCGTGATTGAGGGGTGATAGAAAATTGGCGTCCGAGTTACAACGTTTTCAATGCCAGGAGTCCTACAGCACGGGCGCAACAGGATCCTAGTCGTATTTCTAGGCGCTCACGCAGCTCATAGACGTTGGTGAAACCAAAGCCATCATTGTTTTGGCCACTATCTCGGGGCCCCAAAGCGAGCCGTTAGGTGTGGCATGGAGATGTCTGCGGTTAGCTTAGGACGCGAGATAAAGTAGTATGTATGTCCCGAACCGCCACCCACCTAGTCTCCCGAGTGCACGCAGTCTTTAGAGCCGTGCGCTCCATCAGCTCGTGAAAAGATTTATCAGCGAGACACCTCCTGAAAGCTTGCTTCAGGAGGTAGATGCACGTCACCTTCAACGACAAGAAACAGACGATATATATATATGCCCACACGCGTTAAACGGACACATTTGGGGTGAGAGCTTCGACGTTGATCACTCAGAAACATTCCCTCGGTGAAAAACGAAAACCAAGAGCACCACAACAAAAACGGCAACGATTAATGTTGTAGTGGGCTCTAGCATCAACCTGTATATCTTCCCTCACACTCTAGCCTCTGAGTCGGAAACAGCAGACTTTCCGAAAAAAGGTACGGTTGGTGCATGCTGTTGTCGAGGCTAGGCTCTGCGTTATGCCGCCCAATCGTATCCGACAGGTTCGTTCAGAGTTAAAACGACACCGTCCGCAGAGCAAGACACAAGATCCCAAATGCTGAATGTACATCTCCCAATATGTGAATGTATTGTATGTCTGTACAGTGTGGTAAGAGGTGATGATTATACCGGCAGCTATCTACAAGAATCCAGCCCCCAACCTTTCAAGGCAAGCACTTCGTCCCGGGCACGATACGGCACACCCACGGCGGGGATAGTGAAAGGGCCCCAGATCAAAGAGAGCACTATAGCACGCCAGGCTGTTTTGGCTGCTGTACTGAGCATGTCGGTCAGGTCTACCTTCGTTGCCGCGCGGATGTTGGCATTTCGTGGTTCGTCGTAGATGAGGGCCATCTCCCCAAAGAACGTGCCCTCGTACAGTCGCGTCAATGATATTTCTTCACTGTGGCGTGGCGATTGTTCTCTCTCTGGGAAAGTTATTGTCCCATCATCGGTCGCCATTTCGGGCCCCTTGAGTGCCAGTCTGGACCCCGTCAGAGCCTTTTCGGGGCCCTTCAGCGCCGGTGCTGGACTGTTGAGCATCAGTTCGGGCCCCTTATGTGCCGGTTCGGGGCCCTTCAGCGCCATTCCAGGCTCTTTCAGCGCCGGTTCAGTCCCCTCCAGCGCCATTCCGGGTCCCTTTAGCGCCGGTTCGGGCCCTTTCAGCGCCAGTTCGGGGGCCATGAGTGCGTCCTGGCGGTGCATATCGGTACCTATATTGCCGCGAGAGAGTTTGTCGTCCTTGGCTTTGTCGTTTTCGACTTCTCTGTGCGAACCGCATGTCACGGGTGTGGCAGAATCTAGCTTCACGCCATCTTCTTCAAAGCCACCTGTGTGATCACCACGGCGAAAGGCTCCGCTTTCTCCCCCGCCTTCGACCTTCACTCCGTCCGGACAAGAGACAACACCCCCCCCCGTGACATCGGTGTAGTCGGGGCGTTTAATGTCGGTATACATCTCTGGAGTAGAGGTTGAGCTTTGATTTTGTTTCGCGCTAAAGGACGCGAGTGTGCCTGAAGAGTCGTCCCCTCCCGTAGTCGAAGGGGTGGTCGCGGGGATTGATGAGCCGGACGAGCTGGAAGCCGCGTCGTCCCGAATTGTTCTCGTAACAGCTACCGTGCCACTGGTGATCATGAAGAACGCCTCTGCTGGCTCCTGTGCGCATGAGGGGGGGTACTCATGTCGTGTTTATGGCCGTAGTCGTATCCTTACAATGCCGGGACGGAGAGCATATGGCGACTGACCACGAATGACATGTATAGAGCGTTTTTTAACACTGGGTGTCGTTCTGCAGCCCCGAGATATGTGTATTTCGTTTACTCTCTTGGGAATTCAGAGAGAAAAATTGACGAAGGAGGCGTTCTACGATATTAGAGGTAGCAACATTTGGGCCGATTATTTTTGGGGATGACGGGGCTCCTTAACCCAAAACCGTCGGAATTTCGTCTGATGCTTACAGGCCACGGGAGGGATTGTTCATCGGGTAGCACTTCTGTTTCCCTTCGAATCAGTTTTTTACTTACTATTAGTATAGAGCCCCTCAAGTGGCCACCCTCAGAAGGCAAAAAGATGTACTGGGTGCAGGTGCACCTCTACTTTAGCATGCGTTGATGAACAGCGACGATTGCAGTAACGACCACTGCGTGAGTGGGGGACGCGTACGGCACTGTAGCAGCATGTTTTTTACCATTGCTGGGCGCCCACGTTGCTCGGCGATGGTTGACACAACACCCAAAAGTGATCATTGTTTTAAATCGATAGCTCGGGACCCAAAAGGTGTGGACAGCGAGAGAGGTTCACACAGGTTATTATTTTCAAGTTGCCCGTCTCCGACATTGTGGTACATGGACGTAAGCGTCGGTCACTCAGTCTGAAACAACTGTACTACGATAGTAAAATTTTCTCACTTGGGTGACCTCCACCGGTCACAACAGTTTGGTCCAAGAAGCGCACCCTCTACTGTGCGATGCGTCCAATGATGAGAGAAGGTGTCATCGACAATCTCCGAGTGTCTTACGCTTACCCCTCTCCCGGCAACCAAACCCTCGGGCTGGGAGTCGGTGTGTTCGATGGAGTCAATGGTGAGGTGTGGGGATAGAATTGGGTGTCACCGACAACCTCCTAATGACTTGCACTTACCCCTTCTCTGACTATCAGATCATCGGGCTCGAAGTCTTTGTAGTTGATGGAGTCGATGATGAGATCCTGCGCCACCGGCGAGAGATCAGCAAGCAGGGGCACCTGCAAGTACCAGGTACCACACACACACGGACGTACGTAGGACGAGCCACGCCATGCCACGCACGGTAGGGAGGGGACAAGTTCGGACTGACAGGGAGGAGATCCTCAACCGAGCGAACGCCACCCAATATTCTTGTACTCCCGTTTGGGATTCACAGCTGTATTCGTTCCATGCCCCCCATGGGATTTTTTGTCAGATGACCCATACGAGTCATCTTAAGCCTGTTATTGGGTTGGGTGAAACGCTCCTGACGTCCGAAACTTGGGACTGCACCTATCCGTTGTCTCGATTTGGTGATGTTGAATCATGTTTTCGGTTATCGGCACTCACGCTGCACATTGAAGGATGGAAAAAACTAAAACAGAGAGAGAGTAAATCAGCAACGTGAGAAAAAGGGTAAACTACGAGTACTTTTCGCAGTTTGTTATGTGGGAAACGCGTTTTACCATACGTATTGACAAAACTGTGACGGCGGACGCCTTAAGCAACTCGAAAGGGGTCAAAAGTATAAACTCGGAATATCTCGTGATAATATATAAAACATAAGTACGGTACCCGCTGTGCCCGTGACATGACCCCGGCCAAGAGCACCTACCTTCCTGATAAGAAGGCAGAGGCGAAACTCCGACCAGCGAGGAAAGGCTGGAGCACGAAGAACAGCACAGGACATATCTACCGCCGCGCGAACGGTAGCCGGCCGGCTGTATGCCGTGCTGTTTGGTGTTGAGTTGAACGCAACGTAAAACGATTACAATCGAAACAAGCAAGCGGAATAGGTTTACAATATGAACATCCCGATGGCGAACTACACAAAAAGTGAAGACTGGAACCCGGCTCAGTTAATCGGCAAACAAGCGGAATAGGTTTACACAACGTTGAACATTCCGATGGCGAATTGTATTAAAGCTGAAGACTGAAACCCGGCTCAAATATTAATAATCAGCCTGGCTGGGGCCAAACTATCGGGCGCGGACCACAACTAAACTGAAGCACATCAATAGACGTGGATTGGACTGCTTCGAGACTGAGTCTAGAACTATTACGAGCGAAACCAGCCGCAGTTTTCTCTGACCGCCTATAATATAAGGCACGCCTTACTCATTCTACTTGGGGGGAGGGGGGTGTCACGTATAGAAACATTGAAGCCGACGATTCACCCTGTCCGATCGAAATTCTCCAAAAACAGCGTTATCTCCGAAACCATTTGTTTGTTTTGAATGCCCTCCATCAGCACACACAGTTGACGATGGTTGACGCCAGTTACAAATATCTACCGGCGCAAGTTCCTAGCGACGGTAAGGCATGCCCTACGTTAATTATGGTGTTGCTGCTTCTGTGAAGTGGACGGAATAAATACACGAAAAGACAAATTTTATCTGAGCACCCAATTACGTCCACACGCCCCCCAAACACCCCACCTATAGATGAGACCATGCTCCCCAAAGATGCGCCCAGGGGGAACGAAAGCGCGCGTCTTATCAACTTCGTCGCTCTTTACGACCTCGCATTCTGAAGCGGTCCCATTGCCCTTGTTCTCTGTGGGCCCCAGCGTTTTCCCATCGTGCTGAAACACGCTAGCGGTGGGGTCAATATTGACGTACAGTGCGTCCGACGGCTCTCCCTCCCGGAAGATAACATCGCCGCTGGAAAATTGCACTGTGTTGAGGTCTCGAATGAGCTCGACTTGCCTTATTAGCGGAAGCTTACCTTTAGCAGAGGGGGAAGGGGGGGGGGGGTGATGTGTCGTCACGGCGAAGAAGAAAGGCATGGGGTTACCTAACTCATATAGCAAGAAGAGGTAGCGCTGAGAGGAGCAACTCCCGCAAGGTTTGTAAGCCGGAAAGCCAAAACGACGAACGAAACAAAGCAGATACGACCAAGATGTTGGGGTTTGACAAATTGCCCAACTACGACATATCGCCCATTTGTTTATTGTTTTACTTGTGCGTTTGAACCTGGAAGATCCTCTCGGGAGAACCATTGTCGTTCTTGTATGCAGGAGTTTTCGTCAGCACCGGTACTGGGTTGGGAACACTTCACGAAACTGACAACATTCGACTCGATCGACCAGCCGCACGAGGAATGTTTAAGCCGTGCCAAGATATAGGAAGAGGGGGTGTACGGTTGACTCCTCAAGTTTTGTCTGGATGATTGGACTCTTCAACTCAGACGCTACTCTCTCACTGTACTTGAGATACGCTTCATGATGTATACGTATACGTACAAGATGTATAACCCAAAGGGGATTGCTGATGGGGTATATAGCGAGCACAAATAGTTGTGCTCACGTCCCATGAATGTGTGGGAGAAAGAGCTCATCGTTTTCGTACGAACCGCGAGAACAACACCGAAGCACTCCTCCTACCGTGACACGGGCTCTTCCGTGTGCCTAACAACACCGTCCGTAAATATATACCCCCACCAATAACATCTGCTTCATCTCACCAAAGTGAAGGTCCTCCACCCCCAGCATAGCCTCTCGTAGCTCCCGACTCTCCGCTAGAAACGCTATGTCCCGTTCATCCATTCCCATATTCTGCAGGCCCCCGGGATTTTCCTCGTCGCTTGAATCGCAGTCGTCGCTCTCACTATTGAGAAAGTTCCTAGCCATTTCACCAACAGCACCGCCTCCTCCGTATTGACCACAGCCGTCACCTCCCGAACGGCTCATGGGTCCACTACTAGCTGCCAAACTGCCCGACTCCTCCAGAAAGTCGCAGACTTCGACCTCCGACGAGCTTCCCTCTTCTGAATCTGAAAACGATACGTTCGAGGACAACATGTCGAATATTTCGCCTTTCTCGTAGGCGGGTAGTCCCATAGCCATGTTAGCGGCAGAGGTATGTTCGGTCGACAACGGTCCACCGGCGGCATGTGACTCTGCCCCGCTCTGGCCGGCTCCAAATGCGCCAGGTTTCGTGTCTTCAAGCGTCAGCGATCGACTATCCTCGGCCTCGTGGGCTGCATCACCTTGTGCCATCGCGGCTCCTCTGTCAATCCTCACGCCCCCCTCGGTTGGCGATGACGCCATGCTGACGCGCGAGTAGCGCCTAGGACCGAGCACAGCCTTCTTCGACTCCGCCCCTCGAGTAGGTGAGGCAGAGGAGCGATCAGTGATGCGGGAAGTACGCGTGGCCCTTCCACGCTGCGAAGACGCCCCGGACGGGCTTGCCGCAGAAAGATGGTTCCTGCCACGCATTGCCCTACCGTGTTGAAACACGGGCGAGCCAGGCTTTCGGTTGGACTCCGGCGGTCTGGGCGGGGTGGCCACCGTATTTGAACGGGGAGGGTGCCAAGACGCCCGAAGCGGAACATGAAGGCGGCCCTTCTTCTCGTCCTCCTGGTTGTTCGTCCCGTGTGAAGAGGCCTCGTCACTGCTGCTCTCGGCATCGTCAATCCATGTCTGAGGGTCATTTCGAAACAAACAAGTGCTTTAGTGGAGGATAGTCGAGCTACAACGTGTGGGCTGTCTTCACATTAAACCGTTTTGTGTTTCTATGAAGCGAGAGCCATCGGTATCATACACACAGTGTCTGTCCTGACTGTTCGTCCTACAAGCGAGATACAAGCTTATGCGGTGGAAATGCCTTTAAGAGGAATAATTCCAAGTGGTCGTCAAACATGGATAGTCGAGCTACAACGTGTGTGCTGTCTTCACATTAAACCGTTTTGTGTTTCTATCAAGCGAGAGCCATCGGTATCATACACACAGTGTCTGTCCTGACTGTTCGTCCTACAAGCGAGATACAAGCTTATGCGGTGGAAATGTCTTTGAGAGGAATAATTCCAAGTGGTCGTCAAACATGTGTATTTTGTTTTTTTTGCGTCGTCTCCGGTACTGTACGTAGTGCACTCAACTGCTGTAGGTGCTCGATCCAAGCCAGCTAGACAGGGAAATCGTGCATTATACACTAGATGTACACGAAAATGAATGGGCTAGCGATCAGCCTATGTTGTACTCTCAAAACAATCGCGGCAGGTCAAACTCAACAAACAAAACTTCTACTTCTACTTCTACCTGGTCTGCGCTTACCCTGCTCTAACCCGACCGTTGACTCGATCATATATGGCTGCTTGGTTCGCGAAGCAACCGAGACATACAGTATCGCACCTTCCACTTTTGTTTTTCAATACCATCTTTATCCCGGTCTTGCGAAAGCGTGGTGCCTCCTGCTCGTATGAGTAGCTTTTCCCCAGGGAGCTTGTCAAGATACCGGCCACGCTCCATCGCAGCTCCGGTGTCGCCCGTCCCCCCCGACGTTGCTGTCGTTTTTGTTGGCGGGATACCCGGCGGTGGCGGCGGCGGCGGCGGCGGCGGCTTGTGCTCCCTACCCTCTCGCGACTTTTCTTCTTCTGATGAACTTGTTTTCAAACTGCCTGCAGCGCGCGTGGAATGCACCACCAGAGGCGTCCGGGTGCTGTCCACGGCGCGCGCATCGACATCAGGGCCGGAAGGTTCCTGGTTAATTTGGCGTGGCCGACCCTTCGAAGAACAATCGTGACCTATCTCCTTCTTCTTCAGCGTCATCTTTGCCGACGATTCGGATGATGCGCTTGATCCGGCATCGCTGGGACCGCTCCCGCTCCCACTTTCTCCGTCCGAAAAAAGGAAGGATTGAAAACAGGCCGGTATGGCGGGCTCGGGGATACCACCGCTGCCCCCGTCTGTGGCGCCCTTGCTGAGAGACGGCGCATGCTCGACGCTGGTCTCCTCTGCGTCTACTTTGGGCGTACGTCCAACACAGTAGGTTCTTGAATGTTGTTGCTGCTGACGTTGTTGTCTGCCGAAACCCGAGGCACGATACGGCGTAGACGGGGGGTCGCCGAGAACCCGAGCATCCGCGGGGCTTGGGGGCTCAGTGCAAACCGCTGGCGTGACGGGTGGGGTACGGTCGCACTCGCCTTCTGAGCGCGACGGTTAATTCACATCAGCAGCAGTAGTGACGTGAAACGGGGCAAGAACGGGCATGTTTGTGAGGTTGGTTATATGTTCCGGACACGACATCGTTGCAGCACGAGCCCTGGGGGGGGGGGACATCTCCGCAAAGACGTTACTTTCATGTTTACGACAGTTTCAAGTATCCACCAGCGAAAACCCCGATTCAGGGCACCCTGTATAGTAATTGAATTGCATATCAGATACAGCAATAGGCCTTCCATCTTCTACTGTTGTACGAGCCTTTTCCGACGGCTCCGGTCGCGTGGGAAAAAATCTACTTCTTGCTTGTAGCCCCCACGCGCACTCGCAAACATCGGGGCGTGTCCTTCTTTTGTCAAAATTAACCGAAAAAACGCGGGAACAGCAGTTCTGGTCTATCATCCTACAATATTACGGGGGTGGCATAGTAATACATAGTAAACAAGACCGACGGTATACACAAAAATCTATATATTTTACTATTTTTACGAACAATATTTGGTCCTATTTACTATGGTCCCCCGTATTACAGGGGTCCGCATCTGAGTTTTCCCCGAAATTTATAAGAAATTTCTAAATCCGTTTTTGTTTTTTCGTAGATTCAGAAAAAAAAGAACAGCTCAGAATGAAGATACGTTTCAAAACCAAAGGCATTTTGCCCCGCCGATTCGTATGACGAAACAGAAAGCATGCTCGGTAACACAAGGAACTGGAGCTCCCTTCTACCCAATGCCGGCGTCATTTGAGCCCTTGTAGCCGGCACACTGCTCTCCGATCTGCCGGCAAGGCTTGTGTCTCCGAGCTGCTGCAAATCTGCAAATCGCTCGTCCCGAGTACGCCCTCTAACAAAGTTAATGGTGCTCGAGCCAGCATCATAGCCCAACGAAGCCATGGGTGGCAGGCACCCCACAACCCACAGGGTCATTGTAACGTCGGCCGTTCAAATTTCGTTGCTTGCATTGCTCGCGAGGTCAATCTGCTCGTACTCGTTCGTATCAGAAGTGAGTGGAGTCGCGGCGCGTCAGTTTTCGTTTACATCATCCTCGTAGATCAGAGGCTGAAACCTCCCGGGTGGAGGCTTCTTTTTGGCTGCGACGACTTGAGGCCGTCTCCCGAGGTCAGAGGGACAACTTGACAGGCTGGAGCTGGTCATGGGGTGCCTTGGCGAGGGAGAACGAGCTGCTGTTCGAAGTCGGTCCTTGGTTTGCTCTGTTGAGGTTTTCGGGGTACATCTTTCTCTTGGCGAGTCTGGACAGAGGGCAGCCCTACCTCTGAAGGACGCGACCATTTGCGTCGCCGATTGCTCTCCTTGAACCCTCTAGTAGAGGACAACAGCCACGCCAAATGTCCCTCGCGCCCCTCTTCCCTAGGTCGAGCACGAGTTGCACCTACAAGCAGCAGAATCTGCGTAAGTTTCCTCGATCGACGAAACGATATTATTGTAGATATTTTGGTTCGAGTACTCGTAATTTGCGCATTTCTTACAGCAGTACCTGCACCGAACGAGTACGAGGAAATTGAGCCCGCGAACGATACAAGCAACGAAATTGGAAACGGCCGACGTTACAATGACCCTGTGGGTTGTGGCGTGCATGTCAACCTTGGTTTCGTTGGGCTAAGATGCTGGCTCGAGCCCCATTAATTTTATTAGAGGGCGCTTGGAGGGCGTACTCTGGACGAGCGATTTGCAGATTTGCAGCAGCTTGAAGGCACACGCCTTGCCGGCAGATCGGAGAGCAGTGTGCCGGCCACAAGGGCTCAAATGACGCCGGGATTGGGTAGAAGGGAGCTCCAGTTCCTTGTGTTACCGAGCATGCCTTATTTTTCGTCATACGAATCGGTGGGGCAAAATGCCTTTGGTTTTGAAACGTATCTTCATTCTGGGCTGTTTGTTTTTATTTGTGATTCTACGTTTGTTTGTTTTTTACTTTTCTTAATTTTCGGGAAAACTCAGATGCGGACCCCTGTAGCTCGAGTCATTAATTGAGCAACTTAATCCGCCCCTACCCCTACAATTAATGGTATACATATATACATACGTGCAGCCTTTTACTTAGCTGCAGTAGGTCAGTCACCTGTCACAATACTGGAACCACACCCGGACCACACCAAAAATTCTCGAAGTTCCATACTTTATCCTACTGTAGATAAAATAATTGAGAGGTGTTTATAACGCGGATCCAACTACTGTACGTCTACGTAGTAGCATTACGTACCTGCCGGTGATATTAGGGCGGGTTTAGACGTCGAATCCGAGACGGCCCCTCTGCCTCTCGCGCCCGGCTCACGATGACACTCCTCGCCAAAAGCGTCGACGGAGCATTTTTTCGAGGGTACGGAGGCCGCCTGTTTGCCGATCTCTCTCTCCATGGGCTCGGAACCACAATGGGCCCTGCTGTACTACTTTGTACACACAGTTGTAGTACAGTAGACGACCCAGGATGGTTTGTATGTGTATGGTGCAAACCTGCGAACGATGCTTTTTTGGAAGTAGGAGGTCCGGGGCCGTCCAAGCGATAGGCAGAGAGTGGCTACGATATCAGACAAGAGCATCAGGTTTTTTGTAAAGCTTATACGACGCATCGAGATCTCAGCGGCGACCTACTGCAGAGAAACTTCGTCCAACCTCATACTGGTATATTCAAGCTGCGTGTGATACTGCTGTTCACTTCGATCGCGCGTAAACGAAGGATGCGTATAGGTCGGTTACTCCCCTGGGATACTTGTACCTGTATGTATACTGTACGAGTGACAGGGACAACAGGACGATTTTTGTTTAGTTTCGAGACGCAGAGGTAAAATTTTCTACAAGTCGTACGCGTAGCGACCACCAGGACAAATTCGAAAAGCGTTTTTCAAACTGTTAACCTCACCCCGCCTAAAATGTGGACAACACGAGCAACGCAAGAACAGTACGCGCATGATACCGCCAAGCTGCACCCACCCGCGTCGTACGTACCCTCGCATTGCTGTTACTGTCAACCGGACTGGCCTACGTACACCAAGCAGTGGCCAATGCTGCAACCAATCGTCGTGCTTGTCTTGTGGCCTTTTTCTTATCAACCCCCAAACAAAGCGTATTAACACAGGCAGGCATAAACAGTGTTCTTTGTGTTTGTTTTGGGGTGGTTTTACCTGTCTGTGTTGTTGTTCGGAGCACAGGCGGTGATGGCAGGGGTTTCCTATATCGCGCTTGCGACGAATCCCTGACCCCATTCAAATACTGTCACCACGAGTGCGCCTGCGACATACACGGAGCAGCTCGTCTTGTTCTGACGTGTCTCCTGTCCAACTCACAGCTGACGTTTTAGGCTAATAATTCGTGGAGCAGCAATCGTGTTGGTTTTCTTTTTCAACACACGCTGAATCCGAAACCGTAATAAATCGCCGAGGGGGAACATAATTTGCTCTACCCGTATCTATCTATAATAATATCACATTACAAGGTTTCCCTTCGGGGTTGTGGTTGACTTCAGATCCCGGGGGTGTCGCAAGCTCAAAAGGTAGAACACAGCTCAGCTGGCGTTCGTACCTCGTACGTACCTCGTACGAGTACCAGCTACTCGTATATACGTAGCCACACCGGGCAAGATCGAAGAACGCAAGAAAAAGCTCTTGGAAGCTACGAGTACGTACTGCAAATGAAGAAAAAGTAGCCATCGGCCACCGGGCAAGCAACCGGGCATCAAGTTACACCGACCAACCCAAACGAGTATATAGTTAGTTGTGGCAATACAATCTACCAGTACGTCGTATATATATACAGGAAGAGGAGCAGTATACACCGAGCAGACGTATGATGCATTATATAAAATCGATATCATCAGTAGAAATTACAACTGGTGTGTAGCAGTAGCCACATGCATTCTTACCTTTTCCACTACCGGTCGTGGGACATAGAACACGCGCGGCCGACGCACCTCACATAGCTTGCAAAGCTGAGCAATCGATTGGGCTTACAGCTGGCACCGGGTGTATCTATCTACTTCGAATATGTCTTCATAAAAATCTACAAGGCGGGTATTTTTTACGAGAACTACTGCTTGCTGCTGCTGCTGTAGTTGTATACCGGTACGACTACGAGAGAAAGGCGTGTGTATACCATACATATATGTACTCCGAACGTACAAAGAGAGTGCAAGAAGTGTCAGAAGAGGTGGAGAGTCTAAGCGCCCTCTCAGGGGCCATACATCGAGTACGCCACATTCGTTGATCGGCAGTTACAAACCTGGGGGCTGCTTTTTTATCTGAAATACCTACAGCACATACCTGGTACTACAGTGCCGGCCATCCCATAAGAAACCTGAGATCGGGCTCGGGCTGACTTCCTTATTTTGTCGGCGCGCGCGGAAACACAACTTATCATTGTACGTACGTAGTGAATGCACGTTCTTCTTTTGGTACCCACAAGAAGATAGTTTCCCTACTGTAGTACCACTCTGGTCGGAAATATAAGGAACGTTTGATATGCATATCAATATTTAAACGATCCTTATATTTATGTCCAGAATGATACTATTAATACGATGAAATGGTGCATTGGGTCCCACACTATTTATTGTTTTAGTTTACTTCCCGTGGAAGTTGCCATGGGAGTTGTTTTTTACTTCTTCCATGGGTATTCAACTTCCATACTCGTAGAAGTAAATATAAATTCCATGTTTTTTTTTTTTACCTCTATGGAGGAAGTAAAACATGGAAGCGAGGGAAGCTTCCATGAATTCATCCCCCTGATCCCGCTTGGTACACCGTCCCACCCAAAGTGGGCTCATCCCGATTACCAAAACGTGGATCAATTACAAATGGGATATCAAAAACCGTGTAGCGCGCAGCGCGGCCAACACTACTCGTAGGCCTGTCTACAGTATTAATAGTGTGGCTGAAGGCCCTCAAAGAGAGTTGCTTTCATGGTAGTATAGTAAATACTCTTTATTTCCATGGAATATTTCATGGAAGTAAATTTACTTCCATGGAAGTAATTTTTTTTATATGGTAGTAAAAAACAATTCCATGGAAGTGCAAAAAATCCCATGGAAGAAAACGTTTACTTCCATGGAAGCAAAAAACCTTCCACGGAAGGAAGCAAAACTTACTTCCATGGAAGTAAAATACAAAAAGTGAGATAATGTGTGTGGTGGACCCGGCCAGCCACTTGTCCTGTGGCGGTTCACCGTCCAAACCCACCGGATGTCTGTGTGGCGGGCGATGAGTGTTTGACTGCACTGTAGGGTCACCCTTTTGTGGACACACTCCAGCGGGTACGGTTCCACCCCCTCCAGAGGGGTTTAGGGGGTGCAGTCAGCCTCCAGAGGGTGACTGCACCAACCCCTCTGAACGTCGGTGTTGTGGGTTTTGTTTTTACCACACGATAGGGTCGATATTATTTGGACACCCTCCAGAGGGGGCGATTCCAAAACCTCCAGAGGGTGTTGAAATATGACACTGGCCTCCAGAGCGTACGCGGCCAAACACTCTGCACGTCCGTTTGGGGTGTCTGAAGTTTACCACACGACAGTGTCCGAAATTTGTGAGCACCCTCCAGTGGGAAGGATTTATTGCCCTCCAGCGGGTGTTGCGGGGTAGCCAAGTGGCCACGTGTGCAGGAAGGAGTCAACTTGCTTAAAGCCTAGGCTCTACAATGTGGCTAGGCTGAGAGCTGTTCTTAAATTTTCAAAAGTTCAGGCAGATAGTCTTGTGGGCTAATTTTTTACGAGCGGGCCGGTACTGGAGGTACATATACACTACATGATGATACTGACTCGGTCTTCCACATCGTGTACTTTTGGTTTATGATGTGGTTTTGGTGGAATCTTATTCCACCCGCTTTCATATGTTTTCATCTACTTGCATGGCATGAAAGCTTCCGCTAACTTATATGGGAGTAGATGAGCCTACGAACTTCCATCAACTTCCTCCGTGGAAGCTTTTCGCCAACTTATTTCCATGGAAAAGTAGATGGATATAGAGGAAGAAACTTCCGAGCAATCCCACGGTAGGGGTACCACTTTTAGGCTCAATATTTTCTGACCGGTTGTGCTTCTCACGTGAGTAACCACCAGATACTCTTATTGTTTTACTGGTATATTTGTTTGTGGACTACCGCATTGGAAGGTTTGGTCGGATTGCGCGAACGGATGTTTCCGAAGTCATGTTTCGGGTGAGATGTCGAGCTCAGACAATTCTGCTGCGCCCCTACCGTGGGATGACTCTTCCCTCTACTTCCCAGCTTCTTCACGAAAGCACGCTACAGAAGCAGCTTCCATGGCAGTATCAGCGCTTCTATGGAAGCAAACAATGATGGGCGCACCTAAAGTATTTGTAATTCGCGAACTGCAGCACTAATTGAAACGCACACGCTATTACCTGTTTATTTTATTGTTTTACGGTGAAAAGTGTTGTCGTACCAAGCCCGATAGACCACAGCAACTCCATTTGTCTGATCGGAACACCTCACCCCGATCCCTCCCGGGCCTGATCCTGCTTGGACCTTGCTCCCATGTGCTGGTGCAGAAACATGTCCAGTCCACCACAGGAGCAGCCGTAGGCCGAGCTCGCAAAGCGCGAACCGTAAAGGCTTGTATTGCTATTAGTCCTGTAATTCGTGAAATGCAATTAGGCACCTTGTGGAAGCTCATGGAAGCTGGTGGAAGCCGGTGGAAGTAGATGTGGAAGTAGATGGAAGCCAATGGATTTCTGTAGAAGTCGGTGGGAGTCGATAAGGAAACTCGCGGAAGTCGATTATTGTGAAGTACGTAGTGAAGCTCGTTGGCTCGTGGAGTATATATGGAAAGCTGTGGAAGTCAGTAGAAGTCGATAGAAGGAGTTAAATGGGAGGTCGATACGGACGCTTGTGGAAGTCGATTTAACGTCTACAAGGAAGATCGAGGAAGTAAATGGAAGTCGCTGGAATTCCATAGAGAAAATAAATGGAAGCTGGTGGAAGTAAATGAAGGTCGGTGGAATGATATGGAAAGCCTGGGAGTTTAAGGAACTTGCGAAAGTCTATACAGGTCTATGGAAGCTCGTGGAAGTAATGGGAGCCGGTAGACTCGTCTCATGGAGGCTATTAGAAGTTCATGAAACTCGTGGAAGTAGGTGAAAGTATGTATTGAAGTTGATGGAAGATCCACAGAATATGGTCGTGCAGCTTCAATTAATGGGAGTAAGGGGACCTTAACCTTCCACTCCCGCCAACAGTGGAAATGTATGCATACTTCAATCTACGTCCATGAAAGCTTCCATGGAAGCTTCCATGTACTTCCATGAAAGCTTCCATCTACTTCCATGGAAGCTTCCATCTGTTTCCATGGAAGCCTCAAGCTACCTCATCCATGGAAACTTCCATCTACTTCCATGAGAAAGGAAGATAGAGTGGTGAAACCCTTAACTGTGTACTGGCTGGTACTTTTCATGAGGAGGTGACCAACGCATGCATCTTACTATGACGGGGGAACGCAGTAATCAGGGCCCAATATGCTTAGTAAAAAATCTGGAAAGTAGTGGTTTTTGTCTACGTGATGGGTCCTGAGTACTATGATCTCCCGAAATATGCGTGGCAATAAAAGGACAACTAAGACCTACTCAGGTGTTTTTGTTCTTGTTGTTCTTGTAAAGCCCTGCTATAACCGACCCACCAATGACTCCACCCCTCCCATACACGGCACTGCATGTGCATCCAATAAATAACAAAAATGTTCGAGGTTTCCTACGATGTAACATCGGGATATAATATCATGGAGATCCGTGCTTGGAAAACGAGGTTGGTTCCAGCATCTTTGAACTCGAATATCTTAGATAGTGTAGTACCGGAGCCGCAAGTCATTGTCTCCCATCTATTACTAGCACCCCAATGGCGACAACATAAGTGAGGAGGGGGCAAGAAATTCAGACAAAGCTGCCGCCAGCACGTTGATTGTGTCATGCGTGTGGCTGAATAAGACGCATGCCTTATAAGGGTGGGTACGTATGTTACCTTAAGGTACGGGTGCGCCTGCAATTGTACGAGGCTCCTCGCTTGATTATAGTATAGGCTTTAAGGAACGAGCTCGGACTTAACCCGATCGGAAAATCCCATGGCTTACGCAGTAAATCTGTAACAAAAAAGTAATGCAGAAACAAATCATGCTGAGCAGTTAAATTCCGTAGTTGCGAAGCCTCATGTCGGCCAGAAAAATGTTGCCAAAGTAATGCTACCCCTATATATATATAGTAGCACGCTTCGTTACTTAATGTGTACACGAGTTTCGGTGTTTTCCCGCTGAAGAATTTCCAAAATCTGGAAATCACTTACAATATGGAAAGTTTGGGGGGGGGAGCTCTCCGATAATAACGCTCCTAAGACCGGAATTGGTGCGGTAAGAGCTTATATCCCTTGCCTTAGGAGAAAAGAATACGCTACGGTACGATAACCTGAGTGGGAGGGAGGATCCAACATGATTCCTCCCAACTCCTATATATGGTCTCGCTTTTGGGTGTGTTGGGTTTGACACTGCTCGGGTGCGCTGTTAATTTCATTTAGATAGTGATCGGGCCCACATTATGGAAGCCCACCGCTTTTTCATCGTCCGATATCCGGAATATGTTGGCCCTCGACCTTGCGCCTGCGACAAGCTGGCGACAACTTCGTTGCTCCGATCCGCGCAGGAGAAAAAGCTGCAAAAAACAACGTGGGTCAGCTGCGGGACAACGATTTATCAAATAGGTAATGCACCCTCAGTCAGTACCTGTCGTAGCCCTAACTAAACGATATTGGTTATGAAGGAAAGCCGCCGTCAGTTATTTTTCAACACTATTTTTGGTGTCGTGTTCTCTCTTCGTAGTGCCGCTCGACCTTTCCGTCGCATCCGGTAGTTGAACAACTATAATAACATTGATACAGTAGTTAACATCCCAACATCTTGCTCAACCCTATAGTGTGGCAGGAAAAGCAATCTCCGTAAACGTTTCCGCCGCCCTTAGTTATTAATACATGTATGATACACATGTTACATGCATGGCAGTTATAAAGGGCAATTACGTCGTGCCTTGTAGTTCACATTATTACTGTAGACTGTACCACCGCTCACAAGGTCCAACTTGTTGGGATCTATATATATATATATTCTTCGTATATATACATACGTTGGTATACGACAGCAACTTGTAAATTGGCACCTCGTAGTTCAAGGAGGGTGGAGCGAGTCGAGGATCGATGTTAAGCCAGAAGTAAGTACAGAAGGGAGTTACTGATGTTACAGGCTTTTCTCATACTGCAAGGGTCCTTTTTTTGTTCCCCTGGGTTTTTTATATATCTTGCTAATCCACGTTGAAGCTCGTGCTGCACACTGCCGGATGGAAAACGCAGTGACAAATTAGTCCCTATAAGACCGTGCTTAGAGCGGCCGAATTATGCCTAACTGTTACAGCATATTTAGTAAACAGGACCTACGGTAAAGACAAAAAAAAAACTACATATTTCCCTATTTTTACTTGGTCGTATTTACTATGGCCCTCCGTAATAGTTATCGTCCACGTTCATATTGCATTTCACACCAAGGTAGGTAGTGTAGTGTATAGGTATGGAGAATGTTATTGGTATTGCCCCGACGAACGTTATACCTCCTGGTAAAGCTTGGGCAGATTTACCATAAAGTCATAAACATTAACACATAGGTATCAAACACCGACCACTACTGACGGAACGCCAATTGCAGACTACAAGAAGGCACCCAGAACCAGGCGGCTACTTCACGGCACGGAGAGGCATCGGCCACCCGGATCCGTCGCCTGGGGCTGTCAACGGTCAACGGCGGGGGTCACTCTAACGGTAAGCTTAGCCATTGTAAGGATGAGGGGCGGTAGCAGGCGGGGGAGGTGCCTGGGCGCCGGTCGGCATTGGGCCCGGTGCTTACCGTACGAAGAACCCAGCCACGCATGGTAGTGGCCACCGTTCAAAATCGACAGTAGGCCTTGTCGAGGTCAACGATAGGGTAAAGATCGGGATCGTACACAGAAAGCAAGGGTGGGAAGGGGGTGTACTTATGTCGTGCATGGCCGTAGTCGTATGACCATAGATCGTCGCATCCCTGCAATGCCGGGACGGAGCACGTTGGGTATTCACCCACCAGGATGACATTGCTTGGGGGCGGGATGGGGGGGGGGCTAACGAGATGACCGGCAGGGCTTTGGCCGAAGCGGTGGAAAGAGGGGGGGGGGGGCCGATTGCAACAGGGGGCAGGGGGAAGGCCAGGCCCACGATCGGGATGCCTCGCACCGGAAAAGGTGTCAATAGGAACGGCGGCCGGTCGGGCATCTCCCATTGCGCCGAGAACCACTTGGCATCGAGACCCTTCGCGCACGGAAGTGGAGGGGGGCCACGCCTCCCCCTTACCACCAGGCGCCGGACTGGGCTCTCGGTGTGCAGCTCCACCCGACGGGGGCAGGGGCAGGGGTTGGGGGGTGCACCCGAGCCAGCGCCCCCTTCGGGACAGGCAGCGCAGCGAGAGTGGGGCGAGGCCCAGAGCGAACGAGTGGGCGAGCGACGGGATACTTTCCCCATTTCCGGAGGGGGCACCTCCGGGATTTCAATATGCCCATTGTGCAGCGGGATACGTCGCTCAGACGGGGCGTTAGAAGGTGGATCCACGCAGGCAAATAATCAGCTAGATAACAGCGCGCTACTGTCTGGTAGGGTTGACAACAAAATATCAGGGTGGCCTCCCCCGCTGCCTTTTGGCGCCGCACCAGGCTCTCGGAACTCAGGTGGCGTTGGGCTTTGGCCAAGCCCCCCGCCCCCCCCTCTGGAACAACATTTGGTCACCAATACCATGAGCGCGGCTACCCCATGGAAGTGGAGTCCGTTAGGGAGGAAGCACTGCAGGAAACTCGCATGCGCCATTGGATACGAGGGAGGGTGGGGTGGGGGGTGTACTCATGTCGTGCACGGCCGTAGTCGTATGACCATAGAACCTCGCATCCCTCCAATGCCGGGATGGAGCACGTTGGGTTTTCACCAACCAGGCAGACATTGCTTACACCAAGGTGGGGAAGGGGGGGCAGACGCGTCGAGGGCGGTACCACGCCAAGAAGATGGGCCAACTACAGAGCACCACTACTCGTATCGCCAAACAGGGAAGGAACAGGGAAGGAACAGCGAGCCATGAGCGATGAGGCGACGAAACGGGAGAAACTTCCAACAAACCTACGCACCCGTGAAACTGCTAGGACGGACAAGCGAGCCAGCAGGAAACCATCGGACGCCCCGCCTTCGCGACAGGTGGTAGCGCGAATGTCTTTGCCGGTACCACAGTTGGGGTCGGTGCCGCCCCAGACGGAACCTTCCCGAGGGGCGCCTCTCCACCACACTCGAGGCAGGCGGGCCTGAGGTCACCGGTAGCAACGAAGCTGGGGTCACCTCCGACATCTACCCCCTCCCACTGGAGCGGTCGAGAGCATCAACCGCAGAGACTTCGTCGGGTCGCTGGTGGAGACGGCCTCTTCGCCACCACAACATCGGTCGCCGATATCGCGTGCCAAATCGAGGACGTCGTTTGAAGCTCTTTCGACAACGGACACGCAGCCGAGAGAAGACACTGGATTGGAACATTTGGTGCTGAGGACACCTTCGCCCCTGCCACTGATGGTATATGCACCAGTCCAGGAGCAAGACGTCTCGGGTTCATCGCAGCCAGTTACGATGGAGATTCACCCCCCGACCCCTACACCAGCAGGTTAGCAACCCACTCTCGGAGGAATGCCTCCCGTGCCCCCACAGCCGCCGCAACACCCGCTGCAGGAGGCGCCTACCATTCCGCCCACGGCGCGACCGGAGGCGTTCGATTCACTTCCAAGGCAGCCTTTGCCAACGTGTCAGTGCTAATCGCTGCTGCGGCCCCCATCGGCGAGGTCGGTGCTTGCATTGCCACCGTCGGCGACGCCGCAACCACGGCCGACTACATCACCATCTTCCAGGCCACCCCTGACGTCACCAATGAAATTGCTACGGCAGCTGTTACCAATGGCTGCCCTCCCCTCGACAGGGATACCATGCTTGACACGGGAGGCAGTCCTGGCGCTTGAAGCGTCACCGCTGTCAAAACGAAGTAGTTGTCGTTACCAAGGCCGTCACCAGCGACGTCCGCGGGGACTCTGGAGGGGAGGAAATAGGAATCCCCGTCGACTCCAAAGCCGCGTCCACCGCCGATGCCACGGACAGCGTCTCCGACGCCCGCAGATAGAAACTAATATCGCCAGAAGGCCCCGGACGATTGACGCGTGTGCTGCTAGGCCCTGGCGGGCCCAATAATCCACCTTGGCAGCTACCTTCATTGACTCCACTTGCCGTGCTATACCGCTCTCCGCATCAGAGTGGCGGCCAACCTACAGTACGTTCCCCGGCGTGCAGAGCGATCGCAACAGTTGAAGAAACCGACTGACGAGCACTCCGACATCAGACTGAAGAGGTTACAGCAGAGGCGATGGTTGTCGCGCGACGAGCGATGCCACCTAGGAGAGGAGGAGGATCATCCACCAGGGCCACATGGGACGACAGGGGAGGGCAAGTGATGTGCAGCTATTGTCACAGGTTCGTGGCAGAGATCGCCTTCGTGCACGTGTCCTGGTCATGCGATGTACACCACCGTTTCGCACTAGGATTCGCTGAAGACACAATCCCCCGAGGCAGGGCCAACGGAGCACGCACACTCACACGCCAGGTTACGTGCCCGAATCCGGCCCTACATTTGGCGCACCAAGAGGTGGGTCTACACACCCTTCTTCGACAGATCCGTGGACTCGCCGGATCGGCGGACACGGCCGAGGAGAGAGCCACATATTCTAGGGTCACCGAAGCTAAGCTAAGCTTCTTCAGGAGGTTCACCACCCCGACCGGAATGGTGGATATGTCGAATGACACCGATAGAGGAGCGGAGGACCTCGGCGGAGATTGATGTGGCACGATCTTATAGGCAACCACAAGTGAACACGCCGCGTGGGCCATATGAGAAACACATTGCAGCCCGTCAGAGATTCGGGTCCACCAGTTGACTCGCTCGCACGGAGTGCGTCGTGGAACACAAACCGGGGAGATAACTGCCGTGGATTCACCAACCATATGACGGCGCTACGTCGTGGGGTGTCCATCGATGGGGACAGTTGGCAAGAGTTTGGCGGCCAGCGATTTCGGAGGTGGAGGATGCCGCGAACCAAGATGAAAACAGCCAACAATTAGAAGGGAGGGAGGGGGGGAGGCAAAACCATCGTGCACTTACTGCGGTCGGGCTCTGAACGACTCGGCAGGGGGGGCGGGGGAGAATCGCATGCGGGTACCAATCTCGTGCCCCCACGAAGGGTTGCTGCACGCCCGCTGCATGTTGGAGCAAGCGGAGCGCATCGCGCGAGAGCATGTAGATCCCAGATATATCGTCACGTGCCGCTCCGAGTTGGCGGGGGAAAGCTGAACCCCCCATCCGACGGAGGCTGCTAGAGAGCTACCAATGACCGAGCCTGGGGGGGGGGGTGGGCAGCGTTGAGGAACATCATGCAGTTCGCCAACCTCCTTTAGCGGAGCGTGCCAGGACCGGGGCCGACTATCTTCTTGACAACCGGCGTTTATAGGTCGTTCGAGCTCTTGGTACGTGCCCACGGTAGGACCCTAACCTGTTCGTTTGTCTTGTGCTCCCTGTCCTTCCTTGCCCTGGGCCTGCCTCAAGGGGTTTATCTTGGTTCCCCCCGCCCAAGGGAATAATAAGTAGCTGATGGCCGTTACCATGAGTTGTTCGTCGACTTCGGTATCCGATCACTGGATACCCTTCCCCGGCCAACAAACCGGAGGCTCTACATTGGGCCTCATATCCAGGAATATATGGCGGACATCGGGTGGGAATTGCGTTTAGTACAATGGGCCCTCGTTCATTACGCGCTGGAGGGTTGTGTCGCGCTGTCTCTTTTTCTGGTGGAGGTGGCGACTTAACGGGGCTGGTGCTGGGAAGCGACCACATAATGAGGGGACAGCTTGAGCAAGAACGCGCAGCTCCGGGTGCCACAGAGAACCACCAGTAGGCGAGAAGCAGGGATATCGCGCCAGCGGAACAGCCTGGAACCCCCCGGACAAGGTCCGAGGCCGCACCGGCAACAATCGAGGTGGCCGCACCTCTAGCAACGAGGGAGGGCAAGATTTCTCGAAAGACATAGACGAGACCAGCTGGGAGGACCAGAGGGGGAACCACGATCAGCCAGTGCGGGGGGAGGAGCTGACAAGAGTACGGGGCAAAACCCCAGACCTGGGAGTAGTACGCCACCCTCGTCGGCAGGGCGGGTGAGGGCGGGCGGGCGTAGAGGGAGTGGGCCTAGTAGAGGGTAGGGGTAAGACGAGGGTGGAGGAGAAGCGGAAGCCAGAGGGACGCGAACTAGTGGTGGAGGGGGGAGAGGAGGGAGGGTGGAGAGCCAAACAAGCGGAGGGAGAAGAGCCTCAACAAACGACTGTGGGCCTAGGATAACAGGCGGTGAGACATCAGCTGGAGGTTCCTCCAGGGCGCCATGAAGGAGACCCGGGAACGGAACGCGCCCCGCATGCCTTCCTGGGCGATACCCGCGGAGATATGGTGTGCGGGGTCTGACTTCATAAACGGGACCTGGGAGAATAGCAACAAAGTGATTCTTCCCTGCAGACCTGCCAGAGAGGGTGGATGGATTAATGTTGTCAACTCCTCCCTGACAGGAAAAGGGGTAGAGCGTCCATCACTACAGCGAGGAATCGCCGAGTCGAGCTCTAACCGAGATCTCGAGGTTTTGGCGTCGGCCTTGCCGCACCTCAAACCGACCGCCATCGTGTGGCCGGGAGGGAAAAGGGGGTGACACCTTTGCTGAAAAGAGTGACGCGCAAGAGCAACAGTCCTAGTGCTGCACGGCACGTGGCCGAGGAGAGCGGCGCTTGATGCACAGGTTCCCGTACCACAGCTGAGGGGAGCGGCGCGCGACGAGCAGGCTCCTGTCGCTGGAATGCAATCATGGTTGAGGGGAGCGGCGCCCGAAGCATAGGCTCCCGTCGCCAGCGTGGCGCCACGGCCAAGTGGAAAGACACTCGAAGCTCGGGCTCCTGTCGCCGGGATGGTACCGAGGCTGAGAGGAGCGGCGCTATAAGCGCGGGCTCCCGTTTCCGGGGTGGGGCCATGGTTCGGGGGGGCGACGCCCGAAGCGCGGGCTCCCGTCACCGGTATGGTGCCATGAAACATACTAGGAGGTGGAAGGGGGGCCGTGGGCTCGCCGCTGAAGTAAATATGGTTGTATCACTGCGTCGGCCGGCTATTCGGGGCGGTGTGCTGGGTGGATGAACAGCAGACGAGGCACAAGTCGAAGCAACAGTCGACGCAGAGCACTGGATGAGCCTGGAAACGAGAATTTTGTGAAATGAATGTTTTGGTTACTGTTTCCCCCCGACAGCGCTGGGGTAGGATGCGAACGATGTGCCGTAAAGCCGCCGGTCTGTCAGTTTCCGGTACGGAAGGCGCTTGTTTGACGCGTGTTCGGAGTTGCCGCCAAAGTTATGGGAGGCGCCGTAGCGAATACCAGAGGCGGAGGGGGGGGCAGCAGCAGAAGAGTAAGGCGAGAGCGGGACACCACCACGGTGGCCAGACCTAGACTGTTAGTTATCACGACCCATGCTGGCGTTGTAGCCGCCGTTTTATCTGTTTTGCTTGCGTTGGCTCTGGTGTAGCCCACTCGAGTGGCTCAAGCGAGAGCGGAGGTGTTTTCCCTTATTGTTTGAGTGCTAGAGTTTTCGGTGTTATATCTAGTGCGTGCTCGTCAACGCCGGTACACCTCACCGTCGTCACCGAGTTGTCCGAGGCCAGAGTTCTAACAGCCGCTCGCGTTAATGAAGGGGTGTCTACACTGCTTGGATCTGTGTGTGTGTGTCTTCGTGGTAGTTTAGACAGTCACCCCAGTGTTCTCGGACGGCGGCAGCACAGGTAGTCGGTGTAAGTAGGCCGCTTCACAGACAGACCAGGGTCGTCGGTCTGAATGAAAGCGCAGACAGCGTGAACCTCGCCATAGTGGTCGTCGTCTAATGTCCAGCATTTGGAAGATGTGTCAAGACAGGGGCCCGTGCGGTCGGGGACGGATAGGTTGAAATTCATGACAAACGCCTGCCACGCAGGCGACTGGAAAGGCATATGGCCCTGGCCGCGCCCATCGGTGGCGGGGCAGGCGCCGGGCGGAACGGGTGACCGCCCACTCATCGAAGAAGCAGGCAAGCATTATTTGATTCGCCGTTGATGGCTGATACCTTATTGTTCGCAAGGTGCTGAAAAGCCACCGCAATGATTCGGTTCCGTAGCCAATACTCCCGGACACAGCGTAGTAGAGGTGTACCCCGGATGATTGAAACCCGGGTACGCGGCGGGTACAACCCGGACGGACAAAAAGCCGTGACGGGTTCGGGTTTGACGTGAAACCCGCGGGTTTTCGGGGGGACCAAAACCCGGGTACTTGGCGGATTCGAAAGTTTCTTTTACAAACACGCTTGAGCGTGCGTCCCTAAAAAACACGTCTCTCCCTGGTTTCCCAGCTATCGAAACGAAGCGGGTAGGTCAACATACGGCCTTATACGGCGGTAGCGACGTCCCAAAGATCCCGCCGTTCAGAGGGGGGGAGAGTGTTATAAGGATTACCCTGGGCTGGGTAGTTAATCGATATTTTACCCCTATAGCTCAGTAGGTAATACCCTCACAAAATACTATTATTACTTCGTACACCATGTACAATATCCCTACCAGTAAGTCCCAAATGTCGAATAATGGATGGAAGACGAACAGAAGTGACATATCCATAGATCCCCTTGTCCCCCATTTCGCGTGCTTGCATGGTTTTGATGGGTCACTTAGAGTTGGTGTTCTGTCCAATTTATCATAGCAACTTAGAGTGGAGCAAATGCAAATAAAAATCCATTTTTTTCTCCCACACACGCATTCAAAACGCACGCTCCTCCCTACGCCGGCATGCCCAGCACCGTCTTCTTACGTCTCAGGTTGGCATACTGTAGTACAACTCGTACGTGCGCCGTGCTTGTCTTCGTGATTCGCGGCTGCTCTACGTACGAGTATCGCAGCAGTGCGGTTGCTGCTTTGAATCTTTGCTGAGATTGTACCGTTCATCCTTGCTGTGGTCGTACTCGTATCAGATGATACACGTGCGTCGCCTGTCACCGTGCGCGACGAAAGCACCACTGCTGTAGAAACGGACGGGGTCTCTGAAGGCCCCTAAACAACATCCTCTCCTCCTCCTCTGCTCGTGTTCAAAACCGTCCCGAACTCGTCCAACCTGCACATATCTGGAGATCACCGTAAGTATCTCCCACGCAAGTATCACTAAATCCCCCTGTCATAAGATCTCCGTCTCTTATCGTACAAACTGTGTCGTCGAGCCTGGATGCTCCAACAACCTGGCGTCTCCTCGGCGTTACACAGACAAGAAAGGAAAGTGCCACAGGCTCAAGCAGAACCTGAGCCCGTACTCATACTCGCACGAGTACGTATATACGACGGGGATACGTGTTGATACCTGGTTCGTACATACCAGACAACACACACGAGTACATACGTCAAGTACTCGTATTCGTACGCATGTACGACAGGGATACTTGGTTTATATACCAGGTACGTATCATACAAGAAAAAAACACAATTTTTCAAGTTTGATATTTTGACATATATATCGATCGACAAACCCAACGACTGCGTCATGGACTCTGAACGCGTCGCGCTGGTAAGGACCTCGAACCCACCTTAGTGTCACAGTCCACACACCGCGGTCGATGATATGGGAAGGGCGCCGATCAGGCGTCTGGTGAAAACACATTTGGCTGATGATGAGTTCAAAACAGAATACCAAAACTCTCCGATCGCAAGAAAGACATTTTTTTAAGGGTTTTGGACGAAGGCCGTCGGACGCCGCAAGCAACCGCTCTCCCCCTAGACTACGAATCGTAATGATACCTTCGAGGCCGCTATGCTTATTTGCTGGCCTTGCCCGGTACGAAGTTACCGTAATCATGCGAAGGTTCGCACCCATCGAAAGGTTGGCACCCATCGGAGAGATAGCACCGGGGTGCGATAAAAAACACAAGGTAGAAACATTTATTTAATCGTGTTTTCGCACCCCCATCGGAGAGATCGCACGGTGCGATCTCTCCGACATAAATAGAAGGGCAGCGGCCAAAAACAGGTACACCTGGTCCGTTCGGGGCCAAAAACAGGTACATACTAAAATCAAGCTTAAAACGCACCCCACGAACCTGCCGTTCCTTGCAATGCAAAGTAGAGTTTTTTTTCATGCTCTTCGTGCTCGCCCGGTGGCTACGTATACGAGTAGCTGCTACTGATGGTACGAGGAACGAACGCCTGCTGCTGTATTCTCCCTTCTCAACTTTTGTGACACCCCTGGTATTCCAAGTCAACCACAATCCCGAAGGGGAGCCTTCTACGAGCTGGTTCCAGCGACAGCCAGAACTTTATCCCTTCGCAACTTTGCGCCTTGTTTTTTGAGAGTTGGAAAACGAAACTTGGCAGGGTTGTGCGTCACAACACGAAGAAAAAACTCACGACTGGACTTTTTATTTTTCCTTTTTTTCGTTCTCTAGGTACACTTTTCCATATTTTCTGAATTTTTCGGCAACTTTGACCATTCCTCATGCACTAGTTTTTTTTTTTTTCAAAAAAGTCCAGTCGTCAGTTGTTGTGTATTGTTGTTGCGCACAACCTTTGCCAAATTTCGTGTTTCAACTCTCAAAAACCAAGGCGCAAAATCAATTTCCCGGAAGGGTAAATATTCCCCTAAGGTGCCAAAATTGCTCCATACATTGTTCTAGTACTTTAGCAGGCGTTTATTATAACACACTTGTACGGATCGCATAACAAAACAAGGGCCATTGACGGCTTCCCCTTGTTGATGCGATCATACCAACACGTCTAGCGTGTAATTATTCCACGTATTGGCCGAATTATGGCCGAGAGAAAAATCATATGGATTTTCGTGTTGACGCCTTAAATCCCTATACAACAACGCCTCCGCAAGAAATACGAACAATTCCCATATCTCACGAACTATAGCTCGGACGCCAAAACCAGCAGTTCACCGATGATGTGTTCGCCTTGTTGATGCGGTCACGTGGATATGCTTTGTGTTGCGAGTTTCAGTATTCATTGTTTTATTGCCCGAAGGTGGAATGTTACGCTTTATCCTGGAACCAGCTCGTATCTCGTATTATTTCGGCGGAGGTATGCAGGCACAGATATGTGTGTGTGTCGCTCGAGTGGCGTGTAGTGCGAGGTGCGAGGGGAGAAGGGGGTCTCCGCGTACGTCGGCATTTGTATAGGGGGCATAGGGTGGAACTATCTATGAAGGGCCTCTGATTGGCTTAAAAACGACAAAAAAAAAGGTGAAAGTCAAGCAGAGTAGACAAAATCAGGTATACCTGGGTTTTGAAGAGGCAAAAACCGGTACAACGAGTTTTGATGGACTAATGGCAGCGCACGTGGAGTGCGTTTTTGACTTGGTTTTAATTATGTACCTGATTTTGGCCGCAAAAGGACGAGGTATACCTTTTTTTGGCCGCTGCCCTAAATAGAAATTTGAGGGCCACCGCAGCGGGTCTGTCTGTAGTAGGTAATATTATCATTTCTTTCATACTCCGATGAGATATCACCAGTGCGCCACTCCTCTCAAACGTACTTTACCAACGCATGGTAAGTCAAGTCGTTTTAGGTAGCTTTGAGTCATTTACACAGCACCGTTGCCCCAGTACGGCCCGGTGTATTTCGATTCAGCAGCGCACCCATCGGAGAGATCACACCGGGGGTGCGCCAAAATAGAAGAACGGCATGATTTAATTGTGTTTCCGCACCCCCATCGGAGAGAACGCACCCATCGGAGAGATAGCACCGGGGTGCGATAAAAAACACAACGTAGAAACATTTTAAAACGCGATCGCACCCGGTGCGAACCTTCGCATGATTACGGTAGTTAGTCGTGGACTGAGTCTATATCGAGATCGAAAGTCAACCGTTGCATGCAGAATATATGTTCTATTTGTGGTTGATTTGAAAAATTTGGGCATCAAAGCAAACTGTATTTTTTTTCCATCAGCGCTACTCTAAAAATTGCTATGATAAAGTGGGCATCAAAGATTACGTATTGTTTTTTGGGCATCAGACGAACTACAGCAGTATATATAATAGATAGATACCCTGTCTGCTGCAGCAGCAGCAGTTAGTAGTACATGATGAGTACATGACACGTGCAGCAACAACACGATACCACAGCAGCAACGGCAGGCGAGCGCGTATCATGAACACGAAAGAACGCGAACAAATTCCGAGTACGAGTATCTACGTAAAACGCACAATTCAGCCGACCGGTAAAAAAAATATGATGTAAGCATTATCAGTAGAACACCCGGGGTTCACATTCGTTTTGTCCCCTTCTTTTACCACAAACCTGCAAAAAAACGTAGAACATCAAAACAAACCTGCTTTGTTTCAAACCAACGCAAAGCCAACAACTTCCCAACGCGCTCCATACCTCCCCCCCCCCGATACAGCAGCAGACCACCCCAGCGCACCCCCCACACCCCACCTGTGACAACCTCTGCTCCACGCTTCCACCACTCACCCCCTCGTACCAAAGAGAGACCTCTCAAGCACCATGAACCACAGCAGCATGAGCATGCACGATTCGATGGAACCGACGATGGCGATGACCGAGCACGGCATGTCGACGAGCGACCACATGGACCACGGCAGCATGGGCGATGATGATGCCATGGCAAACGTGACCAGCACCGAGGCGATGATGGACGACCCGTTCTGCAATGGCGACGGCACCGTCATGCTCATGGGGTTCCAGGTCAGTCCCTCTGCCCCGTACTGAATTCCGATCCCCCGTGTGTTCGGGAAGGCCCCTGGGGCACAAGGCGTAAGCCGTGAGATTCCTGGCGGGTACTCGTAGACGGAGAACATGATGATTTGAGTTTTGTTTTAGTTTTATGAAATTAACAGGTTTTGCTGGGTTTTGGGACGTATCGAGCAGGGGCAGTGGTTCCTCCGCCCTTGCGCTGCTTGACTGAGAAAGCTGTGTGTTGCGTGTGTTGTTTCTACCCAACACCCCAGCACACCCAGAGTCCGTGCTAGCCCTTCGTCCTTCTGACGAGAGAGACAAGAGACAGAGAGAGGCAAGTTGTTGTGTGGTCACACAGACTATAGAAAGCAGAGAGAGGAGAGGTGAAGCGAGACGTGAAATGTTGTGAAAACAAAACGTGCCAGGTAGTATGCGTGGTGTCAACTTTCATGAGCAAATAATAAACCGTCAAAGATTATTGTCACTCTCTCGAGATTTGTGTGTTCTATTTTCAAGATTAATTTACGAGACTGGAGAATGCATTACGAAGGTGGCATACACTCATAGAAGGGAGAGAGGGGGGCAGGGCCAGGGTCTGGGAGAGGGAGAGGGGTTGGAAGGCTGTTGGTACTGATGTGCTGCTGCATCTGCGGCTGCTGCTGCGTACGAGTATATGCCCACGTATGATACATACGTACGTCACAGCCGTGCAATCTGAGCATCGTGATGATTAATGAGGACTACGTGAAGCTATAGGGCGAATAGGCCACAGGCAGAATACGAAATAGAAATACCGTTCGTCGTCGTACATACAATACGTCATGGAGTATATACCGGTACATCACTCGAGTACATGTTGAATGGTATCATATGTATGCTGTGCTTTGTGTTGTGTTGTGGTGAATACGTCTTCGGCCCCTGACGTGCCTGCGTGTAGTCTACTGACAGCTGATGGGTCGTAGTCGATTAGTCTGATCACAGGCACGTTTATATGATACCAGGTACTGTATTCCAGCTATTAATACTACTACTGCTGCCTGTAGACACTACGAATAGGGAATACAAAAAGTGTGTGTTTTGTGGTCTCTCCTGTGAGTTCCACAGCTGTTCAGATGTTCGCCTCAACACCCACAAAAAGTGTGTGTTTTGTGGTCTCTCCTGTGAGTTCCACAGCTGTTCAGATGTTCGCCTCAACACCCGTACGTACTGTTGTAGTTCGCGCGATGGAAGTATCACTATTAATAGTATCCCACACAGCTTTTGCAAAGATGAGCTTCGGCGACATCATCCTCGATCTGACAGCTGTCGTTTTGTTTCTATTTTCATCTACACTACGACGTAGTATTTATATTGATTTTATTTTTAATAGTGTAATGTAAACCCTATACAGCTGTACAACAAACAGCAGTACGAGTATACGTACGAATGTCGACTGGTAGAAAGGACGGTTTAGAAGAACACACACGATATACATACGAGTATAAGGTATCTGGTACCTGGTAAACAAATAAATATACCGGGTGTGCGAGCTGGTTCAGGGATTCCGTCAGTTTTTTTTTTTAACATGAGGAATGCGCGCCGTTTTTATTAGTTTTTTCACCCATTTTTTCGAAATTACTTGATTTCAGTACGTATCTGGAATCGACTTTCTTGAGCGTTAGATTTGATCCTATAAGTTCTTCGAATGTTAATATTTGCGCACTATGTTTACGTACATTGCTATGCCTTGGAGTACCTGGAACCGGGGGGAAAAAGAGTTAAAAATGGTGTGTGTGTGTGTCTTCCTGCAGAAACGCCGACTACGAAGCCGTTAGTGAGGCCTTGCTAACTATGGCTATGGTGACATCAACCTTGAGCGTAGGCATAAGGTGTTGTATGCATGCATAGAGCATATACCGGCCCGCTCATAAGAACAACAAGAGAGTCAGCCTGATTTTGAAGGCGTGTGATAGGTCGGGACTCAGCAGTTTCGCCGCTTTCTCCACCCCTAGGCCCTATGAAATTATACTCGTAGAGGCCCTTCACGAAAAAACGGGCTATAGCCATCATCTTCCGCTGCTGTACTACTGTTAGTGTGATACCAAATATGTGACACTCGAGTGCATAGCTACGAGTATTGCACACGGCATTCGTGGTGGTAGCAATTTGGGGTGTTTTGCTTGAACCAGCCAGCACAAGGCCTAGGCCTGTACCTCGTGTGTGTGTGTGTGTTCTTCACATTAAACCTTCCTTTCTACCCGTCGACATCCAGCACACCCAGTGTCCGTGCCGATTCTTCATCCTAAAAAGGTACCAGTTCTGTGGTCACAAAACTACGACACAGAGATACTACACTCAGTGCAGTAAGCTAGCATCTCCTTTTCGTGGTACTTTTTTTAAAATAAAAACTACCCTAAAAGATATCATACGTCAAGCATACGTCTCTGTTTTGTAAAGAAAAAGAAATGTTTGTTTTTGTGAAGAAAAAGAAAAGAAAGTCTCTTTTTCTCGTAAATTAAAAGTGACGGACCGTACAAAAGACGCGGCCACACGAAACAGCCCGCCGGGGCTGTCTGTTGCTGGGCCGAGGTTCAACAATGCAGCACAAATACAGGCTACTAAAGTGAGAGTCCACCATCCAAGTAGTCGTGCTCACAGCTGACGACGTATTTTTTCCTTCTACGCAGCTCGCAAAGTTGAGTATCTACTATTCAATCGGTTGAACTCACAGCTGACGTATTTATAACAATTTTATTTAATCTTACAAAAAGAGGGTTGAATTCGCACACGGGGCCGATCGTTTTTCAGCGGTACGGTACGCGACAGATGTTAAGAATCTCGTATTTTTGGCCAGACTGGAATTCTTACGTACGTAAAACGGAGTGTGTTCCACGCTATTTTCAGTATAACAAGGTCGCATTCTTATTTTTCCTCCAAAATATCAGCCTCAAATTCTTAGTTATCAGATTATTAACATATGTTGTTTCGTACTGCAAGGGTGTGCTGAAGTCGAACATTGGATTTTCCGAATTATTTCGACCATATATTTCGGAAAACACCTTTTTCGGTATTGGCATTCGGTATTGGCAACCTTAACCTTCCCGTTTTGGAAAAATCGAGCGCTGAAAAAGCAAACAATCGCCCCCACACCCCATGTGCGACCTCAACGCTCTTTTGCGGTACTTCAATACCCTGCGGTACATCAATGCCCTCCTGCTACTCTCGCTGACTACGAAGCCGTGTGTGTGTGTGTGTGTGTGTTCTTCACATTAAACCTTCCTTTCTACCCGTCGACATCCAGCACACCCAGTGTCCGTGCCGATTCTTCATCCTAAAAAGGTACCAGTTCTGTGGTCACAAAACTACGACACAGAGATACTACACTCAGTGCAGTAAGCAGAGCAGACAATGCAACGCCGTGAGTAAAGCCTTGATTATTATCTTATTATGGCTATGGTCACATCAACCTTGGGCGTAGGCATAATAAGGTATATTGTATACCGGTACCGGCTCCGGTACATATAGAGTACCTACCGGCCCCCTCATATAAGAAACTAACTCACCAGAGAGTCAGCCCGAAAAACAATTTAAAAAAAAAATATCGGCGGGGGAAATGTACGTCGTACGTACATATATACATAGCCCGTTACGTATATTAACCCCTTAAGAAACGGTCCAACGTTTTTGGGGACAAACTACTTGGAATTAGTGTGGGATAAGTTTTGCAGTTCTGAAAGGGTTAACCCCTTAAGAATCGGTCCAACGTTTTTGGGGACAAACTACTTGGAATTAGTGTGGGATAAGTTTTGCAGTTCTGAAAGGGTTAACGTCCAATCTTCCTTTTCTCGTAACGCAATGCTGCATCTTGTGTGCCATTTATATCTACTTGCCTCGGGTTTTTTTTTTTTTTCTCGCGATGTCTCGTTTTTTAACAACATTTTCGGTGCTGCTCTCTCGTGTATCTGTTATAACATCTACGTACCTGTCCTGCGTTTCTACATGTACACCTACATACATGCGCGGTACAGGCGGCGAGCGAGGCGAGCGTAAACTGTGTCCTGTTCCTCTTCGAGGGAGCTGGTGTCAACTCCGAGACTAAGTACGCCTTCGCCGTCATCGGCGTTTTCCTGATGGGCTTCACCAATGAGATGATCCGGTGAGTTTTTCGGGTTATTTTTTTCATTTTTGTTGTTGCATTTTAACCCTTCGGCGAATTGGTAAAAGTAACTTATTACGGAGGACCATATCATAGTAAATAGGACCAACTATTATTGTTGGTAAAAATAGGGGAACATGAAGTTTTTTGTGCTGTGTGGACCATAGTAAATGGTACCAACTATTGTTGGTAAAAATAGGGGAACATTAGTTTTTTTGTGTTGTGTAGGTTCTATTTACTAGTGTTTACTATGATCCCCCGTAATTGTACAGCCCTACTATATAATACTGTGTATGGCAGTAACATACATGCCATTCTAATTTCAGGTAATGCCTCCCGATAACTTTGAAGGGCTAACCTCACCACACTTGCCCATATTATATACTATATACTCGTCACTAATAAGTTGGCGGTATTTGGGACGCGTCCCTTATATGTGCAGGAGCATCCTGCAAAAAGTTTTGTGCAGGATGCCGGTTTTAATGTGTGAGGCTGGCCTTTTGGGCCGCATGTTGTTCTTGGGAAAAACGTCATTAAAACACGCGGCGGAGCCGCGTGGCTGCCCCTGCCGACCTCGTTCCCCCCAAAGGGTTGGGGTTAGGGTTAGGGTTTTATATCTGGGGTTGGCTTGGTCTGGGTCGACGGGCGAGGTAGAAATTGACCACACACAGCCTGCACAAAACTTTTTGCAGGATGCTCCTGCACATAGTGCGCGCCGTTGGCGACGTTGACATTTGAATCAGAGGCGTTTTGATTCATAGGGAGTGTATTTTCCCTCTATTTTACGTACTGGTAGTGATTTTTATGTTTTTGTTGTTTCGTTTTGCGATCAGACGATGTGCAGTGTGTGTGTGTTCTTCACATTAAACCTTCCTTTCTACCCGTCGACATCCAGCACACCCAGTGTCCGTGCCGATTCTTCATCCTAAAAAGGTACCAGTGAAATACTTCAGCTCCCCCATGTCAGTTCTCGCATCGCACAAATGTTTCGTCTTCGATAGTGTGCCAGTTGTATGCGTCCTATTTACTGCAGTTGAAGTATGAGAAGACTGAGAGGTCCATGCCTCGTACAGACCACCGATAATCTATTCGTTATCTAGATCGCTCGTGGCGGATAGTTTCCTGATCTGTATGATCTGTATGATCTAGCTCACGTTGCCAGGCGGGAGCCGTAAAAGTCCGCATGATCTACTATCAGCGCCTGTTTTCTGGACTGCATCTGTAGCACACAAATCCTGCACAGCATCTCAAAAGTGGCCGATTGGGATCTAGTTGTTTTTTCCGTAGATCTTGATCTGTTCATCTGTTCGCCGTGTGTGAAGTATTCGGTAACTCGCACAAATGGCTGGCTTTCGGTAAGCATCGATCACACAAAGAATCAGCTTTTGGAAACTATTTTGGCAACCATCACACACCATGTTTTTTTTTTGTTTTGTTTTTTTTTGCTATCCGGCTGATGATGTTGTTTCCAGGCACGGGCGCGACCGCATGGCGAAAAACTCGGACAACAGTTTCTGCAGCGACTTCTCCAGGACTGTGGCCTTCGCCGTCCAGATGCTGTTGGCGTACTTCCTCATGGTGTGTGACAAGCGCCTCCACACGTATGCATACCTTTATTAAAATAGAACAGATAGAACAGATCAGATAGCTCAGATAGATCAAATAGATCGCCGTGTATCCCCTTTCCGACCGCTCTCATGGTTCTAGGCACAAACTACTGGCAATTGGTGTGTAGTCAAATTTTCAGTCACTGAAGGTTCAACCATTTACTGTTGCGTATACATTTCGGGGCAGCTGTACGCATAATATATTTCTGGTTTGTATATCGTATGTGAACTGAGTTCTTGTGAACGATCTAGATAATGTTTTTTCTCAGCATGTGATTAGTGTGACCCTTGACCCGGCTCTTGCACAATCGTGTTTTCTGGGTGGGCGATGTATGATACCGTCGCAAGAGATGCTGCTCTCGCCTAGTTCCTCGTGGTACGTGGATATCGCCTCCATTTTATTTGAGAAACCCGTTCGCCCTCGCACCATTGCGTGTCGAATATGTCTGGAAAGCAAGGACCGTTTGATTATCTACGGTCAGGGTCGAATTTTGTACATACATCGGTGTTTCGTGTTGGTTTAGTGATGGTGGTGGTAGCGGTAGTGGTGGCTCGCCCGAAAACAAAACTCCGCATTGTGTACGTAGGCACAGCAACAGCTGCGGCAACCACTACTGCTGCTTCTACTGCAACATCAACAGCGCCGGCAACAATTACAGCAACCACCACAACAGCAATGCACCACCCCCCGCCCCCGCCCCTTTCCTTCTTTTGGCCGCGTGTATTTGATGCGTCGATTCACGGGTGAATATGGTAGCAATCGCCCGGCGTACTGATCTGCATGCCCCCTCCCCGGCCCCACTCCGCCCACTCCCATTCCACTACATGGATGAGAGGGTCTATTGCATCTATGGGCATACGACTACGGCCATGCATGGCATGAGTACATCCCTCTCCGCCCCGCCGCCGCCGTCCTTTTTCCAGTCAGTTCGTAAGAATGTGATACACACCGTCGGTCACGCTGATGTTTCTGCCCCCGCGCCTCGCCCGCCCCCCACGGCCGCCCCTCCCTCCACCCCTCTTGGCTCTTAGTACATCCGCCCGCGGTCGATCCCACGCCCCTCCCTACCATCTTACACCCCCTATGTCAGCCCCCGCCGACCACGCGCTTCGCACCCTTCCCATCCTCACGCCCTGGTCCTCCAGCTCTCCTCGCTAACATTGGCGGATGTGCTTCTCGCAAGCGATCGTCTCGCCTCCACCCCCTGCCCCCCTCCTCGCAACATGCGGATGTCCAACGATCGCTCCCTGTCGATGGGTGACAGCTCCTGGTGATGCTCTACGAGTACGTGTTCCTGATCGCGATCATCCTGGGTCTCTCGGCTGGACACCTGCTGACCCTTAAGCTCGTCGCCGACAGCCGGAAACGTCTCCTGGAGGCCGGGGGCAAGGCTCCATCCTGTGGGCTCGCGAGCTCAGGCAGCCCCTGCTGCAACACCGGCACGAGCGCTTAGACACACTAATTTATAGTGCTGCGCCAGTACCGGCTTTCTATAAAGAAACTGGTATTTGGGCCCAGGCTAGATTTCTTAACTGGGAAGGGTTGTGTTTCTTACTTGGGAAAGGTTTGTGACAGGTTTGATATTTGAGAAACGGGGTGTTTCTTATTTTTAGACACGGTGGGTTTCTTATTTCGAGACGCGGTGCGTTTCTTATTTCAAGGATGGGCGTGTTTCTTATTTGAGGAAGGGGTGCGTTCCACGCTAGATTCCGTGTGTAGCCGCTCGCCGGGTTTCTTATTTCGGCGCAAGTATCAGGATGAGTTTCTTGGGAGGGCTCTTTCTTAGGGCATGCCTTAGCAGATAACCGGTAGTGTAATGCGATAAGCATCCCCAACTTCAATTCAAAGTAGTCGTGCATGGAGGGTGCGGTTCGAAAGCGGTCTAACATCTGAAGAACGGGTGCTGTTACGTTTGTACCGCCTTGAAGTTTTCTCGTCCTCCAATACCAGAATATCATGAAGAAACCGGGACATTGACCCGCTCTACGAGTAGATGCCGTGTCTCAAGAAACAAAAAGAGTGTGTTTCACAATTATTAGTGTGGCCACTCCCGCGTTTCTTACTCCTACTCCTACCCAACCTTTCAGCGGAGTTTATTGTGGGGGCTCTTTCTTGTGGAAAGCCTTATCAGAAGGCCGGTACGGTATACGGCAAAAACCATCCCAGCTCTTCAATGTAGTACAAAGTTTCATGCAGTTTTTATCTGTCCTCGATCCCCAATATGTATACGAGTACGGGTGTGTAGTTCTGAAATGGTTTTCCGAGTGTAGGGCGGACGTCCTGCCGACGACGCCAGTGTAGGGCGGACGTCCTGCCGACGACGCCAGTGTGAGGCAGACGACGTCCTGCCGACGTCGCCAGTGTGGGGTAGACGTCCTGCCGACGACGCCAGTGTGGGGCGGACACCCCGGGCAGTTTCTCTCTTCCGTGGTTGCGATGTGGAGTACACACCGAGGTGGGTTGGCACCTCGAGTCCGCACGCAACGGAGTGGCAGTCCTTGGGTGGCCCTGGGACTTGTTTGTAATGAGGTGGTGCAGTCTAGGGGAAAGGTAGCTGGCATCCACTGGAGATTATTGTGTTGTGTTCCATCATGTTGTCGCCCATTTAGAACTTGCACGTGCGTTTTGTGGGGAATACATAAAATAGTGTTGGGGTATTTTTTTTGTTGCAGAAGTAGAATGTCAAGAATGGACCGCGGATATTAGATGCGACCAAAAAGGTTTCCACAAAAAGCGGCAGGCGGTTTTTCCGCGAGCTGAGTCATACACGTATTGTAGTCGGAGCAGTAGTGACTAACTGTTCCGTTCACCCTTACTTCGGAAGTAGAGAGGCATACACCTATTGTAGCCGGTGTCGTAGTGTCTCCTGGCGTGTGGGTCCCAGCTCTGGAAGTGGAGAGGCGTACGTACACTTATTGTAGTCGGTGCAGTAGTGGGCCCCGACTTTGGAAATGGAGAGGCATACGTACACCTATCATGGTCGGTGTAGTATTATTAGTATATTACTGTCCTATTAATAGTGGTCCCCTCCGGTTGTGGGTTGCTGGTTCTTGTAGGCGAAGTCTGCGTCGTGCCTTGCCAGTCCTCCTTCAGTACGTATGATAGTCGCTTTTGTTTGTGGCGGACTGGAGAGATTTTTGTTTTTCAGGACTGTTCCACGGGCCAGGTCGAACCTCGCGGGTCGGGCCGATTCGGGTCTATGGAGGTATACATAGAGGTCGGGGGCCCGCTTTCTTGCAGAATTATAAACAAACGGAGTACGTATCTCTCATGGTCAAGGGGGAGGTGTCGTGCATGGCCATAGTCGTATGACCATAGGCAATGGGGGGCGTGTGTTGCTCGCCTTAGTCATTTGACCATTGACCACGCAATCTGGGGGGGGGGG